>JBBBVM010000769.1:0-331880 GCA_037355625.1 Petunia x hybrida | reverse complement strand
TCACCCCACTTTTTGGGGATTACTTCAGCGGCAAGTAGCATGAGAAGCCCGCGGCCTAGGGGTGGCCGACGAGCTACCGGCAGCGTCAAAGTTTAAATTTCTTTTAGATCTCGAAGACATGATTTCAGGAAAATTGATGAGTAGTCAAAGAAATTCAAGTGAGAAATCAAAGGTTTTTTTCGAAAAACAGCACAAGAGAAATGAGGAGTGAGTAAAGGGTTTCTAGTCAAGAAAACCCCTATTTATAGAAATTCTGGTGCGAACACTTGGCCTTCTTCAAGGACACGTGGAGACCATCAGATCAGCCACTTGCAGATCCAACCGTCGATAAAGAATAGGGTCAATCAATGCTTTATAGTGTGATCATTACCTGGAAAGCCGCAGTCACTTCAATATCCCACAAGCGACGTGCGCACGTGGAGATAGGCGGTTAAAAATTATTGCTTTTACCCTCGGGGAACGCAGTAGTCATTTCGGTTGTAAACTGCAGTGCCACAGACGTGCAGGTTACAGTTACTTTTCCGTGCGGCGCATTTAATGCGCATGTCACAAAGGCTTATCATCAATCGGATCAGAATCGTACGTCATCAAGATTACATCATAAGAAGACAAAAATTTTTGCAAAGACTCCCGCCAAAACTCTCATCCACTCCTCGGACAGATACTCTGCCCGAGAAGTGCGGGGACTATCTGTATTGGATAAAAGCTGAGTAGACTTTGGCGAGTGACGCGTGTCGTCCACGTGGCACAAGCTGACGTGTCACCGGACAGACATCTTCTCGGACAGACACCTCCTCGGACAGACATTTCCTACGGACAGATCTCGAAGAAGTTACTAAGCTTGGCAACGGTCAGCACGATTTAAACCGACGGTTACCAGCAACGCGGGACGCAACTGTCCAGCAAAACGGCCACTCAACGGTTACAACCCTTCTGGATAAGACACCCGACGGTTACCCATTTTGAAAGGCCTTATCCCAACGGCTACTATTTCAACAGACGCCATTCAACATCTATAAATAGCGTTCATTATAGATAAATTGTAACAACTTTTACTTCCTGCAATCGCTATCAATAAAATTACTATTTCTATCTTTTGCATTCAAACACACTCTTTTACAGTTATCGAATATTACTGCTTGATCTTGAGTGAATTAACATAATCGAATCGTCCAACGCGGCTACAGCTAATCATCAGGGGAAACGATACGTTATTCTTGATCATTTACATTTATATTTTATTCTTTACGCTTTGCATTACTATTACTTGATCAACTGCGTAGACCTTTAATCTCAACTATTGATCGTGACTCCGCAAATATAAATTTAATTGTTAATTGGCCTGAAACCGGATTTAGGTTAAACACTGGGCATCAGGGAATCGATTTGCGGGTAGGATAGACATATACCTATTCGCCTTGCTTAGCTAAATACAGAGTTCGTTAATGCATGCATGTGATTTAACTCCATAGACATATAGGCATTAGAGTAGCTTGCATAGACTCGTGAAGAATCAAAAGGTTTTCACGAATATAATTAACCTGTTAGTTAGCAATCTAGGAAATCAAGAAGTAGAATCAACTGAAAAACTCAACTGGATTGTTCGTAGCTCTGACCCTGGACCGTCTCTCTTTTATTGATAACAACCTAGAATTTGCTCTGTTACTAGACTTCAGTTAGTTGTTTTTAACTATTGTTTTTAGTTAGTAAAAATCTCAACCATCATTGAAAAAGACCCCTGGATAGATTTTTAGGAAATTGTTTGCTAGAAAATAGTCATTAACACTAGTCCTCGTGGGAATGATACTCGATTTATCACCTTATTACTTGTCGACCACGTATACTTGCTTGTGCGTTTGGGAGCAACATTGTTCGTGAGAGATATATAATATTCACGTTTGTAGAAATTTAAGAAAATAACACACATATTCTCTTTCTTTCCTATAATTTATTACAACGAATATTTACTCTAACAAATATTATCCTACTTTTATTAAAAAATGTGGAAGTATTAATATTAAATTGTGGTTTAATAAAAAAATAACTACCAAAACATGAGGGATCTAACTCATGAGCACAAGAGATCATGTTCATATACATAAATTATAGTATTCATGAGATTGACACAATAAAATTCATATTCTCTTTCTTTCATATAAGATTTTTATCATGAAATATACCCTAACAAACAGTATTATCCTTATTGTATTTAATAAAGTTAAGTATTAAAAACTTGTTCTTTAATTAAAACTAAAGTAAAAATAATCAAGGAGATAATTATTTATAGCGTGGAAGATCTTATAAATGGTAATAAGAGACCTTGTTTATGCTCGTAAGTGATACAGTAATATTCGTATTCTTTTTTTCTTTTTTTTTTTTTTTTTTTGTCAGAAAGATGAAAACTTGAATATTCGTATATATTCATAATACAACAAATGCACCAAATCATTACTTATAACATATTTTTTGACAACAATGCACAGCCCTAACAATTTTCTCTTCCTTTGATTTAAATTCAGTAAAAATAATCAAATCACCGGTTGATATCCATAAATATTGGTCACCTACAAAAGAAGTAATTTTATTGACAGTGAGCTCTTATATTTTAACATAATAATCTCTCATATATATTATATTTTTAATATACTACATCTTAATATTATCTTTTATATTTTCAGCTAAGATCTCCTATATTTTAGTAAATAAATCTCTTGATTTTTACGAGATCTCTCATGTAGTAATACAGTGAAATCTCTGTGTATTGTATTAAGATCTCCTTTGTTTGTAGTATATGAATCTCCTGCTTCAATCACTAAAATCTCCTATCTGATTCATCTTCTACTTTTATAGCTCATTTGCATACTTATCATTTTATTCTCAAATTAGTCACCAAACAATTATGTCATATCGGGTGGACGAACCCAAATATCTTCTTGGGTGGATGGACCATGCGTCCTATTGGGTGGACAAATCCAAATATCCTGCTGAGTGGATGGATCCCTATGTCTTATTGGGTGGACGAACCCAAATATCCTATTGGATGGATGGACCCTTTATTCTATTGGGTGGACGGACCCGAAAGTACTTCAAAGAATTGATCTAGAGATGTCCTATTGGGTAGACAAACCCGATGCCAGAAGAGAAAATTGCTTCATTTTTAATGAACATGATGGATTGCACTTAGAAAATTTGGCGAAATTGCCGCTATGTCATTTTTTTAAAATCATGAGATCTGAAATGGTTAGCCTTATGACTTGTAACAACTGATCCACCATAAGCTCATGCAATTTGGAAGAATTTGATCCTGAGCTTATTGAGGAGTTTATTTGGAATTTGTGAGGAGGAACGACTTTTCAAGGGTTGGCAATTTTCACTCTTTTTTTTTTTTTTTTGGAATTACCAATCACGATTTGAATGATGGATGCTATGCTTTTCAAGGACATGCAACTACCATACTGTGCACGCGTCGAACTTGACCATGAATCTCAGATTTTCATAGGTGTTCTCGCTTGTGTCAAAGACTTTTCACATTGAATATAGTGCATCTAGTGGATTGTTGATGTTTTACCTTTTTCCTTGTGCGACAAATATGGTGAATCAAGAAAAGAATTGTGACATGTATTCAAATGTAAGAATTGAGCTCCTTCTAATCTGATTCAAGGCATGTGAGCATGTTTATCCACAAAAATCAAAGAATGGAGTCGTGAGGTCATTAAGAACCAATAGATGTGAGGATCAAACACCTGACACAATAAGCAACACACAATTCATAGTTCGACCTGCAGTGCTCTAAAAGAGTTTTCACTAGAAGGCCTCATTTTTTTATTTTTTTCTCTATTCTTTTCTCTTTCGTTTTTATTCAAATACATGAATGATGTTTACTTCACTGAAAAAGAGGAAGATCATGCATTTGTGACTTGACATCTTTCAAAATCAATCTAATAAGGGCTTTTATTTGGATGCAATATTGGCTTAGGGTTATACTACGACTTACGAAGAAAGGATTGCATGAAGGCTCAAATGATTATTTATAAAGGGAACATCTTAAACCTCCTCAAATTTCAAAGAAAAAGTTTAGCCCAATTTTGAAAATGTCGTTTCCTTTATGAAAATGCTCAAAACTTCCTCCGCCTCCTCCTCCTCCTCCTCTCTTTCTTTCCTCTTTTTTCCACTTTTTTCTTTAGTCTCACTTTTCTTTGGAATCAATTTCATTCATTTTCTTTTCTTTTCATTGAGGGGGGGGGGGGGGGGGGGTTAAAAGAAAAAAAGTTCAATTAAAGACTCAAAGGGCTGACCATGGTTAAAAAGTTTAGATAGTAGAAATGATGGCATTTCATCATGCCAGTTCAAAAAATACCTTGTCATGAAAATCACGAAAATGTGGAATATCATTCAGTGTTATTATTTAGTGTTTAAGAATCCAAGACTCTTGATTCAAATAATGAGAACTCATGCGATTCATTGACCTCAGCATCAACTCATAATTGCTCACCTGACCAAAGAGGATAGACAGCAGTAGTCAATGCATGACATTGCCACCATCTTGATCATTAGATTAATGGTATTTGATTTCCTTTTAGGAACATGAACATGATTTATGAAGATTAAAGAGTTGGTCAAGCTGACTCGCACAAGGCAGGGAAACGGTGAAGGATTTTCATGTGAAGGACTTCGAACACTAAAAAATTGTCTTGATTGGAAGTACATTAAGTATTTTCTTTCAACGGGTAGGATGGAAGCACTTTTGCTCAACATTCGAGTATAATCAAGCAACAAGATATGACATTTCAAGATACTTGAAACATGACAGAAGACTAAACGCAAACTCACAGGTTAATGAGTCATAAACCTCGGTAACAATCAACACCATATTTTGAATGAAATTTAAGATCACTTTGAGGTTAGCATTTCAAATGGGGCACGTAAACTCATGACAAGTGGAAAACGGATGGTAATGATTGTTTAGAATGGATTGGGATTGTATCATAAATCAATAGTCACAAACCACTTGACCATTGAGAAGGGGACTCACCATTTTTTTTTCTTTTTTGGAAAAAAAGAAACATTAACAAAGACTTTATCTTGGGAAAACAAGAAATATTTATAAAGACACTTTTTTTTTGTGAACCCTATATGAGTTGCCTAAGTATCTCAACGTAAGAATCAAACCCGTATAGTTCGTACAAATACTTCTGAAAAGAAAACAAAAAGCAAACACTTGTTTTTTTGTCTTTTTAAATTTTCATTTTTTTTTTTTTTGAATTTTCTATTTTTGAAAAGCTGAAAGAGCTATAACTAGAAACTAAGAAAAACTCTCATCCTTTTTTTGTTGTTTTGTTTCCTCTATCTTTTCTAAGTCACCACCCAATTTTGTCTCGTCTCACAACCCAGTATAGAATGACCCGCACAATTTGTCCATCTGCTCCTCAAAGATTTAAACAGATATTTCACAAAGATATCCTGGAGATTAGGTAGGCCACCTACAAAGGACTGGACATTATGAAGTCCTTCTAGGTTTTAAAACGCATGGATGCACATAATTATGACCTAAAGGTTGATCTAAGTTGGGGTTCACTAGACAATTCTATTTCGAGGGGCACATGGTCGCTAGCGGCTGCTTTGCTTTCCGCCTAATCCATACATCGGTAGCTCCCTCCCTAAAGACACGGGTGACTCAATGAATGGATCGTGTGTGCATTACGCATTCTAGCAAGACTTGTTCTGAAAACAAATTTGGGTTATGCAAATGATGACATATATCAAAGCGGTAGCACATACAAAAAGCGGTAAGCACGCAACAACTGAGCAAAATCACACAACCAAACAAAGAGATCAAACAAAACGTTGCAACCAAGCATTTCGCGAAATCCAACAAGATCAAATCAAGCTCGAACCCTCAAGTGTCCCCAGCAGAGTCGGCAAAGCTGTCACGCCCAATTTTTACTAGAAAAACATAGGTGGCGACTTAGAAGAGATTTTGAAAAGGTTTTCAGAGTCGCCACCTAACATAAAGATGCCAACTAAGCGTGTTGGGTCGCTTAGCCGCCTTTTTCTTTTTTAGAAAACTTCAAATTATTAAATGAAAAACTCGTTTTTATTAATAGACTCTAATTACTGGTTTGCGTAAAACAAAGATCGGGTGCGGAGGTACTGTGTCTCTATCTTTTCGTGCCCCCTTCCTTAATGTGTATGGACCATATATATATATATGTGTGTGTGTGTGTGTGTGTGTGTGTGTGTGTGTGTGAGTTTTTTTTATATATATATGTATGTATGTATGAGAGAGAGAGAGAGAGAGAGAGAGAGAGAGAGAGAGAGAGAGAGAGAGAGAGAGAGAGAGAGAGAGAGAGAGAGAGAGAGAGATTGTGTGCTGAATCTTGAGCCCAAAGAAATGGCAAATGAGACGTGCAAATGCGAGAAATATGTGCATGTGATTGAGTGTGATGTGTGTCTGAGTGACGTGCAAAGTGTAAGTGGCTGTTTTTTGAGAAGTTCAAAGATCTATGATTGTTTGTAAGAATGTCACGATAAATTAAGTAAAAATTTCGCGTGGGAGCCTGTTTAGCACACGCTACTTGATCTGTAGCTACCGTACAACGGTACAAAATTTCGCTAAGAAATAGCCAGATTCGAAAAAGTTCAGGTATAAAATACTGGAACTTTGATTTTAAAGTCCCAGGATTTTATACTTGGACTTTGAATATAAATCTCAGGTATAAAATACTGGGACTTTTTAGTTCAAAGTCCTAATATTTAAGACTTTTTCATGGTGGGGACCGGGGTTTTCATTTAAGACTTCAAATTCAAGTGGGGTGGGTTTATATTTTGAACATGTAACTTATAAGCAATGTGTCCAAGAAAATAGGGTAGTTACACATAAATGGAAAGTTTTAGAATGCACATGCAAGAACAATTCAATTTCAGTCAAATACTTAACATAAATAACCACATAGGCATACCTGGACATGATTCCTCATCTTTTTCATAGTAACTTCTTTAACTTAGTAAGTTCTTCACTGGGAACTCATTAAACAATCCACTGTAGACTTAGTTAGACATGTATACTTACAACAGTATCATTTTACACTGGACTATAGTAACACAATTCAAATACAGAATAAAAGAACTTAACTAACCAAATTTTAGAGAATTAGGTACTGGATCATCCACATATTTTGGTCATCCCTAACTCCAACCTGTTCCTCTCAAACTGAACTTTGTTCAAATCCTTGGTGAAGATGTCAGCAATTTGGTCTTCAGTCCTGCATGAATCCATAGTTATTAGACCTTTCTCTACATTATCTCTCAAGAAATGATGCCTAATATCAATATACTTGGTTCTCTTGTGTTAGACTGGGTTCTTGGCAATGTTCACAGCACTAGTATTATCATAGAAAATAGACACAACTCCACATTTAATTTTAAAGTCATCCAGTTGTTGTTTAATCCACTGAAGCTGACAACAACAAGATGCATCAGCAACATACTCAACTTCAACAGTGGAGAGAGCTATTGAGTTCTGCTTCTTTATAGCCCAGGAAACCAGACATGGACTCAGGAAATGTGCCATTCCTGAAGAGTTCTTTCTATCCACCAGATGCCCTGCATAATCTGCATCTGCAAAATTAATTAACTCAAATGTACTACCCTGGGATACCATACACATAAGTCTTGAGTTCATTTTAAGTATCTCAATATACTGTTGACAATAGTCAGGTGGGACTCCTTGGGCTTAGATCGAAATCTTGCACAGAGTCCTACACTTTAGACAATATCTTGACGACTAGCAGTAAGATAGAGGAGAGAACCAATGATTTCTCTATTCTTGGTCTCATTAGTGGAAGGACCCAGTTCGTCTATATACAGCTTTGTTTCAGGAGCAATAGGAGTAGTCATTTCCTTAGCTCCTTCCATATCAAACTTCTTTAGGAGCTCTCTAACATACTTTTGTTGATGATTCATTGTTCCTACAGGAGTTTGTTTGATTTGCAACCCAAGAAGAAATTCAGTTCTCCCATCATGCTCATTTCAAACTCACTGCCCATTAATTCAGAAAATTCCTTGCACAATTCTTCATCAGTTGCACCAAAGATGATGTCATCAACATAAACTTGTACCACCAATAAATCATTTCCTTTCTATTTCAAGAATAGTGTATTGTCAATCCTTCCCCTTGAGAACCCATTCTTGAGCAAGAATTCTGATAGCCTTTCTTCTTCAAGAACAACAAATTGTCAATTCCTCTGGGTGCTTGCTTCAAACTACAGAGAGCTTTGTCAAGTTTGTATACATGATTAGGAATGTCACTGCTTACAAAACCAGGAGGCTGTATGATACATACTTGCTCATTTAGATAGCCATTTGAGAAAAAACTCCTCACATTCATCTGATACAGTATGAACTCCATGTAGGTAGCAAATGCTATCAACATTCTTATAGCCTCCATCCTGGCCACTGGTGCAAAGGTTTCACCATAATCAATTCCCTCTTCTTGACTGTAACCTTGAACTACCAAACCTAGCTTTGTTTCTGGTAACTATGCCATGTTCATCCAGTTTATTTCTGAACACCCACTTAGTTCCAATAATTGATCTGCCCTTTGGTCTAGGAACTAAGTACCATACTTTACTTCTCTCAAATTGGTGTAGCTCATCTTGCATAGCTATCACCCAGTCTGGATCCTCAAGAGCTACCTTAACATTCTTTGGTTCCATAGAAGATAGGAAAGCAAAGAATGCACAGAAGTTCTTCAAGGCAGACCTAGTCATAATCCCAGTGTCCAGTTCAGATAGCAGATTTTTCAAAGGATATAAGCTCTGATGTTTCCAAGGTCTTGGCTGAATTTGATAAGAAGGACCTGATGCTGCATTATTAGTAGGTCCTTCATCTTCATTTTGTTGGTCATCTTGGTCAGCTGTTCCTTCTGACATGTTGACTCCTTGTTCCCCCTGAGTCAATTCTTCATCTGCTTCACTTGGTTCTTCCTTTTCCTCTGGGTTCTCTGTGCCTTCAGCAGAGTCTTCTCGAGCAAGATCTATAGCTTGAGCATCTCTTTTCTTCTCAGCCACTGCCTGGTCTGATTCATCAAATACAACATGCATGCTTTCTTCAACAGTTTGAGTTCTTTTGTTGAACACTTTATAAGCTTTACTTTGAGTAGAATATCCCAGAAAGATAGCTTCATCACTTCTCGCATCAAACTTTCCAAGAGGCTCCTTGCCATTGTTGTGTACAAAGTATTTTTATCCAAATAGTCTCAACTGAGTAATATTAGGTTTCCTTGAGTAGCTAATATGGAGTTTTGTTGAGAATTGCTCTTATGAAACATCTGTTTAACAAGTAGCAAGCCATATTCACTGCTTCAGCCCAAAAATTTCTTACTAGACTACTTGACAGTAGCATAGTTCTTGCCATATCTTCAAAGGATATATTCTTCCTTTCAACGACTCCATTTTGTTGTGGAGTTCTTGGTGCAGAGAAGTTGTGGTCAATGCTATTTTTGAAGCAGTACTTAGAGAATTTTGCATTCCTAAATTTCGTGCCATGATCAAATCGGATGCTCACCAGCTCCAGACTCAACCTTTTCTACACAATACTAGCCTACTCTTTGAAGCTATCAAAGGCTTCATCCTTGGAAGCAAAGAACAGAGTCCATGTGTATCTTGAATAATCATCAACTATCACGAACACAAACCTCTTTCCTCCTCTGATTCTAACCCTCATTGGTCCACATAGATCCATGTGTATCAGCTCAAGTGTCTTTGAGGTACTCACCACTTTCTTTGACTTAAAGGATAATCTTACATGTTTTTTGCCAGACATAAGCATCGCACATCTTAATGTCTTCGAACTTCTTTGCAAGAAAACCATGAAGAAGCTCATTTGATGCAAACTTGATGAGCTGTGAACGACTAGCGTGTCCCAACCTTTTATGCCACAATTGTGAGTCACTCTCTTGAACATTCAAACAAGTCAAATTATTTTCAGGAAGTGATCCCAACGATGCCTTGTAAACATTGTTCACCCTTTTTCCTTCCATGACCACTTCTCTATTCTGTAGGTTCTTCACAGTGCATCCCACAAATGAGAAGGTAACTTAATTTCCTCTATCACATAGTTGAGAGATGCTTACTAAGTTGTGTCTGAGACGATCAACACAATATACATTTTCAATAGCATGATCCAGTGATCTCTCAACTTTTTCTATGCCAACAATCTGACCACTATTTCCTTCTCCGAAGGCCAGTCTGCCTCCTTGAAATGTTGCGAGTGAGAGAAAATTTCTTCTGTCTCCTGTCATGTGCCTTAGACTCCCACTATCTAGAATTCAGCTTGGGTTGTTCACTCTCACTCCAGTCTGCAAAACAGATTAATGGTTAGATTTAGGAATCCAGACAAGCTGGGGTCCCTTCGTATGAGAGAATGGATGAATTAAGTCCTTCTTAGCCCAATCCGGTAAAGCAAATTTCTTGTTCTTAGTTTAGCCTTACTCATTTTCATGCAATTTTCTTTCAAGTGACTTGTAGACCTTTCTTTCCTTTGATCCGGTTTTCAAGAACCCAATTTATTGCCTCAGAAGAATTATTTCATTTGGTTATCTTGGTTAGTTTATAATCAGTTTTATCAAACATTTCCTTGAGAATTCTATTCTTTTTCAGTTTCCTAATAAAGAATCTCATTTGTTCTCTTTAGTTCATTCTCAAGAAAAGTTTGAACTTCACTAATTATTTGCTTTCCATTTTATTCCTTCAGATTTACAGTTTCTAGTTCAAGTTCTGAGATTGTAATTTGATAAAAGAGCTTGTCCCTTTAGAGAAGCATTAGTTTCTTTAAATTCAGTATTAGCTTCTTCCAGATTCTTACATATAACTTTTAACTCCGCAACAGCTTCAGATAGTTGGTCTTTCTTAGACTTCAACTTTTCATAACCCTAGATTAAAGTGGTAGTTATTAACAACAAGCTATCAGGTGAGTATGTGTGTAAATTATCTTTCAGGTCAGAAAGACATACCTCAGCCGTGTGAGATGTTTCTTCACTATCAGTTTCAATAAGAGCAACCTCCTTCTTGTGACTATCTTCATTGTAAATCTCCTTCAATTTCTCCCATATTTCCTTAGAAGACTTGTATTCTATCACTGTGGCTAGAACATCAAAGGTCATTCCATTTTTCAGTATCAGCATAGCTTTGGCATTTTCTTGAAGCCAATCCAAATCTTATTGATCCTGCTCTTCTACTGACTTGTGTACCAAGAACCCATTTGCAGCTCTTTTCACAGGTACATGGGGTCTTCTTTTCATTATTAGCCAAAGACTATAATCAGTAGCGTGAAGAAATACCTTCATTTCTCTTTTCTATTCCTTGTAGTAAACTCCTTCAAACAGTGGAGGTCTGGATGGGTTCCTTCCTTCAGATACCTTCATTTCTCTTTTCCATTCCTTGTTGTTGAAGATGACAACAATCATTCCATTATAAGTAGTTGTTCTAGCTTGGACTTGATTTTTCTTTTCCATTTCTGAGTTAAGATTCAATTTGGCTTGGTGAGCTAACAGTGTTGCATAAGTGGAGTTTAATGATGGTACTTTTGTGGGTATGATTGGTTTAGTTGAAGGGGTGGGAATTATTCTTGACCCGCCTAATTCTGGCCATCAGGCTTGGCCATTGTGGTGGTGCGTGGCTTCCAGATGAAAGTACAGGTTAGTGGGTGGTTGTTTTGTTAGGACATATGTTTAAGCCTAAAATTAGACGTCTAGGTTAAACAATTAATTTAGAATAAGGTCACAAGCAATACAGTATTAACGATGGAAAAGTAAGTAAATAAAGATAGAATAATGAGAAAGAAAAGTAAAATAGTATTATTCCTTGAGAGAAGCAGGATTCAGTGTGAATCACTTGATTGTACAATACAGTAAGGAGGGGTATTTATAGTAGAGATTTACCTAGTTCTAATTATGGTAAAATACAAAGACAAATAAGGTTGTGGGCTTACAACTCAAGGGGGTGGTATATACGAAACCCTAACCAGGAGACTGTAAACCTTAGGCAGTGGGATGTATGCCATCCATCCTATGGTCGTGCCGCCCTAACAGTCATTAACTCAAGGAGCGGGCCTCTGTGCCTAGTGAATTGTAGGATAAGTTTATTCTCGCCAGCTGAACTCGTATCCCCGTAATAATATGTGGTTATTTTTGCCCACACAGCCAGTCCACCCACTTGCTGAGTGCTGGCGTTAGCTGTCAGGAAGTGAGCAGGTATGATAGAAGAAGTAAAGATGTGTCTGCACCCGATACTCATCCCATTTCTCTTTGCGTGCATCACATTGAATGCAAATACTCAAGTAAAATAACATGTACCCCTATGATTGGAAGGGTTTTGTGTGTATCTTCTCAATGTTGCCACTATTCTGCCATATCTCGTAAATATTGGGATGTATATCATGCAAACTGCAATAATTACGATCCTACGTAATCACGATCCCACGTGATCAAGAATGTTCAACTTCTTGTACAAGATTCCTTTTCAGCTCGTATAAATTACCGTAACCACAGGAGTTTTACACATATTTTCATATTATCAATAACCTTCTTCCAAAAGGAAACTCTTCCAATCTTTTCAATGATCCTTTCTTTAAAAATGGCCCAAGGACCAAAATTTCTCCCAGCAAACTTCAAAGCCCGAGATTATCTCCCTGCTTCATTTAGTTTCGAAGGTGATGGCCGCATGCAAGGTCAAACACTTAAACAGGAAGGTGAGAACTATAATCTTTCTATCGAATGCTACCCCTCTGTTGTTGTGAGGGATGACCTGATGCGTATCAGGCATGAATGTAAATGGCCTGAGATTATAGATATTATCGTCCCTACTACTGAGGAAAGAATTTCTTCCCATCGGGCTAGTTACTCGATTGTTCACACATATCCTTTCACATACACCTTAATCTAAGTGTTTGCTCGACTGTTGAAGACATATGCTGCCGGTACAACATCTGCTTAGTTTAAGTTGATCCTTCTGTTTGGCTTCTAGTGGCCATGCTAGACCATTTGGCTAATCGTGCTCAGGTAACATTCACGTTCGGGCATCTTCTAGCTTTCTACTCTCTCCGTCTTCACAAGGTGGGCATGCTAAAGTTTATAAAACTGGGGAAGAAAGGTGTGGTCCCTAATAGTGAAGATTCTAAAGATCGTGGCTGGGTCCATATGTATGTCGTCGTACGGACAACTCACATAGTTTCCTCTCTTCCCTTTCCAAAGGTCTTCAACAGAAAGCGTAAGTCCCTGTGAACTTGTCTTCATATCTTGATGCTAGCAGCTTCAAATTGACTTCCCTTTTACTCAGTGAATTTTATGACCGCTGCTTCATTCAGCCATGATAAATTGACATTGTGGATCACTGCGATCTTCATGAGAAAACTCCCTAATTCTTTGAATTTCAAAGCCATATCCAATACAAATGGATGGCGGCAAAAAGATCATGGTAAACTATTGTTACTAAATTTTTCTTTTTGTCCTGAATCTTCCAATGTCTTCATCAGCTCCCTTTTGTCTCAGGATTCTCCCGTCGTGAAATGCCCCCGTTGAAGGAGATCAAGTTTGTTGCCCCATATATTTCTCCTTTGCCTAACGTGCAAGCATCTGGTGGGAGAATTATCGAGAGAGCGAGCAACTATCGTTCTTAAAAGAGGAAAAGACCTTCCAAGCCTGGTAATATGGTAGTTATCAATGAGCTCTTAATGATTTCTGATGGTGAGGGCAAAGTCCCCCAAGTTCCTTTGCCTGAAACTATTAAGATTCCTTCTGCTGTCGCTGCTGAATCTGGTCTGTCTATACGAAAGTGCAGACACTTAATAGAAGAGATTCCTGGGGCTGAAGAGGAAGCTGGTGCGAAGGATGAAGTTGTGCTACCATTTTCCTCCTTTATGCCTCAATGGTTAGGTCAACCCTTCGCTTATTGTTTTGCAGGTGTGATTTTCTTATGCGCTCCATAAGTTAATATCTCTTGTTCACATACAGAACCCGCTATGTTGACTTCAGCTTCTGAGACCACAGACTCTTTCCAACAGTGTCCTGGCAAGAAAGTGGCTGTGGATGCTGAAGCTTTAGCTGAACCTGTGGATGGAGCCTGGGAGGTTGTTATCTTTATTGCTGCGGGAGTTAACCTGTTTAAGAGCCTAAGGGTTGTGATAAATCACACCTCTGATTTATTGATCCTGCTGATCAAGAGAAACTTACTGGTTATAGTCTCCATGAGCTGCTTGAGGTTTCTGCAGGATGCTCTCTTCAGGTAACTTTCCTTCCTCGCTTTGTGAATTGCAACTTTGCTTTCCCCAGCTGAATGTTTATTCCACCAATCATTCAGGGGTTAATGACATATCATGAGATACTCCACCGATGAGGTTCAGATGAAATCCAGTCTAAGGAGATCGAGGCCTTACGTGGGCAAGTCGCCAACTTACAACCCTTCGTGAAAAAAGCCGAAGAGCTGAAAGGAGAGCTCCAGATCCGCGTGAAGCCTATCAGATAGAGGCCTTGAAGAGCAAGAACCTGGAGAAAGCACTAGAAAGCAAGGTTTGTAAGCGCAAGTAGACTGTGGAGACTCTCAAATCTTCCCTCACGGATGCCCAGATCTCAGAGCAACTTCATTGTAACAATGTGAAACGCCTGGAAGCGATCATGGAGGATCTGCAAAGAAAGCTGTCTAGTGTGGATGAGAGAATTAATGTTGCCGAGAAGAGTGTCTCTGATGCCAGGGTCCTCTCCGCCTTCCTTCAAGCTGAAAATGATATGCTGAAAAGAAGCGCGGCGTCTCTCGAGAAAGTTCATCACAAACTGTGCAATGACTCTCATCTTAAGGACCAACGAATGAATGCCCTGAATGCTCGCCGCATAGTCGAGATGGATCATGCTAACATCAGAGCTGTTCTCGCCACTTTTCTCCAGGTTTGTGACGGCCTTAACTTAGACCTCAATGCCGTGATTGCCTCGTACACCGAGCTTGTGGCTTAGGCAGATGCTCAGATTGGATCTGACCTTGAGGAAGGCTTTGAGAAGGCCAGCGGCGAAAGAGGAGATTAAATGCTGGATGGGGAACTTGCAGTTGGTAAAGCAGGGCCTTTGCAGAGTGTTGCCGCCTAAGGAAGTACCCCGAGAGAGGAATGAAAATCCCCCCCCCCCTGATGCTTAAGATCTTTTTGCATCTGAATGTGAAACATTTACCCACATTTTTGCGGGTGTTATGATATATTTTAGCTCGTTTTGAGGTCTTTTAACATGCATTACATGTTCCTTTTTTGTGACGCTTTTTAATTTCCGCCGTAAACAATAAGTAATGTCTTTGTTAAGTTGTGCCTTTATGGGCGTATGCACCTAAGGGTTAGATGGCTTCCGGATGTCCTGTGTGTTCTAATGTCTAGAACATTTATCAATGAGCCTTCTTGGGCAATTACGTCCACTGTGAGCCAGTGTTTGGCGGCTTAGGTTGCATCTGCAATAGACGACTGTTTGCGCCCACAATGGGACGACTTTAGCCCATGTAAATAACGGGGCACTTTTGCATCCGACTTCGAACGTCTCTGCTTAGTTACTCAAGGATTTAAGACTTTCTGGCACTACGCGTGCGGGCATCCCCGTCGGCATGCACTAGTGCAGTTGTTGAATTGATGACTTCAATTTACAAATAATGCCTGGTGGCTAAGCTAGACGTGGTCTATCTCCAAGCGAATATTGTAGCCTACTTTAATTTTGTCACAAAAGGTGAGTGTATTACTTCAACTTGTATATTGCCACGACTATGAATATTTGGATCGTAGATGGATCTTAATTTGTAGAAAATTGACTAAATAAATAGTAGTTTTTTAATAATAGGGGCGCGAGGCCTGAAATATTGTGGGTGAAAAATCGTAACATGATATAGGAGCATGAAAATGCTGTAATTAGAAAAAATGATGCTAACGACTTGACCGAAGTAAATAAAAAAAAAGTACTTCCAAGTATCGTACTCCTTCCCCCTTCCCCCGCCCCCTCGAGGATACTTCAATCAACCGTATCAATAAGAATCGTAGTCTTGGTTGATTGAGGTTTCGGGGTCGTCAGTGGCTTCAAAGAGATTTGCTTCAGGTACCCTTTGGGGACAGCTGCTCCTAAGACGGCTACTGTGTAGCATTCTTTTGCTGTCTCCTGGTCACCATTGACTTCTTTTATTCCCCACTTGGTAGGGTATTTGAGCTTTTAATGCAAGGTAGATGGTACAGCTTTGACTTAATAGATCCATGGCCGTCCTACGATCAGATTTTAAGGGACCCCTCCTCTGATTACCTGTAAAGAATAAATATAATCCGCTCCCAGGATGTGAATTGTAAGGTTAATTTTTCCAACAAATTTTTCATAAGAATTTTTAAAGCCAGCCAGTGTATAGACACTTGGAGTCATTTTTCCTTCAATTCCTATCGCCTGTAGTGTATACCACCTAATGAGGTTCACATTGCTATCGGCATCGACTAGGATGCGCTTGACGTCCGTATCCTCTATTCTGAGTGTTATAACATGGGCATCATAGTGAGTAGTATTGCAGTTGCTGCTATCCTCGTCACTGAACAAGATCATCTCATCCCAAGCGTAACCTTCATTGAGTGCTACCTCAATTTTCTTTGTTTCTCTGAGCAGCGTCGGACCGACGATTATGACATTTATGGACCTCTTCGATTCTGGCAGATCTGGGGGTCCACCTTGATTTCTGCTTTTAGCGTAGCTCTGCTTTCCCCTATCAGTGAGCAAATCCTTCAGATAGCCTTTATTCAGGAGACCCCTGACTTCCAGGATCAGGGCTCTGCATCCGGACGTCTTGTGTCCAATATCCCTATGAAACTCACAGTAAATATTTTTATTCCTTTTGCCCGGCTCGTCCCTCATATTACTAGGCTAGTGTACTTGGGCGTCTTTCATCTGATCCCTCACGAACTTTACGGTGTTAATGCGCATTCTTAACTCTTCGAACCTATTGGGTACCTAATCTACACTGAGTGACCCCTAGCTTGGTGGTGTTGAAGCCTTCCTACTGTCTTCTCGTCTTTCCACTGGCTTTGCGAAATCATATCTGTAATATCTCCTGCTTCACTTTCCTTTGTCTCCTGCCCGAGGTTCCACCATATATCCATGTTTCTATCCTTGACTTATGACGTCTTAGATGATTGGGCGAGCTTCCTCAGTGGCGGAGGATTCTCCAGGCTCCAAACGGAGCTTCTAATTATATCTCTAATGCAAGGCGTTCAATGTTGTTACATGGTGCTGAGTCAAACTCCACTGCAACTCCCTGGTGGCCAACGATCCCTTCAAGTTCAGGCTCTTTTCGAAGGCTACCACAACAATATTGTCGGGGACTGGACGAAGCTCCATACGTAACCTGTCGAGGTAGTCCTTCAACAATTTGTCGTCGTGCTGACAAATCTCGAAGATGTCTTCCATGTGCTTCTCCCGCTTGCGAGCACCGGAATGCGCTTTTTTAAACGGGTCTTACATCTGAGTGAATGACTCGAGAAATGAGAGTATCAAGCAAGGGCATCTTTAGTCAAGATTGAGCCAAACCTCTTAACTGGAGCACACGGAATTTCTTCCTTAAAAATCTCGTTGCTTTTTACGACTGTATAATACGCAGCAATATGCTCATCTAGATCCGTTGTTCCGTCATACTTTAAGTTATTCGATAGACGGGAGTGCTTTGGTATGCGGACCGATGCAGCGCTTGCTTTGTAAGCATGTTTGTAGAACTTCTGGTCATCTATGGTGGTAACTTGGGTGGAGCACCCAGCTCATTACCAGACCGACCGTGGATGGACTTCATCTCTTTTATAATTTCCTGGATGACAAGCGCTCCTTTGAGGTCTTGATTGTTGACTGTTGATGAACCTCCAGAGGTAGTGTCCATGTTGAGCCTGCGGCTAGGAACAGATGCTGCTGAATTGTTCGTAGGCACTGGTCCTCACGGGGATGTTGGCCTATGAGACGATCCAGCAAACATCGCTCCTAACTTTTGGGATATGCCTTCGACCATGTTGACCGAGTTCTGTTCTGCTCGTTCTGGCATGGTTTTGAGGAGATTAACAAGAAAACATCTGAATTCAAAATTAAGTCTAATGTCATTTATAACCAAAAAAAAAAAAAAAAACAAGTAAAACAGATGGAGTAATATTTATAGGTGGGGAGTGTGAGTTCACGAGATAAGACTATATATGATATCGATGTCTTGTTATAATTAGTCTGCAGTATTTTACGTACAACATAAAGACTATATGATTATAGAATGTTATATGTATTGTCTTCTAATGTTGACGTTGTAATCACCTAATGTTTGACCCCTCCTTTTAATATTTTTCCAGTTTTAAAGTCTAAGTAGCTATTTTAAGTATTAATTTGAATAATTGAATTTTAGTGATTTTATAAAAATTGGAAAATTGAAAAAATAGTTAAACTTCGCATGTAAGGGACATTTGCATAATACACCAGAAGAGGAGGGTAGCACTGCAAAAGTATATCACACGGTGACGATTCACGTCAATCATATAGACAATTTTTATGAGTAGCCACACTTCTTTATTTGTTTAAGGAGCAGGCACAAGAAAGTCAATAAATTTTACTACATGTACGCCTTATCTTTGATTATGGTTTTTATCCCCACTTAAGAATGTTTTAGCAAAATGGCCTCGATTGGCAACACTTTACGTTATACATTTATAAGTGTTCCCTCGAGGGAAACACTTTAAGTATAAATTATAACTGCTGCCTGATCAAATTTTCCTAAGGCATCTTTCCCATTGTTGTGTATAAAACACTTGCAACCAAAAGCCCTAAGATGAGAGATGTTTGGTTTTCTTCCCTTAAGCAACTCATATGGGGTCTTTTCTATTAATGGCCTTGTCATACATCTATTTATTATGTAGCATGCAGTATTAATAGCCTCAGCCCAGAAGTTTTGTGGAAGATTTTCAGATATTAACATAGTCCTTGCCATTTCCTCTAGAGTCCTATTTTTCCTTTCCACTACACCATTTTGTTGTGGAGTTCTAGGTGAAGAGAAATTGGGATTGATGCCATTTTCATTACAAAAATTGAAAAACATATGATTTTCAAATTCAGTTCCATGATCTGACCTAATGGCAACAATATGACTATCTAGAGTTCTTTGAGCTTTCTTAGCAAAAATTGAAAATGTATTAAATGCTTCTTCTTTAGATGCAAGAAATATAGTCCATGTAAATCTGGAGTAATCATCCACCAATACCATAACATACTTCTTACCTCCACGACTCATTGTTCTCATTGGGCCACATAAATCTATATGGACCAGTTCCAAAGGTTTAGTGGTACTTACCTGTTTCTTTGGTTTGAAGGAAAATTTTACCTGCTTCCCCCTGGCACAAGCTTCACATACTTTTTCATCATTAAACTTGATGTTAGGAAGACCTATCACCAAATCCTTGGACACAAGTTTGTTCAATTGTAAAAGACTAGCATGTCCTAGTCTTTTGTGCCATATGAGGGGATCATTTTGCACCACACTTTAGCAATTCAAGCTTCCATCAGAAAGTGTCAGCAAGTCTACTTTGTAGATGTTTCCATGCCTATTTCCCTGCAAAATAATCTCTCCAGAAGTTTTGTTAGTCACAGTGCATCCAGTAGATGAGAAATTAACAATATTACCTTTGTCACACAATTGAGATATACTCAATAAGCAATGTTTAGGCCCATCTACTAGAAACACATTATCTATACAGTGTGAATCAGACCTACCTACCTTTCCAATTCCAATGATTTCCCCTTTCTTACCATTACCGAAGGAAACACTTCCTCCTTGGAAGGCTGACAGTGAAAGGAACAGTTCCTTATGTCTTGTCATGTGTCTTGAGCAACCACTGTCCATATACCATTTGTGGTTTATCTCCTTCACTCTAGCCTGCAAAATAAAACTAGGGGTTAATTTTAAGAACCCAAACTAGTTTGGGTTCCTTTCCTTTAGAAAAAGGATGAATCAAATCTTTCTTAGCCCAAAATGGTAATGGTTTCTTTGTGTGAACAATTTTCCTTTTTAAAGAATTGTGAACAGGTTTATAGGACCTATTTTACTGTTTTACAGAATTTTGAACAGGTTTGTAGGACCTGTTCCTCTGGTCAGCCATTTTTAAAGATTGACAATTTTCTTCCCGGTGACCATTGTTCCAACAATGAGTGCATAGCCAGTTTTCAGGAAATGATAAGTACTTACTCTTTGGATCCCATTTGGATGAACTTTGTGCTTTCATGAATCCAATACCTTTCCTATTACTACTATGGTTTTCTTGTAACCATTCTAGTGCTTCAGAAGACTTGTTCCATTCTACAGTTTTTCTTAGTTCCATTTTTGTTTTAACCAAGTCTTCTTCTAAAGATCTTATCTTCTCATCCTTTTTACACAGTTCATCAACTGTGACTTTCAGTTTCTCTTCAGCAATGATCTGATGAGAATTAGCAATACCTTTACCTTTTTCAACTGTTTTAACATTTTCTAATTCCTGAACAGTTGATTTAAGTGTAAGGACCTGTTCCTCAAGCATGCTAATCTTCCTTTCCAGAAAATCATTTTTAATTACTTCTTCTTTGCATTCTGCTTCTAAACAATCAATTTCATCATGCAGTTTATGATTGTCATCCCTTAGAGATTTAAATTCATTTAGCACAATATGGAATACTTTAACCAATTTTTCTCTAGACATGCTTTGTACATCTTCTTTAAGTTTAGAAACAAATACCTCAGCATCTTCTTCATTTTCTGAATCTCCAAGAGCCATTAGAGCAAGATCCTCATCCAGATCATCATCAGTTATTTCTTCTTCACTGTCTTGCCATCCTGCAACCAATGCTTTGGGATTTCCATTTTTCTTATGGATCTGTTCCCTAGCCTTTTTCCTTTCCTCAACGAATCTCTTCCTCCATTCTCCTTCCATGATTGGACATTTGCTAATGTAGTGCTCCGAGCTTCCACATTTGTGGCATTCTCCAGCCTGTTTCATGTTAGTAGACCTACCCTGTCCACTAATTGCTTTTTTCTTAATCAAATATTTCTGAACACTTTTGGCGATAAGGACCATTTCTTTATCATCAATGATCTTATCACCAGCAGTCAAGGCTAGGTTAGGTTCAGTTTTAACTGGTGCTCCTATGTTTTTAACCTTTTTCCTTATTTCATAAGTCTTTAAATTGCCTATAAGTTCATCTAAGGATAGAGTGGTTAAATCTTTGCTTTCTATGATAGCACAAGCTTTGATCTCCCAAGAATCTGGAAGAACCCTAGTTAAAATCTTTTCTACCCTATCTTCCACAGTTAAAACCCTTCCCATAGAGATAAGTTCAGAAGCAATGGCATTAAATCTAGTATACATTTCAGAGATTGACTCTTCTTCTTTCATTTTAAAGCTTTCATATTCAGCATAAAGAAGTGTACCTCTGGACCTTTTTACCTGACTTGTTCCTTCGTGTGCAACATATAGAGCATCCCAAATCTCCTTTGCAGTGGCATACCCTCTGATTCTAGTGTATTCGTCAGGACTAAGTCCACCAACCAGCCACTTCCTTGCCTTTGCATTCTTTTCCCATTGCTTTATGTCTTCAGCATTGCATTCCTTCCTGGTTTTGGGAACATCATTTCCCTCAGCATCCTTCTTCATTGGGATCATGGGACCTTCAGTTACTATGTCCCACAATTCATAGTCCTCTGCTTGAAGGTGATCACGCATCCTTTCTTTCCACCATGAATAGTATTTCCCATTGAAGTAAGGAGCTCTAACCATTGACTGACCCTCACTGTTCTCTCGTGATGTACTCATCTAATCCTAGGTGTTAGCCTTTTCAAGGATAACCCACTCTGATACCAATTGTTATTTCCCACGATTACACCACTTTATTGTTTTAAGGACCAGTTCCTTAAAATGTGTTCCTTTACTCTACGATATGTGGAATTAAAACTGTAAGTAATTGAACACCAGATTTTAGCGTGGAAAAACCCCTTGACTCGGGATTAAAAAATCACGACCTACTTCTCAAGTAGGATTTCAACTTCACTATGTAAAAAGACCCACTTGGTTACAAGACTCACTCTTACTAACCTAGGACTTACTCTAATCCTTTAGTGATCTTTCTCACGATCAGTGAAGTTGTGTCAAGTCCACGACTTGAACCAGAAAGTACAACTCGATTTTTGCTTACTACAATCAAACTAAGACTTGAACTTTTACAAGACTCAATCTTAAGGAACAAGTTCTAACTTAGTTCTACTGTAGCTAACTGATTACACAAATAAGCTAATAACTGTTTTAAGCTTTTGCTCGATACTCTCTGTATTTGTGCTTAACTTCTACGGCTGAAATGCTCCACATTTTATAGCTCCAGCAGCCAAGAAGTCTTCAATAATTAGAACTCCAATGCTCCCTTGAATTTGAGTCCTAATTGGATTCTTCTCTTTAGAATCCAGATCTTCTATCCTTATCCTTGTGTTTATACAATCTTTTCGTATCTGTTTAGACCTGCATAATTATCAAGATAAACATTAGTTTTAGGATAATTAATAATATCTCAACTTAAACGATTTTTCATGAATTATCTATTTAGCTGCAGTGATTCAAAGGAACAGGTCCTTTGAATCCGTTCCTCAGTCATCAGTCAAAACTCCAAGCTTATCCAAGCTAACATTTTCCCCCTTTTTGATGATGACAAATTCATAAGCATAGCTGCATATCCTTAATGTCCTGAAGTAACAACTTAAGCTCAAAAACAATCAATCAGTGGAGATTTTATTCATCATTAAGGAACAGATTTTCAATTAGGTATAACTTCATGCTAAAATCATAAAATCAGACTTACTCTTCCCCCTTTTGGCATCATTGAAAAGGTTGCATAAAAAAATATAACTCAAGTGTTATAATAATCAGCACATGGCCATTGAGGCAACTCAAAATGCAAACATAAATCAGATTAAAGCAACTGCAAAACAATGATATTAGCCATCAAAAGACAATTCATTAAATCAAAATATGAAACCAGGGGATACAAGCAAGTACTACAGAATTATTCAAAGACTAAAGAAGGAAAAGACTAAGGAACTAGACTAGGCTAAATCCCACTGGACAAAAGATGGCTAAAGGCTAAGGTGGTCAGGATGTGGAAGGACCAGGTCCCTGAGACTTGTTAAGCAACTCAAACATCTGCTTGAGCATTCCCTCATTGGTCTCCTTTTCTTTTGTGGCCTCTGCCTTCCAGTAATTCTTCTCCTCTTCCAACCTTGCTATCTCAGCACCCTGAATAACAACCTGTTCCCTAAGTGCCCTCACTTTGTTGTTCAATGGCTGCCTCCCAACACCAGCCTGTGGAGGATCAGCCTGAACTGGCAAATCACAGCTTATTAATGTGGCACAGCCAAACTTTTCCTTCTTTGTAGCCTTCACCACCCCTTCCAAGGGAATCTTCAACTTTACAAACACATCAATCAGGATGAAACCAAATGGCAAGGAGTGCTTTCTTTTCCATGCAATCACCCTTTTTATCAGGTGGATCATAAAGCTGGGCCAGTTGATCTGCTTTTCAGTGTCCAACAGTTCCATAAGGACCAGATCCATGAAACTAGCAACTCCTCTTTTCTCCTGCCTTGGCAGCATAATTTTGTTCACAAATTCGAATAATACTAGGTGCTGTGGGTGCATCTCACTCTTCTGCACAGCCCTGGGTTTTTCTTCCCCATCATTCTCAGCAAACTTCCTAGTGATCTCCAGATCAGTAGGCAAGTTTGTCAAGTCAGGCCACACCTTCTTGACATAGCTGTCATACCCAGTGAAAGGAATACCCAACAACTCACCAAGTTCCCTGGTATCAAATATTATCACATTATCATTGACAGAGGTAGTAAGGCAGTCACCTCTGATGGAGCAGTTCTTATAGAACTCCTGCACCATACCTTTTGCACACCTGCCAGAGATCTTAAGGACCATGTCCCTCCAACCCTGAGCATGCAGTTTTTGCAGCAACCATAGCATTCCTTCTTCTTGCACATCAGACATTACCCGACCTTTCAACACCTTCCTGGTCAACATGTCATCATGAACAAAATGTACAGACTCATCACCTTCAGCTTCACTATCACTGTCACCTTCAGCAAACAAGTCATCACTATCACTATCAGAACTTTCAGACACAACAACTCTCTTAGAGGACCTGGTCCTCTTAGCAGATTTTTCTGCAGCTTTAACAGAACTCCTTGTTACCCTTTTCTCAGCAACTTTTCTTTTCTTGGACTGAGGCACAACCTCTTTAGCTTCTGCCATCTCATCATCCTCAGAAAAATCATCAAGATCAATATCCTCCACTTCTTCCTCTGCAACTACCTGTTTTCCTTTCCCTTTTCTGCTCCTTTCTAAGGCAGCAGCTAATTGTTCATCAGCAGCTTTTGCAGCACTTCTTGTTCTCCTAACCCCAGAAGCAGGGGTTGAGGCAGAAGGAATAGGTCCTTTTGCCTTCGAGGAACTTTCTACTTTCTTCTTATTTCCGGGCTTATAACTATCTCCTATTTTCTTCAACTTAGCAGCAATATCAGCAGTCACATGAGCATCAATGGGTCCCTTTATAGCCAATTTTCTTTGCAGACTCCTAATGTTGATCAAATCTACCAAGGGCCTATCACTATCACTAATAGCCTCATCAACATCTATCACATCCTCCATGGGTGCTCTAGGAACAGCCTCTGGACACCCTGATGACCCATGCATAGGTGCTTCCAACTTTTTAATAGGTTCCCCCTCAAGAGCAGCCTCAGACCCCTCTCCCTTTTCTTCCTCGTCTATAACAACATTTAAAGGGTATGTGAAGTTTACCTGATACTGATACAACACCATAGCAGGAGATAAAATCCTCGACCTGCTCAGCAATGGATTCAGCCGTGGGAACTGGTCCTTCCCCCTGAATTTCAGGTTCAGGTATTTCTGGAATTTGTTTAGGGACTTCAGGGTTTATGTCTGTGGTTTCCATGGGTGAAGGAGGATTAAGATTTTGTGGTTGTTCATCAATAGGTGCAGGTGAAGAATTATCAGACTCAAGAAACATTTTTGCAATTCGAATTAACAAATAATTTACTACTCTTTCTGAAATTGTGATAGCTTTAATTGATGAATCAATGTAAAAGAATAATGAAGAAGAAGAAGTGTATTTATAGAGTGAATTAGGTAGTGGAGTTAGAGTGAAAAACGATCAACTTACCTCAGCACAACATGCAACGACTAAGGACTCTTGGGAGTCTCCCGGAGAAAAAGAGCCGTTAGGCAGCAGGTTACTTTTTCAGAATGGAAACTGTTCCTCCGATGGGACTCTTATTCAGTTTGGATATAGTTAAGAAACTTAGTGGGATTTATCCTAATCACAAGTTACCTATAGCCTTTGCACTTCTAAATTAACTGAATAATAACGAGTACATACCTGATTTTAACACAAAAATTCAGTGTCCTTCCAATTTGCAACATTTTGATCATCTGAAATTCTAAGAGCATAAAGGTAACATCATTCAATTTTAGCAACTCTAAATAAGAGATATGGCATAAGAATATACATTTAAGTATTAAGCTGGACTGAATCATTCATAACGACTTGGATAAAATGCATTTTAAGTGCAATTTTCTAGCCAATAATGAAGTAAAGCATTGATGATTTTATGTGAATTTAATCATCCCTAATTCCAATCTATTTCTTTCAAAATCATCTCTACCTAGAGCTTTTGTAAAAATGTCAGCAATTTGCTTTTCAGTGGGACAAAATGCTATGGTGATCAAACCTTTTTCATAGTTGTCTCTTAGAAAATGATGTCTTATGTCAATGTGTTTAGTCCTTTTGTGATGCACCGGATTCTTTGTCATATTAATAGCACTAGTGTTATCACAATAAATAGGAACAGTTCCTACATCAACACCAAAATCCTGTAATTGTTGTTTGATCCATAACAACTGTGGACAACATGAAGCAGCTGCCACATATTCAGCCTCAGCAGTGGAAAGTTCCACTGAATTTTGTTTCTTGGTTCCCCAAGAAACCAAACACTCACCAAGAAAATGTGCCATACCTGAGGTGCTTTTTCTATCAACAAGGAAACCTGCATAGTCAGCATCAGTATATCCAACAAGATTAAAACTACCACCTTTTGGATACCATAGTCCCAAGGGACCTGTTCCCTTCAGATACCTTAATATTCTTTTAACAGCTTTCAGATGAGATTCCTTAAGATCTGATTGGAACCTAGCACATAAACCAACACTGAACACAATATCAGGTCTACTAGCAGTTAGATAAAGAAGAGAACCTATCATACCCCTATACAATTTTTGATCAACTGATATTCCATGTTCATCAAGATCCAATTTTGTGGCAGTGGCAATAGGTGTGTCAATTTCTTTAGCATTATCCATATCAAATCTTTTAAGTAATTCCTTAACATGCTTTTGTTGATGGATCATAGTTCCATTTGAGGTTTGCTTAATTTGTAAACCCAAAAAGAAATTGAGTTCACCCATCATGCTCATCTCAAACTCACTCCACATCAAGTTTGCAAATTCCTTACTTAAATTTTCACAAGTAGCACCAAAGATTATATCATCTACATAGATTTGAACAATTAAGAGATGCTTTCTTTCAAAAACAATGTGCTATCAATTTTACCTCTTTTGTATCCATGCTGGAGTAGAAATTTTGATAGCCTTTCATACTATGCTCTTGGTGCCTGCTTGAGCCCATACAAGGCCTTGTCCAACTTGTACACATGTTCAGGGAACTGTTCACTTTCAAAACCTGGAGGTTGCTTGACATACACTTCTTCTTTCAAGTAACCATTTAGAAATGCACTCTTGACATCCATTTGATGTAGAGTAAATTTCATGTATGTAGCAAAGGCTATAAGAAGTCTTATTGCTTCCAGTCTTGCAACTGGAGCAAAAGTCTCATCATAGTCAATGCCCTCCTCTTGACTATATCCCTGAACAACTAGCCTAGCCTTATTTCTTGTTACCATGCCATCCTCATCGAGTTTGTTTCTGAAAACCCATTTTGTTCCAATTATGGACCTGTTCCTTGGCTTGGGCTCCAGATGCCAAACTTGACTTCTTTGGAATTGATTCAATTCCTCCTGCATAGCATTTATCCAATCTGCGTCCTTCATTGCTTCTTTCACATTTTTGGGTTCAACAAGAGATAGGAAAGCACTAAAGGCACACAGATTGTGATTTTTGACTGCTGATCTAGTTTAAATCCCAACATTCTTTTCTGAGATTATTTGATCCACAGGATGTGACCCTTGATACTTGTAAGGCTTGGGTGTCAATCCATTATCAGAAGTCCTCTGCTGAGGAACAGTTCCTGATAGAGTAGCACTTCCAGTTTGTGAGGTGGAACCAACATTTGTTCCCCCTGTATCTGTGCCACTCTTCTCAGTTCTATCCTGAGGAACAGTTCCTTGCAGTTCACTTCTCATATCCAGACTTTGCATTTGTGGATCAAGTTCATAAGCTTTTAGCAGTCCAATTTCTTCATCCTCCTGTACCTGTTCTTGAGTGAGACTGTCAGTTTCATCAAATTTAACATGCATGCTTTCTTCAATTTTCAATATTTTCTTGTTAAACACCCTATATGACTTACTATTTAAAGAGTAACCAACAAAGATTCCCTCATCACTTCTAGGATCAAATTATCCTAAGGCATCTTTCCCATTGTTGTGTATAAAACACTTGCAACCAAAAGCCCTAAGATGAGAGATGTTTGGTTTTCTTCCCTTAAGAAACTCATATGGGATCTTTTCTATTAATGGCCTTGTCATACATCTATTTATTATGTAGCATGCAGTATTAATAGCCTCAGCCCAGAAGTTTTGTGGAAGATTTCCAGATATTAACATAGTTCTTGCCATTTCCTCTAGAGTCCTATTTTTCCTTTCCACTACACCATTTTGTTGTGGAGTTCTAGGTGAAGAGAAATTGGGATTGATGCCATTTTCATTACAAAAATTGAAAAACATATGATTTTCAAATTCAGTTCCATGATCAGACCTAATGGCAACAATATGACTATCTAGAGTTCTTTGAGCTTTCTTAGCAAAAATTGAAAATGCATTAAATGCTTCTTCTTTAGATGCAAGAAATATAGTCCATGTAAATCTGGAGTAATCATCCACCAATACCATAACATACTTCTTACCTCCACGACTCATTGTTCTCATTGGGCCACATAAATCCATATGGACCAGTTCCAAAGGTTTAGTGGTACTTACCTGTTTCTTTGGTTTGAAGGAGGATTTTACCTGCTTCCCCCTGGCACAAGCTTCACATACTTTTTCATCATTAAACTTGATGTTAGGAAGACCTATCACCAAATCCTTGGACACAAGTTTGTTCAATTGTAAAAGACTAGCATGTCCTAGTCTTTTGTGCCATAGGAGGGGATCATTTTGCACCACACGTAAGCAATTCAAGCTTCCATCAGAAAGTTCCTTTTCATGTCTTCTTCTATGCATACCATCCCTACCATGTGTACGTTGTTTTGAACATCATGAGCTGGTAAAGGATTCTGATTCACATTCTGTGTTTCATCCCCCACGACTTTTATCTGATTGTTGTCTATCATTGCCTGGATTGCCCTTTTGAATTCCCAGCAGGATTCCGTGTCATGTCCAGGTACTCCAGAATGAAATGCACAATGGCGTGAATGATCAACTCTTCCATTAGGGTTCACTTTTCCCGGGATTGATTTCAACAGATTGGCTTGTTGCAACCTTTCAAACAAATTAGTGTAAGTTCCCCCAATGGGGTGAACTTAGTCTCTCCCCTCCGTCGCAACTTTTTGTGACTTGTGCTTGGACAGGAACACGGATTCTTTCGCTTTTGGTTTGGAAAGTCGGGCGAAGCTTGCAAATGGTTGTGTGGGGTGTTATATGTGGCTTGTGGGGTTGGTGCGCGCCATTGCGGATAGGAAAATATCAGAGCATATGGCTGCGCTCTATGGAGTGGAGGAGCGGAGTAATTTGGATTATCTGGGGAGTAATGCTGCTGATGATGCTTTTGTGGAGTTCGGGAGTATGACAGAGGTTGTTTAAATTCTCTCTTGTTCCACTTTCTGGGATCCCGTTTCTTTTCTGTTTCATTGCGGAGACTCTCTGACCTAACTCGAACAGTGAATTGTGGAGCGGAGGCCGATGGTGGAGCAAATAGAGGTGGTGGTGCCATAGGACACATTGTGGAGGATCCTGCCACTTTTACGGCACTGTTGTAGTAAGGAAAGTCGGGAGAATATTGAGGGTCCTCAACTGTAGTAGGCAGACCATGTGCTTGATGCACGATGGTCGGTGCAATTCCTGAGAGAATAGATGGCACGGGAGGAGGTGCATGTCCCATGGTAATAGCATGATACAGTTCAACCACCAACTCTTTCATATTTTTGGCCTCTTTTGTAAACCTCTCATTCTGCTCAAACACCAACTTTTTCAGATTCTTGACTTCTTCAGTCAACCTCTCATTCAGCTCAATCAAATGCTCGTAATCTTCGAACTCAGAATTCCCACCTTCAGACGTCATGATCATGGGTCCCATTGATCTTGTTCTGTACGTGTGATATGATGCCAGAATTTCCTCTCAAGTTACCGCAGAACCCCAAACACTATGACAAACAGATCGGGTTAGCACAAAAATGAACACTGGCAAACCTAAGGTTGTTATGCGTCATCCCGAAAAGGTTCACGGTATAAGCCACGTGTACCGATTGTATCCCGAAATATGTCGCGTTAGACAAAATCATGACGCAAATCAAAGCGACACATAATTCCGAACAAGGATAAACTTGAATTTTTTTTTTTTTACCCTTTTTTTTTTTACTCAACAAACTTAATTTAGACAAACGACACGAGACAGACTCAAAATAAATTGCTTGACATGATGCACGAGTCAAAAGATATATACAAACTGACATGATAATGGGTGGGTCCACCCGGATGGTAAAAATAATGGGACTCGATATTTTAGCGGAGTCAGATTATTCCACGAGGATCGACGCAAAATACAACTTAGCTAATTGCAATTTAACGTTTGTACCCTGTCTTTGACTTTTTAAAAAATACAATACAAAGCAAAGTGGGACCCTAAAATAACATTTTTTTTCTTCGTTTAATGAAAATTTAAGACTCAACACGAGGGAGGTTCTAACGGAACTTAAGAACAGATTATGAAACAAACAATTTTTTTTTTTTTGAAAGGTCATTCCAAAATCAGACATTATGACAACACAAAGATGGACACATATTTTTTTATTTTTTTTTTTTGAAACAACTCTTTGATCTAATTTGAAGAAAAAAAATCTTAGAATATTTACAAAATTTGGCCATTATGACGACACCACGACACAAAATATTACATGGTTTAGATGCATAATTGGTTTACAAAATTGGCCATTATGACGGCGTAAAACTCCGATAAATTACTTTAAAAAATATGGACTTGACTTGGAAACAGACTCAAAGACAAAAGGGTCCCAAAATTTCGCCATTATACCGGCACAAAACTATAACGGTGCAAAACTATGACAGATTATTTTCTCATACTTGAGACCAAACCCGGACACAAAATTAGACTCTAAAAGTTCTTGAAAAAAATTCGTCATTATAACGGCGTAAAATGACAACTAAAGATATTTTGAGACACGGGACTAAACCCATTTTTCATTTTTTCTCTCTTTTTTTTTTTTCAAAATTTGACACTTACCCCCGGTGATCGGTCAGAATAACAACCCTCTTTCTACAACAAATGCAACACAGAAAATGCTTCGGACGTATCTCGACGCCAAGGAGACAGCCTAGACAAATGTGGTACCGCTGTGCCGCTCTAAGTTTAATATGATGCAGATAATTGGGCTTAAAGGTTTAACTCTAGGTGACGCAACTGACTCAGTGTCTAGACTGGCTGAAAAACCCGGTGGACAAACCGGGCGGAAAGCGCATCAGGGCCATCCGGAGACAGTGTGTCCGGCCTAAAACCCCGTCACGCCTTCCTCCTAAATCATGGGCAATTTAGTAAGAAAGTCCCAGATGCCACAAGCAATCTGGTAAGTGCACGAGTGCGTGTAACATTCAATGTGCCACAAGCAATCTGGTACAGTTCAACAATATCAAAGCAGTAACATTCAACTTTTCATGTGATAACGGCAAGAATATAACAACCAAATATTTAATAAATTAAAACATGCGACAATCTTATCAAAGCCGGAGATTCTAGTTTTCACTAATTTCCCCAGCGGAGTCGCCAAGCTGTCACGCCCTAAAATATTAACTTAACGCGAGTTGTTTATTATTTAAAGGCTCGTGACTGGTGTTCAAAAAGGTACAAAATTATTTAGAGAACTCGGAGTCGCCACTTGACATAGTTTAAGGTGTGCCAAGTCACCAAAAGGTACCTTAGAACACCTCTGACTCGTCTAATGGTCTGCGTTAGAGATTCGGGTAAGGTTCTCAGTTGACTCTCGGGAAGGTATTAGGCACCCTCGAGTCCTGTGCCAAGCAAAGTTGCTTTATTGTCGCAATTTTAATTTATTAAATATGGTTGTTATATTAATGCCGTTGATTTGAATTTAAACTTTGATTAAGAAAATTAAAAGCGTATCATTCTCTTCCAACCTCACAGAGGACTGGACGAATTTATACTTTTGATTCATAGTAAATAAATAAAATGTATAGTGCATTTCCAACCTCACAAAGGACTGGTCTATTTATTTAACTTCGAAATAACTAATTTAGAATTGATTTAACTCAATTACGTTTTCTTTTAGCCTAATAAGTAGATCGCAAATCATACCTATCGTTTGTGCCTAATCGCATGAATCTTCTTACTCCTATAAGTTTGCCTAATCGTATTATATTCCGTTATATTAAAGAAACTTATAGTTTACAAATTAAAGAACAGTGGCTAGATTGCAGGGATCAACACATTTCAAATGAAAGAGTAGACGTTGCCATTTACTGTATAAAATGTGAACTTTGGTTAAGATTTGGATCGATGTCCTCCTCCCTTGCTTGATTTAAGATTTGGCCTCATTTGTACTAACTTAAAAATTTGCAAGTTTAAATTTCCATTGTAAAGAGAAACCTGTCCAAATTATTATTTTTTTAAAAAAATCTTTCTGATATTAAACATAGGATCTTGTTCACTAATTTGCATTTAATAAGTCATTCACATGAATCTATTTTTCAGAATTGTCCCATACAAGGGAAATCGAAGTCCTACTTGTGTCTATACGTTCAATTGCTGTCCAATTTACACAGAATACCCATAGTTTACCATTGAGCTACTTTCTTTCCTAAAGAAAACCATTCCTAACGTGCTAAATATTTCTAAAGAGAGCTACTATAAATTTACATGTTAATATTAATTTTTTGCCACTTGTTTCATACATATATTGCTCAAAAAGTAATAAATATAAACCTAGATATGTATAGCTAATTACTAATGGTTTTCACTTTTCAAATCACAATAATTCAAAACTTTCAATAGAATAACAAGCTCAACGATTGACGACATAACACAAGAAGCTTTAGTCATTACATGTTGGTTTAGCAAACATAATATAAAATTACAAGAGTGTAATATTACCTGTTAGCATAAGAAACTCTATGCAGACCAAACCAAACAGCAACAACACCCAAAAATCAGCACTGAAACAGCCTTTTAACTGCTCTATTTAACCCCAAAGACTTGTAGATTTATACCCCGAAAGACCCTTAGTGTAAAGGCTTTTGGTTCTAAATCCTACTATCAAACTTAAACCCTTTTTTCAAGTGTTTTTAGCTCTCATTTAATGTGTTCTTTCAGCTTGTTGTTGTGTCTTAAATGAGGAGTAAAGGCCTCTATATATAGCTAAAAGGTGGGGGCTAAAAGGTGGAGTATGGACTTGTACAAAAGTACAAGCCCACACCCCTATACTTGAGTGTACTAGCCCCAATTTTCAACAAAGGTACAGCAGTTATAGCCACTGTTTCAGCAGCTAAAACTGTCCAAAAAGGGGCTAAAATAGTGCAAGGAAGTGTCCTTTGAAAGGACACTAAACACTCATCACACGAACTAAGGAAACTAGGACCAAACTAGACAAACTAGATCAGCCCCAACTAGACTCAATGGACCAAAACTAACTTAGAACTAAGCCAAAGAGTAACCAGATCTTAACTCTGCCCAACAAAGTCCCAAAACTCAGTCTTTAACAATTCTAATAACTGAAAAAGCAAATCAGCCACCACAAACACTAAACTGAAATACAGGGTGGACTTAAAGAGTCCAGTACTAACCCAAAAAAATAGATAACAGAGTTAGAAATAGAATTTTCACTAAACTTATACAAAAACATACATCATGCCCGAAGTTAATGAAACTAGAGAACAACCTATCAATTTCACACTTGAAAATACTGGACATCTTTGAATTCAGGCGATAACAATGCGTACAACCGACATACATATACCAGCTTTAACTAATTAAATGAGACACGAGTAGATAGTTTTATTTGCTTAATTAGCGAGACAAAGAAAACCACCAGGAGTGCCAATTTCAACTCGATTAGTGAAGCATGACAAGAAGAAATTCCAACAATGGAACAATGAACAGTTTTTATTAAGTAAAACAAACGAGCACATGTAATTCATGGATACTAAACAGAAAACGCACAACTTTACCATACGACTTCTATGTTTTAAACATACATATGAACGACATGTTTCCAACAACAAAACTAAAACTAGCACTAACTTAGAATCAATGAGAAAACAATCAGCTGCAGAAAAAAGAAATAGACAAATGGAATTCCTTGCTAACCCGTCAAGGAGAAACTGCCATGGTGGCAGAGCCGCTACCCGAGCTGCTGCATCGTCGCCTCCTCTGCTGCCTCGAATCACCACTGTCCCAGCTGTCTCGACTCATCAGCAACACTGCCTCCTAACAGCCTTCCAAAACATTGTCGTCAACAGCCTCGCCTCATCGACTCATCACAGTTTCAGCATGATTAAACCCCAAAACAGCCCCTCCACGCTCACTAAAACAAGTTTCGGATTCAAAACAAACAGCCCCTCCACCAACAACGTAACCACTGTCTCCGTTCGACTGAAAACAGCCTCGTCGTATCACCACCACCATCAAACCAACGCCTAGCTTTCAAATCGACACTGTTTTGCCATACCCGAGCCCTCTTACGCAACAACAACACCAACAAACATCACATCCCCTATATAAATCATCACAGCCACCATCCTATGCTCGCCGCTATGCCAAGTAGACTATCACCACTGCCTTCTTGCATAAATACACACATCACAACCCCAAAACGAAACCAAGCAGCCCCTCTAAAAGCACCAAAACACCGAACAAACCCACCTCAACAGAAGAAAAAAAAAACAGAAACGAAGAAGAAAATAAGAAGAAGAAGAAAAAACAGAAAATGGGACGAAGAGACGGGGAGGAGGGACGGGTTACTTTTTGGGAAAAACGGGAAGGATATGTACTAGAGAAATATATAATGGATGAGAAGAAAAAGAAAACTTACTGAAAAAATGGAAAAATGGCCGGAGCTGAAGTTCAACCGGAACTTTGAAGCCCGATCTACGAGAAACGGCTAAGAATATGGAGAATCCGAGTTGAGAAATGGAATGGGGGTCTCGAGATCTTTCCAATGATATATATTTTGTATTTTTTCGACCACCGGAGGTGGTGGCCGACGGCGGCAGACGGTAGAGGTACGGCGGAGCTTTGGTGGAGCAGTGGCGGAGGAGTTTCACGGCGGGGAGGGAGAAATTTGGGCAGCATCTCCCCAAGTCTTTGAGACTTAAGTGAAGTGTGTGCTAATGAGAGTAAAAATGGGCATTATAAGGGAATGGGGTGAAGGGATAAGGGCCATTAGATCAAAATTGATCTAATGGCTAGGATTGATCAAGACTTGGACGGGCCAAATGTGGGAATTGGGGAACGTGGTGGGCTGATGGGCTAACAATTTTTACATAAATGGCCATTTAAAGAAGTCTACATCTATTTAAAGTACACACAATTAATTAAATAAAACCCCACAATTAAAAATAAGAGTCACGATTAACACATAACGAGCAATTTTTGTTAATTTTCACATTTTGCTTCCTAATTAATGACAAATTTAGTTAGAACAAACACTAGAAGTCAAGAAAAATTGACGAAACGTCCTAAGAATCTAATACGACTATTTTGAGCATTTTTTTGAATTTTGTGTGCCAAAATTAGGTGATTACAGCCACTGTTACAGCTGCGTCGCTTATGTCAAATCCTTCACTGCCTCGCTGCCTAGCTTGTCCCAAAAACGCCATCACAAAATAAATCCCCACAGCCCCCCCGGATTCAAACAACAATACTCCCTCATCACAGAAAACAAGCCAGCTGCCCTGCTGCCTCGTCAAACATAACAGCCCCTCCATCATCGCATTCTTGCCATACGAACAACATCAACATCACAGAAACAGCCCCTACATCATCCTCAACTCCCAAAACATCCTCGTCACAACCATAACAATGAAAGAAAGACAAAATAAGAAGAACAAGGAAAAAAAATGAAAAATAAGGCAGAAATGAGACAGAGAAACGGGAAAGAAAAGAGAAAAAAAAGAATGAATATTGGGAAGTGGGGTATGGGAGGTGAAAGAAGAGGGTGAGAGGAAGAGGGGAAAGTAGAAAACTTAACAAAAAGTAAAACTTACCGGAGTCGAAGTTTGACCAAATCTTTGAAGCCTGATCTACGAAAATTGGCTTAGATTTTGAAGAAACGGAGTTGAGAAATGGAATGAGGAGGCCGAAAGGAGTCCGGAGATATATTTTTTGTATTTTTCTGGCAACCGGAGGTGGTGGCCGGAGGCGGCACAGTGGCGGCACAGCGGTGGTGGGCGAATTCCGGCGGGTGGTGGGAATTTCAGCATGGTTTCCCCAGCCAAGAAGACTAAAGGGTGTAAAGAGTGAAATTTGAGCTTTAGGGGTTTATATAGTGTGGGTTTGGGCTTTGTCAAAAGAGATAGGCTAAGCTAGTGGGCTTGATGGCTAACATTTTTGTTCATTTTCTGAATTCGATTGAGTTATTAGCCATAACATGTTAAAAACTGGACGACTCTAAGATTTAATTAGTTACACTAAGCAAAACTTATTAATTAGATAAACCCTAAACAACACGATATTATACTAATCATACTATCGAAAATAGCAAACGCAAAATTAAACATGAGAATTATTTTATCTATAAGCTAATTACCTATCAATGAGAACAAATCCAAGAAAATTAGGCAAACAATCCGAGAAGATTAACATGGCTTATTTGAGCAATTTTTTTGAATTTCTATGCCAAAATTAGGTGATTACAGGATGTATAGGATCCCTTCATCCTTAAGCAGAGGTCTTGGATTCAAGTCTTGGGAATGAAAAAAATCCTGGTAGAGAGCACTTCCCCTAGAAATGGGCCTAATGCAGCATGAATCTGGATTAGTCGAGACCCTAATGAGGATACCGGACATCGAGTAGAAAACTAAAAAAAAAAAAAGAATCGTGAGCTCATTATGTTGCACTCAACCCCATTAAGAAAGACTAGTATAGAACCCGCGCGATGCACGGAGAATATCAGAAAAAACTAAAATTGAATATATCTAAGTAGCAATATGCAAATTTTCATTATTGACTCTTAACTTGCAACTATTCGTCTCCAGTAGTCGGTAAATGCTTCAACAAATAAAGTAGAAGGGAAAAGCCCGAGCATAAATTGAGGCTTAAAATATACTAGAAAAGACAAAGAAGAAACAAATGCAAGAGCAAAAGATTCAACTGGGACGTCAAAAGTATACCTGAATTTCAATTCATGACTTAAGTTACATTCTTTCCCACAATTTCTATCTCAAGATTTGCCACTCCATTAGTATTCATAATATTTGTAACTATTTCAAATGTCATGAACAAACTGAGGCCTGAGATTTAAAATAACATATGAATTAGAAACAAATCCAAAATAAAAACAAAAGGTAAAACTAAAGCACTTGTAGTATGCTTCAGACCAGCAAATTTTGGTAGACATATCAAGCAGTTCAGTTCACTAACGACTTCATAATCATAAATAGATATTAATCGAACTTTCAATTTACATTTATATAGTCCATGATGACATAGTAATTTTATTAATCTACAACTCTGTCAAAAATCACCAAGAATGTATTAGCAAATTGTTCTACAACCTTTGCATTGGTTCAGTTAATTTAAGTTGAATGTATTAGGAAAACATTTGCCTAAAGTGACACAAACAGTTCCAATAGCTGCGAATCTTGTGCTGATATCACAATATAGTTAGTGTGAACATTCCATTCTAGCACATTAGGAGTCGAGGTAAACTGCCCTGAATATAAAGTAATTACTAAATGCAAAACCTGAATAAGGAATATGCCTCATAAAGTTGTACCGATGGAAATACCTTTGATATGCAATCCTCTCTCTGTAAATTTAAACCGATACGTTGTACATGATTTAGTTGCATATCTACATTTCAAAGTTCTTCTCTGTTTTGCATTGGCTCTGATCAGAACTACATTCATTTTTTTTTATCATTAAGAGCTGTCATTATACTCTAAGTCATACATTATCTGTTTATGTTGCTCCAGGCCATACTGCACTACGAACTTCTCAATATTATTTCCATGCAAAGTGTGCAAAATAGAAAAAAGTTCTCCAATATTTTAGCTGAAAGCATGGATAAACTTTCATCACACTTTAAATTAGAAAAGAATATAGTTCTAAGCTTGTAAGGCTTGCATTGTGAAGATAATCTTGAAGGCGTACTGCAGCTCGTCGCCATGATGGTATTAAAAAACCAAAGGTTTAACATCCATCAAAATACAGTCCAAAAGTAGTGGTTATGGTGATTTGATATATGTAAATCATACCTTTTTTATTTTTTACCCTCCTTTTTTTTCCCTTAGCAGAAGATTTTATCACCCTGGACATAAAGAAAAGTATTAGGATTCCAGTTGGGAGGGAAAATGAGAATAAGAGTATTCATCAATACACTCATTTAGTAGTATAACCTTAATCAATATTGATCACTAAAAAAGACCCCGCAGGATCCTCACCCCAAAGACATTTAATTTTCTCTAAGAAAAGTTTCAGAACTCCAATTGTCACCAGATCGTAAAAGTACTCTAGCGCTGCTGCAACATCTATTGTGGTTAAAGTTAACAAATGGATATCTCATTCCTACCTCGGTTCAAATACTTGATATTCTAATTCTTACCTCTGTTCAAATACTTGATATTCCTTGCGATAGCTAATAGTTACTGCTGAATGTTCAGCAACCCAACAAACTATTCCAAAATGCTAGAATCAGAAATAGATTTCTAAAGAAAAGGAACTATTAGTATCAATCTACCTGATACCACATATAAGGAGATCCAACTTGGCTTGCAACTTCTCTTGAAGAACCAATGTTAGAGTCATACGTCTGTGCTGGTTGCAGTAAATCTCAGGAAAAATTCTTGATCCAATCATTTCATCGTTAAGAGGATCAACCTTTTTAAGATCACTCTGTTGCCATTGGATAACATATATCAATAATCTGACCACTATAGTACATAAATAATGGCATTGCAATTCACATGTTAGAGTACTAAAACATTACGACCTACTAAGAAATTAGAAAAAAAAAAGAGTTAAAAAGAGAAACACAATGTATAACTGATAAAAAATTATAGTTTGCTAATAGTGTTATATGTTTAGAACCTATGGCATTAGTTTGTTCCTGGAATTCACTTATTAGTCTCAATGGACTATTCTTATATAAATAATGAAGGAAAGTAGAACTCTACACTTTAAAGCAAATAACACACCAGTTCAAGAGGCATTCCAAAGGCTTTCACCTCCAAAAGCAGTATGGATGTGATCTCCCTGGAAAAAATTAATTACTTAATAAGATTGATTAGGAGGATGAACATACAGTAACCATTGAGTACTTTTTACTGCAAAAACAACAACACTTGAGAGAAAGTACCACGTCATCCAAAAACAATTACCCTGCATAGTACTTAAAATTGTAGCATTAAAAAACTCACCAGAAAACTGCACTAACAATGCAGTAATGAATCATTATTGTCAATGCTTTTACACAGCCCTACCGTAAGCTTCATTATCTACTTGGAAACCACCAGGTCAATTTTGCAGCCGAATGATCAAGAATAGAGGAAGAGACATGCTTTAATTATGAAGTTTTAAATTCTTGTATGTAAACATTATGTTAGGCTCTTTATCCCTGATCGAGAAATGCCTAATAATAAATTTTGAAGCAGCTGAGTGTAAACTTAATTGTGATAAGAATCAACAATCGTGACGCTACCGATAAAATTATGATATCCATTAAAAACATTTGCTTAACAGAGATGTATACTTTGACATAACAGTTTGGTTATCAAAGATGTGCTTTCAAGTCTCTGAAGTTTCTTAATATAACACTAAGATAGGAGGTTGTCAACTTAAATTCAAAATGGTTTTGCGACTTTCTATATCTTTCATGCTATAGCTAATATCTCTAACTTGGAATATAAATTATTATCACAAATTAATCACCCTTCGAAACTCACACTTTATAAAACCTGTATAATAAAATAAAAAATATAACCTATGCATCTTGCACTAATAAATTTCAGAGAACTAATTTCAAACACCAAGGCATTCATTGTTAGGTAAATCAGTTCAAACACCTTTACTAAGTAGACTCTCAATAGTTAATTCCAAGTACTGACACAGATCATTCAATTTTTAGCACTTCACTCCTTGAATGTAAAATCATACTTCTCATCTCCACCGGATCACTTCTATTAACATCCAACGCAACTAAAACTTGCAATATATTTGTTTAGCTAATCAAAGTAATTCTAAAAAGACCTAGATCTATAGATCAATTCCACTAAGATCATTTATTACGCAAAGTATTTAGATGAAAGAAAGTGATAAGCACATTAGATGGAATAAGTGCGTGATATTGTATAGGTTATTGAAAATATAAATATATGTATGCATAATAACAACAAACGGGATAATGCAAACAATACAGCAAGTAAATTTTGCAATTCATATTGATATGTGAAGGAATATATGACAAATATGAAGACGAAGAAATTTGCAACTACGAACAATATTTTTTCATGAATAATTTCAACACATGATTAAAAATATATCCGTCCAAATTTTATGACGGTTAAGGCAGATTGATTGTACCTCAAGACAGTAGTTGAACCAAAATTTGTACTACAAGGTTCATCTATCATGGTTCCTTTGTAGAGCAAGCTGTCTAATGAGGATCCTGAAAGCTTCAAAAGCTATCACAAGTTGTTGTATGCTACATCTGACAACATCCTTTAGCATCTCATTATCTGAGAACTATTTATTCACATCAATAGAAGGACTTCAGGAATAATCAAAATCCACAAAACTACCGAAATCAATAGAATAAAGTTGACAATTGATTGGATAGTAGTTACTCTAAATGAAAGCCACTTACTGTGTTTTTAACTTGTTGTCATGTCCTAGTTGCTTACTCTATTGCACTTTCTTCTACAATCTTCGGTTGCAGACAACTTCTCCTCTGCTTAACCAGTTGTCCTCTTTCTAGCATCAGCAACAACAGCCTTCACGGACTAAAAATGACATGTATTCTTGAGATGAATTACTCAATTTGCCTATGCTTTCATCGGCCCCCATTTTTGTACTCTTTGACAATGAAATCTTAGGATAGGTATGTAACATGCTATGAAGTTTGAAGTGTTAGTTATCTTAACTACCAGTCTTTAAACAAAACGAAAGGTTAATTTTACATCTCATTTCATAGTAGACAGCAAACTCCAAACCAGAACCAATCAACTATCAGGGGAAGTGAAACTCCAAACCAAAAACCAATCAAACATAAATGAGATGCCCATTTCAAAGATAAATATTGACACGTAAAAGTACATACGAATGAATTTAAACCTTTCTTCAAATACATAACTGCTATCTTCAAGCAAAAAACTCTAATTCAGTAATTGTAAAGTAATTAGAATTAGGCTACTGGTAGAAGAAGGGAAGTTGTAATCATTTCTAAATACAAAAACGTGAACCAAGTGTCCAATTCGTCAACCATTATTAAATCCTGAATTGAAGAAGATGTAGAAACATTAGCAGTTGTTTCACTCTTGATTCCCCTTGAATTAACCATAAAAAGTGGTCCATGAAAAGATGAACCCCTGAGATATCTGGCCTTTCATGCCCATGTAAATCATCAAACATTGTAGAATGATCAGTTGGATTTTTTGTGAAAAAATTGTTTGATCTGAAATCCCTAATTTCATTCCCCAAAAAGGGAAATTAAATTTGTTATGCTGTGTATAGTCACTTCTCACTGAAATAGGAGCAATTTATAACGTGGCCATCAATATATGTGGTGAACAGAGATAGGTGTTCAAAAAGCAATCCATTTTGAGATAACTGCTTTGATTATGAAAGCCACGTCCACAGTAACTTCCCATAACTTCCACTATTGGGGATAAGTAACTTCTCATTAATGGTGAAAACTTCCTCTCAGCAGTTTAATCTATCAAAATATTGTGCAAATTTGAATTCAAATTTGAAATCAGTTGTATAGAGTTATGCCGGTTGTCAAGTTTTTTAGCTTTGTCCTAACAAACTTCAGCTTTGTCCTAAAAGTGAACACGTTTCAATTATTCTGACTTACACTTGGCATGATCTTAGGCTTGACTTCCTTGCTTTTAATAATAGATAGATTTAGAGGTTAAGATGGTCGTTCCTTTGTGAGAATACCGACCCTAAATCATTGATAGAGTACTTGTTATCTTCTGAATAGTGATTAATCTGAGTCAAGTTAAATCACCTATACAGTTAACTAGCGCAAAATTCAATTTCTCATGATGAACACGATCTTTCTTCTTCTTTTTTTCTAAGAACATATTCACTTGAATAACTAGAGAGGTATATATCAATACTTTTCGTTTAGATCCCTAGAATACTCTGTTGCCCGAAAAGGAACATAGGAAAAGATGAAAAATGAAGAAGTGTCAAATTAAGTACATGACTCACTAATTTCATCACCTTTCCATGGATTTATCCAATTAAGTGTCATGGTATTTGGAATTGTCGATCTTAAATCTTCAATCCTACGGTATCACAATTGTGGTATTATTTCTATCCCATACCTCATGTGGAATTACTAATCCCGGGATTACTAATCCTGGGATTAAGTACCAAAAGACACATGTGTCCTTCTTCTAAGCTCTTCTTCCAATGGGTTTTAAGAAAGTCAAGGTTAAATATGGAAATAAATGTTTATCCAACTTTATATCCCATTATTATTCCAATGAACCAAACATTTACCCATAAAAGTATATCCACTAAATAATCCCGCCATTATTAATCCTGGTATTATAATCCCATCATTATTAATCCCGGGATAATTCTTTGTTGAACCGAACGACCCCTTAGAGGGCCACCTTTATTTTTCTCCATTTATTTTTGTCTAATTTAACTACGCAAAGCAGCAGTGACAAGAAATGATCATATTCTCATGTGCTTCTGTTCCAATTTAACAAATTAATCTGAAATTGGACAAATATCAAATATTCTAAACTTTATCTGAAGAAATTCATGCGTCAAGTGGCCTCTTAGCCCACCATATAAGTTAAAACATCAAAGATTACATTAACAAATCGTTGGGATTACAGGAAAAAAGAAACTTAGTATAAGAATCTTTCACAAAATTCGTGTTGCAGTTTGGAGGCTATTACATCAGGAGCAGGATTTATCCGGAGCGCACTCGAACAGTAGCGGCTGCAGGTTCTCTTGTCATAAAAAAAAAGTCTTGCACAAAATTGAATCTATTCTTGCCAACTGACATACATTACAAAAAAATAAAATAAAATAATAATAATTAAACACTGATTAATCCTCCATCCAGCGGTTTTAACTATTTTGTTCTCTAACCTAATGACATCTCCTAAAAAGAAACTCTGTCCTCGTTTATGCGTTTCGTATAAATGTCAACCTTTCTAGATTTTTATACATTTAATTTATGTACGATTTGGTTGAATGAAAAAGCCTATTATAAGGTTGAGGTTGCTCTGCTCTATAGACAAGGCTCGCTCTGTACTTTACTTACGAGTTTACGTCTCTCAAAAAAGGTTCCGAATAGGTTATCATTTTTACATGACAAAGCAACCATTAGGATTTTCATCGATGAACATTTGAGGTGCACTTAGGTACGTTGGTGGAGGAGGTGGAGGCACATACTGTGGCTGGTGTGTATACTGTATTGGGTAAAAATCCATCCGCGGTGATCCGCTCCGGTCATGCAAATCTCAACGACCGAACACGTCCCGACTAAGCAACCGCCGAGGCGATTGAGCGAATCGCCGAGGTCTTGAAACCGAGGATGCGTCACCGAAGGCGAGCCGCGAGCTGAGCTTCGGTAGCTATCACCTCGGTCAAGCAACAGGGTCAAGCCACCTAGGTCGTCAAACTCTCACCTCGGTGGACTCCCCTCGGCTCAACCGGCTTTGCAGCCCACTACTTCGCCCCACTAACTCAGCCACTACACACCAAGATCGTGGGACAACATGGCAGCAGATAGTGGAGATCATGGGCAAAGCCTAGGCCTATAAATAGTAGTTCATTTTGTATAACGGGCATCCAGAAATACATACTGAAACTCTGCCCAAATTTGTACCCAACATCCATATATTGAAATATCATTTATTTTCTCGCATTACATATCGTTTTCACGCATTACTTAAACTTTGATACAGAGATTTGCTTATATTTGAATCCAAATTTGATTTGTGTACCTAAAACTGATTTAGGCCCATACAAATTGGCGCCGTCTGTGGGGATATAAGCAGTAACGCTTTGTTCCAAAGTTCCGCATTTGCTTTTTGTCAAAATTTTCGATTCAGCGTTATGGCTGATAACAGTGGTAACAATAACGATCGGGTTGACGTTCCGTTGAACCAACCGCCCATCGCCCCAATGACAACTGAAGAATTCCAGATGTATGTTGTCACGACGCTGAGAGCTCTCCAAGCCAAGCAGGATGAGCAAGTCAGCATTAACGCTGAACTTCGCGCCTCGTCAGAGGCGAGAAACAGTGCTGCCCCTAATGGCACCCAGCCCATGGCTCCTGGTGGAGGCATCCCGCTCTTCGTTCCTCCGGGCGCGATAACAGGGGGACCTCACAACGGAGCCACGTCTGAGGGCTCCGGGAACAATCCAACGGCCACGCCACACTTCGGGACGGTTCCCACCGTGGCAGAGACAACGTCCTCGGTTGACGTTGAAAGAATGAGTAGAGAAATCGAAGGTCGCATCGAGGCGCGCGTAGAAAAGCGCCTCGAGGGCGTGCCTGGGATAACGAAGGATGAGGACGACCTCGACATCGATCAATACAGGGAGCAGCCCTACAAGCTCGAGGCAGCTCCAGCCCCAACTCCCCCGGGCTTCAAACTTACCTTCCTAAAGAAATATGATGGGACAACCGATCCCAAAGAGCACATAAGGGAATACATGGCCATGGTGAAGAGCAACGACTTATCGGCTACGCAGCTCGAGTCGATGTTCTTAAAGAAGTTTGGTCAATTGCTAGAAAAAGGGGCGCTTCGGTGGTATCTATGTTTACCAGCGGGGTCAATCTCTTCGTTTAAGGAAATGTCCAGCGCCTTGTCAAAGCTCACACCGGGGCGCAAAAGATCCTCCAAAGGAAGGAGGATATCTGTGAAGTGAAGCAGCTGCCCGGTGAGCCGCTTAAAGAATTTCTTGAACGGTTCCACGCCGAACGCATGGAACTGCCTCGGATGGATGATACCTTGGCCATCATGGCATTTGAAAAGGGTATCAATAGTCGCAATTCTGGCGCTGCCGCTGAATTGCGCAAAGAGTTACAACAATATCAGGTCCTGACGTGGGAGGATCTGCATAGACGCACTTACTCCAAAATCAGATTGGAGGAAGCTGAGTTTAAGAATCGAGGTTATCAGCAGCATAACCGAAGTGAGACTTCGAATCGCGCCGAGGCGCCGCGAAGTAATTCGAATGGGAGGTATGAACCTTATACTTCGACGAGGCAGCATGTTAGCCAGAGGTTGGGTAACACCCTCGGAAAGTCATACCCCGCCTCTCACGTAAGCCAAAGGCTCGGGGGGAAGGTTCAACCAAACAACATGAATCAAAGAAACCCCTCGAGCTCCGCTTCGGTCCCTAGAAAGGATCTCGCTCGGATCCAAGATTATAACTTCAGCATATCGACCTCGGAGCTGGTCGATGTTGTCAAGGGGATAGCCGGGGTAAGGATCCCCAAGGATATGAGGACCCCGGCGGATAAACGAGATCATAATCTGCGCTGCGAATTTCATGCAGATTACGGCCATAGAACCGAGGACTGCAAGGCTTTGCGCCTCGAAGTAGCCCACTTGCTGAAGAAAGGAGTTTTGGCTGAATTCCTCATTGACAAGGGGAAAGACAATTTTTCAAAGAACCGAGGTGATGGGCAACCACCTCGGGCTCCACCTCCGGAGAGAGTAGTCAACGTCATCACCGGGGGGTCAGAGGTAAACGGCGTAAACTTCGCCGCGGCCAAGAAATTTGCTAAGCTCTCCATCACCATGGAGAAGAGGACCCGAGTTGGGGGCTCGGGCAAAGACATTGTGTTTGATGAAGATGACTGTGATGGGATGATGTTTCCACATCACGATGCCCTAGTCATCATGCTAAGAATCAATGACTCTGACATCAAAAGAGTCTTGATCGACCCCGGCAGCTCAGTAAATATCATCAGCTACGGGGTCGTGAAGAAAATGTGGCTAAAAGGGGAGATCATTCCCAAATCAACAGTGTTGGCTGGCTTTAACAACTCAACGGAGAAGACGTTGGGTGAGATCACGCTAAAGACATTCGCCGAGGGTGTCACCAAAGAGACACTGTTCCAAGTCATGCCCGAGGATCTAGCCTATAATGTGATCCTCGGGCGGCCATGGATCCACTCCATGGAAGCTGTTCCCTCCACCTTACATCAAGTGATTAAATTCCCAACGCCTTGGGGGGTTCGATCAATTAAGGGGGAACAGCGAGTAGCGAGGGAGTGCGACTCAGTTGCACTGAAGAGTGGAGTCGCCCCGAGCGGGCCAAAGAAATAGCAACCAACGCAGCCGGGGTCGAGCGAGGAGAACCTCCAAAATGAAATTGAAAAGATCCCGGCATGCGTTCAAGAGCCTTGGAAGCAGAAAGCCGAGGACTCCACCATTGAAGAGCTGGACTCTTTCGCTCTATTGAAAGATTGTCCAGAAAGAAAGGTGCACATCGGCTCGGAGTTGGATCCGGAGTCAAAAGATGCGATCATGGAAGTTTTGAGGTCCAACCATGATTGTTTTGCCTGGGCCCATTCAGACATGACGGGTATCGATCCGGAGATCATGACCCACAAATTGAATGTGGACCCAAAATTCACCCCGGTAAAACAGAAGAAAAGACCACACGCCGGGGTCAAAAAGAAGGCGATCGAGGATGAAACCACCAAGCTGCAAGAAAATGGTTTCATTAGAGAGGTGAAATACCCTGAATTGCTAGCCAACGTCGTGGTCGTGCCGAAGAAGAATGGCAAGCGGAGAATGTGTGTGGATTACACTGATTTGAACAAAGCTTGCCCCAAAGATTCTTATCCATTGCCACAAATCGACAGGTTAATAGAATCCACGGCTGGACACAAACTATTAACCTTCTTGGATGCATATTCGGGCTATAATCAGATCCTCATGGACCCGAAGGACGAAGAAAAGACCTCGTTCATCACTGACCGAGGTACTTTCTGTTACAAAGTCATGCCCTTCGGTTTGAAGAATGCCGGGGCGACCTACCAAAGGCTGGTATGTCGCATGTTTAAAGAATATATTGGAAAGTCTATGGAGGTCTACATAGACGACATGCTCATCAAGTCGATCCGAATGGAGGATCACTTGAATCATCTGAGGGAGGCCTTTGCTGTGTTGAGACAATCTAGCATGAAGTTGAATCCTGAGAAGTGCGCCTTCGGTGTTGGATCTGGCAAATTCTTGGGATTCATTGTCTCCGAGCAGGGCATCGAGGCTAACCCTGACAAAATCAGAGCTATTGAAGAAATCCCCGAGGAGCTTACCGGGGTGAAAGAAGTTCAACGCTTGACTGGCCGAGTCGCTGCCTTGAGTCGATTCATCTCAAGGTCCTCGGAGCGATGCCACAAGTTCTTCTCCGTTTTGAGAAAGAACACTCACTTCGAATGGACACCGGAGTGCAAACAAGCGTTGAAAGACTTGAAACAATACTTGGCTAACGCACCGTTGCTTGCCAAGCCTAAAGAGGGCGAAACATTGCTAGTCTATTTGGCAGTGTCCGAGGTGTCAGTGAGCGCTGTGCTGGTTCGGGAAGAAGATGGCAAGCAGCAGCCCATCTATTATGTGAGCAAGACACTCCTCGACGTTGAAACCAGGTATCCACATCTGGAGAAACTAGCTCTTGCTTTACTTATTACCGCTCGGAAACTACGACCCTATTTCCAATGCCACCCAATAGCAGTAGTTTCAACCTTCCCCTTAAGAAATATATTGCATAAACCGGAGCTATCGGGGAGGCTATCAAAATGGGCGGTAGAGTTAAGTGAATATGACATCACCTATCAGCCTCGGACAGCCATTAAGTCTCAAGTCTTGGCAGACTTCGTGGCCGATTTTAGTATTGGGATCTTGCCCGAGGCTGAAAAAGAAAACGCCTTGGCCAAAGGAACAACCCCGGGATTAAGGATACTCTACACCGATGGGGCGACAAACTCCAAAGGTTCGGGGTTGGGCATAGTCTTGAAAGCACCCACCCGGGAGAAAGTTAGGCACTCGGTTCGGTTCAAGAAAGTAACCAACAACGAAGCAGAATATGAGGCGGCTTTAGCGGGTTTAGAGCTGGCCAAGGAAATGGGGGTTGAAAGAATCGAACTGAGGTGCGACTCACAGCTGGTGGTGAACCAAGTCCTCGGTGATTATACGGCTCGTGAGCCCAGGATGCAATTATACTTGGATCGGGCGCAAAGGATCTTGGCCCAATTCCAAGAGTGGCAAGTTAAACAAGTGCCTCGGGAGGAGAATACCAAGGCTGATGCCTTGGCGAATCTTGGTTCGGCTATTGATGAAGCTCACTCGGGGACTGACTCGGTGGTTCGGCTACTGTCCGCGCAAATGAGAGAGATGAAGCTGCAAGTCAATTCGGTTGACAACCGATGGGACTGGCGAAGTAAGTTCATCTCCTACTTCGACTCGGGGACTGTCCCCCAAGATAAGAAAGAAGCAAAGAAGCTTAGGACCCAAGCGGCCTCGTACCACATGATCGAGGGTAATCTATACAAGAGGTTATATTGCGGCCCGATGGCCAAATGTTTGGGTCCCGACGAGGCAAGATACGTGATGGCCGAAGTGCATGAAGGCGAGTGTGGCAACCACTCGGGGGCAAAGTCATTGGTGCGTAAGTTATTAAGAGCTGGGTATTATTGGCCCACGATCAGTGCCGATGTGAGAGCCTTCGTGCAAAAGTGTGACAAGTGCCAACGCCATGGGCGGATGATCCACCAACAGGCCGAGCCTCTTCATTCGGTGGTGTCGCCATGGCCCTTCATGAAATGGGGAATGGACGTTGTTGGACAATTGCCTAAGGGAAAAGGTGGTGTTCGTTTCATCTTAGTGTTGACTGATTACTTCACCAAATGGGTGGAAGCAGTGGCTTTCACCGAGGTTAAGCAAAAGCAAGTAATCGACTTCATCAAAAAGAACATCATCTACAGGTTCGGCGTCCCAAGATAAATTGCTTGCGACAACGGCAAACAATTCATGGGGACTGCTATCACCAACTTCTTCAAGCAGTGGGGGATCAAAAGAATAGCCTCGACTCCTTATCACCCAAGTGCCAATGGCCAAGCCGAGTCTTCGAACAGGATCATAATTGAGAATCTCAAGAAAAGACTCGACGAGAAAAAAGGTCCTTGGCCCGAGGAGCTGCATGGGGTTCTGTGGGCCATGCGAACAACTGAAAAGAGCAGCACCGGGGAGACTCCTTTTTCACTGGCTTATGGCATGGACTCCCTCATTCCCGTAGAGGTGGGGGAACCAAGTCTTTGGTACGCTCATACGACCGAGGACGCAAACCAAGAAGCAATGCGCATTGAGTTGGATCTGCTCGAGGAGAAAAGGGAACTAGCCTTGGTTCGGTTAGTTGCTCAAAAGAGGCAAATCGAAGCATACCTCAAAAGAAAGGCCAAGTTCAGGGACTTCAAGGTTGGAGATTATGTGCTAAAAACTGTGAATCAATCAACGAAAGAAAATAACGGGGGAAAGCTCATCGCAAATTGGGAAGGACCCTACAGGGTCAAAGCAATTGTGGGAAAATGCTCTTATCAGATCGAGAATTTGCAAGGAGAGCCCGAACCTCTGAATTGGAACATCTCCAACTTGAAGCGATACTACTTCTAGCTGAGGTAAACATCTTCCAACTCTTTCAAATCGAACAGCCCCGAGCCGAACAACGCTCCCATGGCATCAATAGAAAATGTGCTAACTTACTCCTCGTTCCATCTTTTTGCTTGACCTTTTCAGGAAGCGAACCGAACCGACTCCAGTGCTCGGATCTTCATCAAGATTCACAACCAAACACTGGGGGGAGTGAGAAGGGTTGATATCGAGGTCGACATCGAGCCTCCCAACCGAAGCTTATCTATCCAACAACCGGGGACTTGCGCCCGAGGATTAGATTAAGCGCATTGTAAATTAGCCCGGTAGCGGCATGATGTTAGTTTACCTTTATTTGAAAATTCGTTTTTACCCAAGGTCCGTTTTTGCTTGGTTTTATGTACATAGCCGACTTTTGGCTCGTCGATATCAATAAAAATGACTTCGGTTGCACTCATTTTATCTGTGTGAATCTTACATTTTGAAGCCGCGCAATGCGTCGACCCGAGGGCGAGACGTCGTCCTAGGTTTGCATCGGTCAAATTCTATTTAAGCCTTGCAAGCAAATATTAAAGTTCGCATCAAAGTGTTTGGTATATGCAAAAAAGCCATCACACGAAATAAAGATGCAAAATACTTTCATTAAAAGCCCGAAGGCCGAATATTTACATTCAAAAAAGACCCGAAGGTCCAAAATACAAACTTAAAAGCCCGAAGGCTTACAAAAGAAGTGCTAAAAGCAGTTCATGCCTCGGGAGAATCACCTCCGCCCTCGGAGTCCCCTTCGGCCTCTTCATCTTCTTCTTCCTCATCATCGCCGCTCGAGGCCTCACTTGATGGGAGTTCGTCAATGATAGCTTGAGCTTCGGCCGCTTTGACCTCGGCCTTTTAAATCTCTTCATCTAAGTTGATCTCCCCGGTGCGGCATCGTTTAAGCAGCCTTAGCCGAGACTTGATGATGGCCCACCGCTTGTCGAGCTCGGCCCTCTTGACCTTGAGTGCCGCCCTACTCTTCCGATCGGCGATCTCGTCTTGAAGGGCGGCAATCTGAGCATCCTTGGTTGAAAGCTTGGAGTTCTCACTCTCCAGCTTCTTGATGTGGAGCAGATGACTTTTCAACTGCTCGTGATGCTTTTTGCCCATGTTCACGGCCTCGGCCTTGGTTCGAGACAGCTCACCATCCAGCCTCGCGACCTCCTCTCCTAGCCTCGAGCGTTCGGCTTGAAAATCGTCATTGAGCATCTTAATCTTGGCCTCAGAATTCGCCTCGGCTTCACGTAGATCGGCCTGGGACTTGGCTAAATCAGCTTTCAACGCAGCTATCTGGGCATTGAACTTCTCCGTTTGTTGGTCCCATATGCGAGCTACGCGCCGAACCTCGGCGGTCCTCGAGGACTCGACCTCAATGGCCTTCAATGAGAGGATGAAGCTCTGAGCAAAAATCAAGCAAACCGAGGTCAGAAACAACCCGAAGGTAAAGATAGAAATTAAGTTCTTTGGTTTCAAGTATGGTGAGACTTACCCTTACTGCGTTGGAGGCCATGGTACTGTATAGCTGGCCAGAGGTGGATTCTTGCATAAGCTTGTCCTCGGTTGGGCCCAGCAAGGGTGTGAGGCTTAAGAGGTCCTCGGCGTTGCAAGCTAGCAGATTTGAAGAGATTGGCACATCAAGCTTCCGATAAAACCCCACCGAGGACGAAATCCTCGCGGGTTCGGAGTGTGCCCTTACCGCCCCGGTGCCAGCCTTCTCTTCAAGTACAGCAGCACCCGCCTCGGTGACTTTAGCCTTGCCCTTGGCCTTTTCCGCAGCTTTGTCGGGCTCGAGTTCTTGGCCCTCAAGATCGATAACATCAACATCTCCTCGAGCCCAAGCTTCAGCAACTTCATCCTAGGGCTCATCCACCAGTCCTCGACGCTTTTCAACCACGGCTACGGGCTGGCGGGGAGTCTCCGCCTCGGTGCGAGGAGTCACCGAGCGGGACGGCTTTTTTGAGACAGCCCTCTTCCGCTTCACGCCTACGACCAAAGAAAGAGTTTTACCATATTTCGAATTATGATCAATCCATAGATACCGATGGAGAGCAAGAAAACGGAAAAGGGAGTGATACTTCATAACGTGAATCGAGGACGAAGAATTACCTTTTGAAGTCCCTTGGTTGGGAGCTCCCTTTGTTGTTTTTGAAGACTTGGAAGCCTTCATCCCTTTATACTCCCCGGCCACCGCAGCCATATCATCGTCCGACTCGGTCTCTTCATCATCTTTCTTCTTCTCTTCCTTCTTCTTCTTTTTACTCTTCTTGGTGTTAATGGCACGATTTGGAAAACCTGACACCGAGGGAAGGAAAATCAGAAAAATAATCAAAATCCCAAGATAACCCACCTATCAAAACACTATCAAAAACTTACCATGCCTCTTGCACTGCCAACCGAAGTCGGCAGCCATTTTCATCCACGTCCTCTCGGGACGCTTGCGAGCTTTGGTCATCGCCTTCACCCACTCAGTCAACCCCGCCGGAGGCACGATGTCCACCTTGTTGGCTGAAGAAATAGCAAAGAAACGAAGTCAGTTAACACAGGCAAACTACCGAGGAGTAAGATGAGAAAGGCGGTGTACTTACGTGTGTTGTTCCACCGCTCGGGGAAACCAGGCTCGGCGGATAGGACCTTTGTCTCCAACAAGACGTACCGATCGCTCCAGCCTCGGTCCCCATGGTCCTCGCTCTTGTGTAGAAGAGCAAATTTACCCCGGTTGTTCAGCGCCACGACCCCGGCCTTGTGAAAATAGGGGTAGTAGAGCGAGATGAGGTGTTGGAAGGTGAAATCCACTTTGGCCTTCGTGCTCAACCAATCCATGCATTGGACCACCCTCCAGACGCCGGGGCCGAGTTGGGCCAGACACAAGTTGTATGCCCGGCAGAAATCATCGATGACCTTATGGACTGGGAGAGAGAAGCCGAGGGTGAAGGGATAAGTGTAAGCAAAGGACATCCCCTCGATGTTGTGACACACCCTATTTGTGGGATCGGGGATGATAACCTTCACCTCGGGCTCAAATCGACACTCCTTCCGAACCCGCTCAATGTGAGCTTGAGTTATGTGGGTCGGGGTGGTGTTCACATGAATATTCCTATTTTTCTCTTCTTGGTCAGCTATCTGGGCTTGCAGCTTCAAATCTTTGCCGTTGTCAAAATGGGAGGGGATTATCTGGTGAGGCTCGAGCTCCTGCTCGAGGGGAATAGCAGGACCAGAAGATCCCCCTCGGTAACGTTTTCTCTCTCTCCTCCGCCCGCGGCGTTGTCGCCCTCGGCACCTTCTTCCCCATGAGTGGTATCATCCTCCTCCAAGCTGGCGTCCTCGCCTTCAGCGGCGACGTCGTGCCTAGCCCTCTCCCTCCGCTGCCCAGAGCCGCCAGCGTCGGAAGTCACCTCTTCACCACCCTCCGCCTCTATCATTTGGAGCGGCGGCACGGCGGTGATAAACTCGCCGCTGGAAATAATGGCAGCAAACTGGTCGGCCTTGGCCCTCTCACCAGAATCACTGGAGTCTTGTCTAGAAATTGTTGCAGACATGATGATAGAACTGGGAGCTAAGCTTTTCTTCGCTAAATCAGAAAGTTGGAGAAAGTTTGGAAGAATTCTTTGGCTTTTCACTGTTGATCGCTCAGAAGCAAGTAAGAGGAAGAGTCCACTGAAACCCCCTTTTATAGATATGGAAGACGAAGGGATGATGACGTCGGCGTCATCATTGTAACGTTGGGATAAGCAAGGATTTCGGCGCGGCAGTTCAGACGACCAGTGGATGAACGCCACGTGTCCACGAGAAGTGACCTGATGGGACGCGAACCGTTGGCGAATTTTGAAACGCTTGGATAGGATCAAGCCACGTCGCTTTCCCGCTAAAACTTCATTTCACTCCTCGGTCACCTCGGTAGCTAACCGAGGAGTGGGGGGACTATCTGTATTGGGTAAAAATCGACCCGCGGTGATCCGCCCCGGTCATGCAAATCTCAACGACCGAACACGTCCCGACTAAGCAACCGCCGAGGCGATTGAGCGAATCGCCGAGGTCTTGAAACCGAAGATGCGTCACCGAAGGCGAGCCGCGAGCTGAGCTTCGGTCGCTATCACCTCGGTCAAGCAACAGGGCCAAGCCACCGAGGTCGTCAAACTCTCACCTCGGTGGACTCCCCTCGGCTCAACCGGCTTTGCAGCCCACTACTTCGCCCCACTAACTCAGCCACTACACACCAAGATCGTGGGACAACATGACAGCAGATAGTGGAGATCATGGGCAAAGCCTAGGCCTATAAATAGTAGTTCATTTTGTATAACGGGCATCCAGAAATACATACTGAAACTCTGCCCAAATTTGTACCCAACATCCATATATTGAAATATTATTTATTTTCTCGCATTACATATCGTTTTCACGCATTACTTAAACTTTGATACAGAGATTTGCTTATATTTGAATCCAAATTCGATTTGTGTACCTAAAACTGATTTAGGCCCATACATATACTCTACCACATAGCCTGTATGAGCATAAGCAGGATTATACATTGTCAAGCCATAATCTTGGTCCATGTGACTTTGATTTTTGCATAGGCATTGCATAATATGTATCGGGATTATAACCATGGTATTCCAATTTGTTGATTACTTCCGTCTTTTGTTCTTTAAGAGGTACCTCCGAGTCCCCTTTTGACTCACCGTCTTTCTTCTCGCCATTGCCTTCTTTTTCTTTCTGGTCTCCACCACCACCACCACTCTCTTTCTCCTTCTTGGCATTGTCACCCTCCTTGCCTTTCTTTTCACTACTTCCATTGTCTTTCTTTGGTGGAACAACTTCAATATTTCGCTTCAATTTGTCAGCTAAGTAAGAAGTTAGCTCCTTCGTATCCATTGTCCCCTTTACCGTGACCAAATCTTTTTCTAATTCACTAGTCACCTCTTTTACCCCTGTCAAAAAAAAAAGTAAATAATATATAAGGATATTATCAACTAATATGAACAATAATTTCACGAGAAAGGGATCACTATCTTAAGCTCCCGTTTGGACATAATTTTTAGAGGGATTTTTTGAGAGTTTTTGGACAAAAAAATGTTTGTTTATGTTTTTTGAGCAAAACTTGTCCCAAAAACTCAAAAACTGGTCTTGAACTATTTTTGGGCCAAAAACTAACATTTACGCATCAAATTTCATTTTCATAAGAGCTCAAAGGCTCTTTTGAGCCAAAAGATTTGTTCCCAAAAAGTATGTCCGAACACTTTTTTATTTTCATATCAAACTTCATCCAAAAGTGTTTCCCAAAAAATATTTGGGAATCTATATCCAAACGCTAGCTAAGATTCGGATAAAGTTATTCGGGAATCGAGAAGATGATTGCATGGTACAACGATATATAAGTACCATTACATGATAATCTAACATATGCAATAAGAAGATCAACGAGATTCAATATATCTTACCCTTAATCTTTTTTATAACTCGTTTTAGTTTATATGCACATCCGTGGCAGTGCAGCTGAATCTTCAACACCACATTGCTTACTTGAGGATGAATAACCACAAAAGTAAAGAAACAAATTAGTGATAATTCAATTAATCTAACTCCATCTTTAACCAAAATTTTCAAAAATTAATTACGTCATTAAAATCGAAGTTTATTTTCTCTACCTCTTTGGTTTTCTTCTCCTCGGCCTTCTTGTCCTCTTTCTTTTTCTCAACTTTATCATCGGACTTTTTATCTCCGCCGCCGTTGTTGTTGTCCTTTTTCGGTAGCGCTGATATCAGCCCCACTTTCTTCTTGGTCTTATTCTCCACACTTTCCCGGAGCCATGAAGGGTCAACGTTCCCTTTCACAGTCAACTTTCCATTTTCACAGTCCGATTTCACATCTTTCACACCTTCATTTAGACCAACCACAAACAAATTTAGATCTTAGCCTATACCTAATTAAACTCTAGACATAAGGAGAGAGATCCTGAGTTAGAATGTCAATTTAGAAACATATATATGACGGAGCTAGAACTTCATTTAAAAAATCCAAGTATACAATGAACGTCACACTTGGAACTTAAGTCTATATTCTCTTATGTTTAGAAATTAAAAATTTATATTTGAATATACTGTATTGGATAAAAACTGAGTAGACTTTGGAAAGTGACACGTGTCGCCCACGTGGCACAAGCTGACGTGTCACCGGACAGACATCTTCTCGGACAGACATTTCCTACGGACAGATCTCGAAGAAGTTACTAAGCTTGGCAACGGTCAGCACGATTTAAACCGACGGTTACCAGCAATACGGGGCGCGACTGTTCAGCAAACGGCCACTCAGCGGTTACAACCCTTCTGGATAAGACACCCGACGGTTACCCATTTTGAAAGGCCTTATCCCAACGGCTACTATTTCAACAGACGCCATTCAACATCTATAAATAGCGTTCATTATAGATAAATTGCAACTTCTTCTGCTTCCTGCAATCGCTATCAATAAAATTACTATCTCTCTCTTGCATTCAAACATACTCTTTTACGGTTATCAAATATTACTGCTTGATCTTGCGTGAACTGTCAACTTCAATAATCGCATCGTCCGACGGGTACCGCCAACCGTCAGAGGAAACGATACGTTTACTTTTGATCTTTTACGCTTATACTTTATTCTTTACGCTTCGCATTATTATTACTTGATTAATTGCGTAGATCTTTAATCTCAACTATTGATCGTGACCCCGCAAATATAAATTTAATTGTTAATTGGCCTAAAACCGGATCTAGGTTAAACAATTTGGCGACCACAGTGGGAGCCGGTCAATAGCCTTCGTAGGTTAAAGAAAAACTCCTATAGTTTAACTGCTCATCGTATTTCATTCTCTATTCGCTACTTTTCTTGCTCGTTGGTTTTCCTCGTTTTCTTTTTGAAATGGCAGATAACAATTCACACAACAACGCCCTCATCGATGGGCAACAAAATCTTAACGACGCGGAGCAAGTAGACCTGAATCTAGGCGGGGACGAGCAACAGAATATCCCCGCAGATGACAACATAATTCCCCCCGCAGAGGACGAGAACGTGATCCCAGCGGAACAGGAGAACGAGCATAGCCAACAGAGTAGCAGACATAGCCACCTTCCGGGCCGGAGAAATTCCGATCAAGGGCCTGGGGGAACCAGAAGACCCAATGGCCCCGGGAATTCGAGGAATTCTCAGGATCCTATCCTTGAATTCATACGGCAGCAGGCCGAAATCAATAGACAAATGCGGGAAGCTATCGATGGACTACGAGGACAAGCCCCGCCAAACACAGGGAATCCACCCGTTGATCCCCCAAGGGACGCCTCACCGTCCCGCGCCTCGAGGCGCGCTGAAAATCAAAATGCAGGATCAACGGTGCCAACGGAGGTGAGCGAAGTCATGGAAGCTCTCACCAGGCAATTCAAAGAAAGCCAGGAGGCACTCCAAAAAGCTCTCCACGAAAGAATTGACCAGATTCCAGGCGCCCCGCCCACACTAAAGAAAGTTGATGTTCAGCGCTACACGCAACGGCCCTGGAAGAAGGAGGCTGCCCCGAAGGCGATACCTAAGACGTTCAAAATGCCTAACATCCCGAGGTATCGAGGAACATCTGACCCCAACGATCACCTCATGATGTTCAGCAACTTCATAAAAGCCAGTGATCTCACCGACGAGGAGATCGAATCCGTGCAATTGAAAAAGTTCGTGGAGACGCTGGCAGACGGAGCCCTGCGGTGGTATTCGATGCTGCCCCCAAACTCTATTGGATCCTTCGCAGAAATGGCTGAGTTGTTCGTGAAGGCTCACACGGGCGCCCAAAAGACGGAGACCCGAGTAGAAGACATCTTCGAAATCAAGCAGAGGCCCGACGAGTCACTTCGCAAGTATGTAGACCGGTTCCAGAGAGAACGCATGATGCTCCCCAAAGTACCGGACAGGTGGGCAGCGATCGCATTCACCAACAGCCTGGACATCAGAAGTTCAGAAGCCACACGAAGACTCTACGAGTCTCTTCGAGAATTCCCGGCAGCCAGTTGGTCAGATGTCTACAACCGTTACAACTCTAAGGTACGTATCGACGAAGACAAACTGATTGGAACAGGTGCTGCTCGGGGAAAACCTCAAGCTCGTAGCAGCGGGTCTGGAGGAAAGGCGGATGTGGAGAAATCAGGCGTACGGTACGAGCCATACCCCGACCAATCGCGGAACAATTCCAAAGGCCGTAACCGTAACAACAACAGAGGGCTGTCCCGAGGAGAGAGTTCTCAGTCTGCCAGCCTGCCCAGCCTACCTAGTTTCAACATCGAATTGTCAGATGTCGTGGCTGTGCTCAAAAGCATGGGAGAAAGAGTCAGGTGGCCGAAGGATATGAAGACTGACCCCAGCAAGCGGAACCAAGACGTATATTGCGAGTTCCACCGTGATCATGGGCACACTACCGAAGACTGCAAAGCCTTAAGGTATGAGATCGCTCATCTGTTGAAACAGGGATTCTTGAAGGAATTTTTGACAGAGAAAGGGAAACAAACCCACGCAAAGGCTCAGCAAAACAAGCCCGGTCCACCACGAGCTTCCTCCCCGAAACGAACGGTCAATGTTATTTCGGGTGGAATTGAGGTGGATTCTGTTACCTTCACGGCCAAAAAATATGCGAAAGTTTCCATTACCAATAACAAACGACCTCGGGCGGAGGCGGCCATCACCTTTGAAGAATCCGACACTGACGGACTTCAGTTTCCGCATGCTGACGCGTTAGTCATAACGCTACGCGTGGCAGAGTTTGACGTAAAGAGAGTGCTCGTTGACGCGGGCAGCTCTGCCAACATCATCCAGGCACGGGTCGTGAATGAAACACAACTATCAGACAAGATTGTACCGATTTCTCGAGTTCTTTCCGGCTTCAACAACTCAAGCGAAAAGACTCTCGGAGAGATCACACTGACTACTCTGGCAGAAGGGGTAGCGAAGGAAACTACCTTCCATGTTGTCGACGCGGATCTAGCCTATAATATCATTTTAGGCAGACCTTGGATCCACGACATGCAGGCCGTCCCCTCTACATACCATCAAGTAGTGAAGTTCCCATCCGAATGGGGTATACGTGAGGTCCGAGGAGAACAACGCACTGCACGAGATTGTTACTCGGTGGCCCTCAGGTTACCCGAGGAGAGCAAATAGCAATTACAGCGCCCGGGACCGGACACCGCGCCTGAAGAAGTCCGATACAACGTCCCGGAGTTCATCGCCAAAATGGACGAGAAGGAAGGACACATGCCAACAGTAGAAGCTTTGGAACCTGAAGAGTTGTTCACCAACATGCCAGAGCGGAAAGTGTACCTGGGAACCGAATTGAGCGAACGCCTGCGGGGAGATATCCTGCGGTTCCTCAAAGAGCACCACACAACCTTCGCATGGTCCCATGCGGATATGACAGGTATTTCTCCTGATATTATCACTCACAGGTTGCACGTTGACCCATACCACCGGCCGGTAAAGCAGAAGACGCGCCAACAAGGAGCCTTCAGAAACCAGGTAATCAACGACGAGGTCGACCGGCTGTTGAAGATCGGTTCGGTACGTGAAGTTAAATACCCAGACTGGCTAGCGAACGTAGTTGTCGTTCCGAAAAAGAACGGCAAGTGGCGAGTCTGTATTGATTTCACGGATTTGAACAAGGCCTGTCCAAAGGATTCGTACCCTCTTCCCAGGATAGATCAGCTGATCGACGCAACAGCCGGACACGAAGTGTTAACTTTCCTCGACGCATACTCCGGATACAACCAAATACTGATGGATCCCAGCGACCAAGAAAAGACGGCATTCATAACTTGTCGAGGTACGTATTGTTATAAAGTCATGCCTTTTGGATTAAAGAATGCAGGTGCGACCTACCAGCGTTTGGTCAATAGAATGTTCCATGATCACATCGGAAAGACCATGGAAGTATACATTGACGATATGCTGATAAAATCCAAACGGGCAGAAGACCATCCGGCCCATCTGAAAGAGGCTTTTCGAATCCTGGATCAATACAACATGAAGTTGAATCCAGAGAAATGCGCTTTCGGAGTCGGATCGGGGAAGTTTCTGGGATTCATTGTCTCTCAGCGAGGCATTGAAGTCAATCCCGCTCAGATTAAGGCTATAGAGTCAATCCCGGACGTGCTTCGCGACAAAAAAGAGGTCATGAGGCTGACTGGGAGAGTAGCGGCTCTACGGCGATTCATCTCCCGATCGTCTGACCGTTGCAAAAGCTTCTTCGATGTCCTAAAACAAAATAAGGAGTTCGAATGGACTCCTGAGTGTCAGAAGGCGTTGCGGGATCTAAAGAAGTATCTATCCAACCCTCCACTACTCACAACACCTCTGGAAGGCGAGCAGCTGTTAATCTACCTAGCAGTCTCCGAATCATCGGTAAGCGCAGTACTAGTTCGGGAAGAAAAAGGTAAACAACTTCCTATCTACTATGTTAGCAAAGCTTTAATTGATGCAGAAACTCGCTACCAACCTTTAGAAAAATTGGCCTTAGCTCTAGTAACTGCTGCCCGAAAATTGCGCCCGTACTTTCAAAGTCATTCTATAGTCGTAGTTACCACCTTCCCGTTGCGAAACGTCCTGCATAAACCGGAATTTTCAGGAAGATTGGTAAAATGGGCCATAGAATTATCTGAATTTGATATTACTTATCAGCCTAGGGTAGCAATAAAGTCGCAAGTCTTAGCAGACTTCATGGCGGATTTCAGCATAGATGTGTACCCCGAAGCACAAAAGGAAGCCATACTCTACGCTGGACAGGCTCCGGGTACCTGGATCCTCCACACGGACGGTTCTTCGAGCGTGAAGGGGTCAGGACTTGGGCTGGTCCTCGTTGCTCCATCCGGGGAAACGGTAAGGCAGGCTATCAAATGCCCCTTTATTACTAACAATGAGGCCGAATATGAGGCCGTTATTGCAGGATTGGAATTGGCACGGAACTATGGAGCAACCATGGTCAAATTGAAAAGCGATTCTCAATTGGTAATCAATCAGATCAATGGGGGCTTCGTCGCACGAGAACCTAGGATGCTGGCATACCTTGGCCGTGTAAAAGAACTCCTGGCACAGTTCGATACCTGGGAAGCAATTCAAATCCCGCGAGAAGAAAATCACGAGGCTGACGCTCTCGCCAACATGGGATCTGTCGCAGAAATAGGAGCAGCTAGCTCTTCGGCTGTCGTTCAACTCCTCTATACCTCCATGGACAGAGAAAAATTCGAAGTCAATACCATCAGCACTACCTGGGACTGGAGGAATGAGATAACAAACTATCTCATTCATGGAACTCTCCCCGCAGATGCAAAAGCTGCTCGTAAACTTCGAATAAAAGCAGCTCGGTACACCATCCTTAACGGCGAATTGTACCGCAGAATGTTCGCAGGACCTCTCGCCAAATGTCTTGGACCAAGTCAGACTAATTATGTGATGAGGGAGGTCCACGAAGGCTGTTGCGGGAATCACTCCGGTGGCAAGGCATTGACTCGAAAGCTGATACGCGCAGGATACTATTGGGACAAGATGGAGAAGGATGCCAACGAATTCGTCAGGAAATGTGATAAATGTCAGAGATTTGCTCATCTCCTCCATCAACCAGCCGAACCACTACATTCGATAGTCTCTCCCTGGCCCTTCATGAAATGGGGGATAGACATCGTTGGTCCTCTCCCCAAAGCTCCTCGGGGACTGCGCTTCTTGCTGATCATCACAGATTATTTCACAAAGTGGGTCGAAGCGGCAGCATATACGAAAGTACGACAGACGGAGGTCATCGACTTTCTCTGGCGCTTTGTGATATGCCGCTTCGGAGCACCAAAGGAAATAGTCATGGACAATGGGCCGCAATTTGTCGGCCAGAGAGTAACAAGGTTCCTCGAAGATCTGCACATCAAGAGAATCACCTCTTCCCCATACCATCCTGTCGCCAACGGGCAAGCCGAATCTACCAACAAGATCATCGTTGACTCCCTTAAGAAGCGCCTTGAACAGGCGAAGGGATGTTGGGTCGAGGAGCTGCCTGGAGTACTATGGGCTTATCGCACTACGGTAAAAATGAGTACTGGGGAAACACCTTACTCACTGGTATACGGTGCAGACGCCCTGATTCCAGTTGAGATAGGCGAACCCAGTTTACGATACGCACACGCCACTGAGCAGTCGAACTCAGTAAATCTAGCCGAAGAATTGGATCTCCTTGAGGAGCGCCGAGAGCTGGCCCTCATCCGAGTAGTGGCACAAAAGGAGCGAGTCGAGAAGTACTACAATCGGGGACTGCGCGTACGGAGCTTTCAAGTCGGCGACTTTGTACTCAGAAAAGTCTCCCAGAGCACGCAAGAGACGAACTCGGGAAAGCTTGGCCCTAACTGGGAAGGTCCGTACAAGGTGATCTCTTCGGCCGGCAAGGGGTCTTACCGCTTGGCCCGACCAGACGGTTCGATCATCCCAAATAGCTGGAACGTAATGCATCTCAAGAGGTATCATTTTTAAGCAGCAGGGACGGTTAGTTATTCTATCCCCTCGCAAAAATCTCTTTTTCTATCCTTGCGTAAAAAGTTTGCTACTTCTGCCCATAATTATAAGCTATTGCTTGCATGCTTATATAGAAATGCTTACTTTTACATTTACGCGAGATTTCTTTCTTTTATACATTTTTTCTAAATGGTACTAACGGCCTGAACAAGGCCAGATCCGTTTAGCTCAACTGGCAGAGCTCGAAGTTCTTCAACTTCGCGGCTGTGGGTTCGAATCCCACAACGGACACACTCCACGTTTGGTTATATGTGTTCGATAGATAACTCACCGGCAACTCTTTTCATATTGTCACCTTACGTGTTTCAACATGAAAACAAGGGGGGTGGTGAAGGCCCCATAGGCCGGGAAAGACCTCCATCGCAGGCATCAAAGACCTTCATACAGGCATCAAAGACCTTCATACAGGCATCAAAGACCTTCATACAGGCATGAGACCTAGCTTACTGGCAGGCAAAAACTTCTGCGTGACAAAACCTCCACGACAAATAAGAGGGGTCGTTCACAAAATAAAAACCTTCATGTGACAGGACTTCCACAGCAAATAAGAGGAGTCGCTCACAAGGCCAAACAATCCGGCCAGAACATTAAAACGACCCGAGCTCGGTCAGCCTATTTATAACTTACAACTTTTGCCTAATAAAGGTGGGAGTTCAAAGCATCTGGGAAAGCCTGAGGAAGTACAAACTTAATAAAGTTTGGAAAGCAGCCCTAAGGCATAAAATCCACAAACACATGCATACAAAAAAGATCAAAAGTTCAAACTAAACATAGTCACTGAATGGATCTGAACATTGTATATTTATATTAATCTGAGAATTTACAAAGATGCCAAAAATGGCTGACAGAAGTTCGCAGAGTGTATTGAAAGGCCAAACATACCGGCCAAAGGGTAGAGAAGTTCCTAGTAAACTCCTGCCCATCCAACAAAAGTCCGGCTCTCGCCGGACAGAACAAAAATGCATCAAATTCAAAGAAGAAAAATTTCAATTTGCAGGGCCGTGACCAGGGCTTAACGCACCAGCTCCGTTAGCCCCATCATCGCTCCCTGATTCTTCATCTTCCCCATCACCATCATCATCACCGTCGCTCGACTCTTCAGGAGAGAGACCCAATGCCCGTTGCACTCGTTGAATAGCACTCTTCGTCGCATGCAGCATCGAGTCGACGTCAACCTGCCCAGACCGGACTTGCGCTAACAATGCACGCTTGGCCTCAAGAACGGCCAGCTTAGTCTTGATCTCGGAATGATCGCGCAAGTTCGCCAGATCCTTAGTCAAAGTGGCCTGCACACCCATCGACTGGGCAACCTGATCTCTGGCGGCTTGAAGCTCAGAACGGGCCTTGGCTGACTCCTCGCATGCCCTCTGCAAATTCAGTTCAAGCGTTGCACGTTCATCACTGGCAATATTCAGGCAATCTTGGCACTCGCCAAGGAGTCTCTCTAATCTCTCGACAGAGCGTGCGAACCCCTCTTTCTCTTCAGAAAGACGGTCCTTCTCCACGGTAAGGGCGTTGATCTGTTCAACGCGGGTATTGTTAACATCCGTTAACCGGTTAACTTCCCTACCGAGGAAACCACACTGCTCGATCAAGGATCTGTTCTCCTTCAAAGCCTCGAGCAATTCCTTCTTCACTTCCACCACCTGGTTGGCATTGTTCAGCCGGGAGCGAAACATAATCTCAGCAGCCAGCATGCTTGACTGAAACATCAAACAAAGTCATAGTTAGAAACCCTGGGACAGCAGAAGGTTTTTACTAAGACACACAAAAAAAAAAAAAAGGAAGGAAGACTTACTCGGGCAGAGTCGGAGGCAATCTGGAAGGCCAGCTCTTCGTCGGACAGGTCTCTTAGCACCCATTCCTCTCGAGGACCGAGAAGCGAAGAAATTGCCTTCACCAAACCGCGTGGTCTAGCCACCAGGTTGGCCTCCGGAGCGATTCTCAAGGTATGCTTTCTTTCACAAAGCTTGGGCTCCCTCGCCTGCTCGGAAGGGTAGTTCGGCCCAAACTTGTAGCGAACCCCCTTGATATCGCTCAGCTCCGTCTGCTCCGATATAGCTGACAGCCAGACAAGCCTGGAGGACGAAAGGTTAGAGTCACCTTCCGCCTCTGGGTCTATGGTTTCGCAATCACGAAGGAAGACCGGGTGTGCCCCCTCAGAAGCCACATTTTCGAAGTCCTCAAAACGAAAAACTCGAGGACCCTGGCTACCCTCTTGGGAGACCTCTTCCCTGGCTTCTCCCCCGACTGATTCTCTTCTTGCCTCACTCGCTCCTTCTCCTGCTCCCTCTTCTCCTTCTCCTTCTCCAACCTTCTGCTTGCCCTTGTCCGCACGGGAAGGACCTGCCTCCTCCCCGCCACCAACTCGGGGACTCCTTGGCGAGGATCGGGCAGCTTCCTCCTCTGTCCTTCTTTGATCGCTGCGGAGATGGGGCCTCCGCCTAAGAGGAACATCTGTCTCAGTCTCAGTATCTGACAAATGTATGACCTCCTGGGCCGGACCCTCTCCCCGTGCAGACTCGGGGACTTCTGCAGGTATTCCGGTACCTGTCACCACGAGTTCTTGGGCACTCACCCTCACCGAAGGGTCACCACCAGTTGCCGAAGTTTGTCCGGCGGACGCAGAAGCCTTGCGAGCCGACTTCTTCCGCGACCCGCCTTCGGCCTGGCTTTTCCTCTTCCTTGACAGAGGACTCAACCCCTCGGACAGAAGTGCCTCGCCACCTTCCCTGCTGCGCAAAGCGCCGGCCGAAGCCAATATAGCATCAGCTTCGGCGAGAGGGTCGGCGACAGGTTCGGTGGGGACATCCTGAGGAGGAGCCGGAAAAAAGTTCCCCGAAGTGCCAAGACCTGCGACAAAGGCAAAACGGTCGGTCACAGAAGAAACTCATGAGGAATAATTATTGAGAAAAGGGAGATATTCTTACCGTGATGTTTTACGGTCAGACTATGGTGAGAAGCGAAGTGAGCCCACTCTCTCCTCGCTGGCTCAAATCGTGCCAAAATCGGCTCGACCCACGCCGTTAGCTCATCTACGGTTATGAGCCCGTCGTAGGGCCGCTTGGCCGCTGCACAAAGAAAAATCGGTCATAAAAAAAAAGAAGGGAAAATAAAATGTGCTCGAAGATATTCGGGGACTTACGTGTTTTATTCCAGACTTCTGGAAGATATGCTTTGTCGTCAAACGTCAAAGCAGAGGAGCGCACGAACAGGTATCGGTGCACCCAGCCCCGATCGCTGGTATCCTCGGAGCTGCGCACCAAACCTTTGCTCCCACGCATCCTGACGTTTACGTACCCGTCCTTGAAAATCTGGACGCTGTACAAAGAAATAAAATGTTTATACTCAAAGGACTGGTCAGTCTTAGTAGCAAACCAGTCCAGAAGTGCGACTATCCTATACACACTGGGGCTCAACTGCCCCGGGCAGAGAAGGTACTCCCTGCAGAGTCTGTCCAGCACAGGATGCAGGGGCAGCCTACACCCTACTGTGAAAGGATAAGTACCGATGGCTGTCCACCCAGCCCGGTGTGACGTGATATTCTCTCCGTCAGCAACCGGTAGTAAGGGGATCCTGTCGTCCCAGCCACAGTCTATTCTTACTCGAGGAATCACCTCTGTTGTGATCCCCGACTTAAATCTGTACGCCGGCCAGTTACGCGTATCACCTTCCTTGTTATGGAAGGCTTTAACGTTGCAATCCGCTTCAAGCTCACCCCACTTTTTGGGGATTACTTCAGCAGCGGTAGCCTGAGAAGCACGCGGCCTAGGGGTGGCCGACGAGCTACCAGCAGCATCAACATTTAGATTTCTTCTAGATCTCGAAGACATGATTTCAGAAGAAAGATGGAATTGTCAAAGAAATTGCAACAGAAATCAAAGGTTTTTTTTTTTTTTTTAAAGAACAGCACAAAGGAAATAAGGAGTAAGTAAAGGGTCTCTAGTCAAGTGAACTCCTATTTATAGGAATCCTGGTGCAGACTCCTAACCTCCTTCAAGAACACGTGGAGGCTATCAGATGAGCCACCCGCAGATCCAGCCGTCGATAAAGAAATAGGGTTAATCAATGCTTTGTAGCGTGATCATTACCTGGAAAGCCGCAGTCACTTCGTATCCCACAAGCGACGTGCGCACGTGGAGATAGGCGGTTAAAAATTATCGCTTTTACCCTCGGGGAACGCAGTAGTCATTTCGGTATAAACTGCAGTGCCACAGACGTGCAGGTTACAGTTACTTTTCCGTGCGGCGCATTTAATGCGCATGTCACAGAGGCTTATCATCAATCGGATCAGAATCGTACGTCATCAAGATTACATCATAAGAAGACAAAAAATTTTTGCAAAGACTCCCGCCAAAACTCTCATCCACTCCTCGGACAGATACTCTGTCCGAGAAGTGCGGGGACTATCTGTATTGGATAAAAACTGAGTAGACTTTGGAAAGTGACACGTGTCGCCCACGTGGCACAAGCTGACGTGTCACCGGACAGACATCTTCTCGGACAGACATTTCCTACGGACAGATCTCGAAGAAGTTACTAAGCTTGGCAACGGTCAGCACGATTTAAACCGACGGTTACCAGCAATACGGGGCGCGACTGTTCAGCAAACGGCCACTCAGCGGTTACAACCCTTCTGGATAAGACACCCGACGGTTACCCATTTTGAAAGGCCTTATCCCAACGGCTACTATTTCAACAGACGCCATTCAACATCTATAAATAGCGTTCATTATAGATAAATTGTAACTTCTTCTGCTTCCTGCAATCGCTATCAATAAAATTACTATCTCTCTCTTGCATTCAAACATACTCTTTTACGGTTATCAAATATTACTGCTTGATCTTGCGTGAACTGTCAACTTCAATAATCGCATCGTCCGACGGGTACCGCCAACCGTCAGAGGAAACGATACGTTTACTTTTGATCTTTTACGCTTATACTTTATTCTTTACGCTTCGCATTATTATTACTTGATTAATTGCGTAGATCTTTAATCTCAACTATTGATCGTGACCCCGCAAATATAAATTTAATTGTTAATTGGCCTAAAACCGGATCTAGGTTAAACATATACAAATTATATATTTTCCGTATTTGTGCAGCATAACTTTTGAAGCTCTTCATTGCATGACTCCGCTATGTAACTGTATATATATATTTTCACATTTATATAGCAAAACTTTCTGAATTATACACTACGTTCATCCATGTGTATATTACTTCAAGAAAAAGATTTTTGTCGGAGAAAATGTGAATGTGGAATTCTAATTAAGAACCATCAAGTTCAAAACTAACAATGATGGTTGCTTGAGAGTTGAGAAAAGTCATGTGCCGGTGAATTTAAGAAACCGGGTCTTCCAATCTTATCAAAATCATAATAAATATAATCATAAACATAAATATTGGAATTAGTCAAAAGATATACACCTTCCATGATTTTAGTTCACATGTTCTTTGTCGTTGATTAATTTGAAATTTGCGAAGTCTTTCATCTGGAACCCAATAACTAAACCCCAAAAAACAAAAAAAAGTATTATAGTTATTGTGATAATTTATTTATTCTTCATTTCAATTTATATGTTATACTTTATCTGTTTCTTCTGTAGGGAGTAAGTATCTTTTTAACTTCAATATTCTCATTTTATCCTTAATAACATATGTATTTTAAAAAAAATTGGTCTTTAAGACAAATGAGATTTAGACCAAAAGACTAAGATGCATAAAATGAAACGAAAAAGTAATTAATTACCTTCTAAATGGCGAATGAAACGTCTGACTTTCTTGGCACAGCCTTCACAATGTAAATCGAGCTTTAAGACAATGGGGTTAGACTCTTCGCTCTTCTTCTCTCCGCCTTCTTTCTTAGTTTCATTCTTCTTTTCCGCACCTTTAACTTTGGTTTCTTCTTTTTCTGAAACCCAAATATTATACAAGTAAAGTTAATAAAATAATCTTTGAGTATTACTTTAAGAAAAGGCGAACTTATTAAGACAAAGAACTTGGCATAAAAAAGATGGAATTGATGAATTACCTCACCCATTTGGAGGAATTGGAGAGTAATAAAGTATTTTGAGAATGAAAGTATTGAATGGTTTGAAGAGAGAAAATGGTGGCAAATGGAAGAATTTATAGAGAAGGGGTTAGTTGAATATAGAAATGTGCGTGTGTATTTATGATGATGCCGTTATTGTAAACTGACTGGCAGATCGGATATATCCAAGAAGACTGTTTTGTTACTTCTGCTTTGGTGACTAACCAGCCAACTTTGACTACTACAGTTCTCTGCACCTTCATTTCTTTTTAGAATAACAAAATAATAATGTACTTTTTAGAGAAGTGTCATAGTACAATATTTAATTAACACTTGTAATCTAATAAGAAAATGAGAATAGGTCTGTAGAAACTTAATTCGGGTACTGAACTTAAGAGTTGTCTGAACTGTAATATAGTGCATAACAATCCTATGATACTCCTCTACATATTATTGGTTAATGGTAACAAATGTGAGCAAATTGTACAGAATCTGAAACATGCTACTGTTATAAATTGGATAAAGCTTGCATCATTCGATAACTTTATCGATTCAAATTTAGTTCATTAGCATATTCGAATACAAATTTTATTACTAATTTTTATTAGTCTAAATATGAACAATTTTAAGGAAAATTCTTAAAATGAGGTACACTAAACCATTACTTGAAGGAATTAATATTTTCTTTTCAAATAAAAAAACTTGTATTTTGCATATCAAAATGTTAGAAAATGGGCTTTAGATAAATATAATTTACTAAAGAATTTACAATATTTTCTAAAAATTGTAGATTTCACTGTATCGTCCACATATCGTAAATGCCAATAGTCGAAACAGAACTAACATGAACACTGAGATCAATACATTATGTAATACTTGTTCACCGTACCCAATATAGTTGCTTGTATTTCATGACTTGAACTCATTAACACAGTTAAAAGCTTTCATTCTTCATAATCATTATCCTTATCTAGCTACTTAGTAGATTCCATGAACATACACTCGATATGCGACGCAGCTTCACGCCAATTAGTTAATCATAGATTAACCTTGTTATTAATCTCAACGTCAGCAATGACGTAAAATAATAAAGTTCACTAGCCTGGTTCAATGGCTGAGGCCTGAGGGTAAAGTCAATAGTGTAAAGGACAATAATCAGAAAAGTCAAGCAAGAAACACACACACACACTTGTACAATTGGCATTTTGGATGCCCAAGACATTGTAAGCGTATCGTTGTTTCAATCATTTATTTATTTTATTACCCACTAAAATGTTACTATATGAATCATGTTGAAGTAATTAATGCCTAAAATCACCAAGCAAGAAACTGTAATGCATTGTGATTTCTAGAATACTTTTACAGGAAAGATATTTTTACAAGTGGAAAGGATCTTTTTACTGGAGAGAAGTTCTGTCATTTTCAAAATTTCTAGTAAATCATTCAAAAAAATTCACACTACAATTAATATTTTTAATTTTTTTTTCACGAAGAAGGGTCCTGGAGCAAATAGTAAAGTTGTCTCTGTGTGGTATATAGATTACGGGTTCGAACCACATGAAAACAATCGCTGATACTTGCAATAGAATATGTACATCACAGCTCTTGGGTGTGGTCCTTCTCCATACCATTCTTGAATGCGGAATACTTTCTGCACCGAGCTGTCTTTTTAAAAAAATGGAAACAAGAAACCACTACCTGCCAATACTTTAAAGTATAAAGCTTCTATACCAAATAATACAGAATTAGAAAGAGTATTACTTATAAACTACTCAAATATTCAAATAATCCATGGAAAAAAGTAAGGAATTTTGGGTGGTGTCTGTTTAGTAAAAGGTTATAAACAAATTGTAAGAACTCGGTTAAAAACTTCTCTCTAGTGGCATTTGGTTTACAAAGAGAATTAAGGACATCTGGGAAAATGTTTTTAGCTCTATTTGAAAGCTACGGTCCTCGAAATAAGAAAAATAAAGCGAATAGTGCAAATGTGTTATAAATCCACAGAATGTGGATGTCCATTCATGAACATATTGTTCATTACTTCATCCATTGAATGGACTCATTAAATTGATGTATCTATTAAAGATGAGAATAAGTTATTGTAACTTTATAGCGATGATCTTTATCCTATATAAACGGGTGTTCTTCACCTTGTAAAGTACACAGAAATTGAAAGAGCAATAAAACTTCTATCTCTCTCCATATCATTGCTATACTCCCTTATATTGTTACTGCTATTTTATATTTTATTTACAACACTTTATCAGCACGAAGCTCTAATCTTCTCCAAATTAAGTACCAATTTCTTCCATCTGTGAGGTATAACTATATATAATTTATTTATCATAATATATCTCATTTACAGATAAATGTACTATATTAATTACACATATACTAAAATAATTTTTACAACAGCAGCATACGTTTAGATAAACAAGTTTTTATAATGCATTAATGAGCTATCATTTTAGTTTTGAAAAGATGCTTCACGAATTTAAAGTTCTGTTATTAAAATTATTAAATCTCATTAATCTAACTTTTGAATATGATATGAAACTATAATTATCCATAATGATGGATGTCATTAATTAGAAGAAAAAAAAAAGGGAATAGAAAGATTAGTTTTCCTTCATGTCACTGTTATAATTTATTGATTATCATTTATATAAATTCCTAATTATTTTATTGTCTTTGATAGTTTTTACTATGTCAAATTTATCAAAGCTTGAATTTGTGGCACTTGGCATATCCGACAAGAACTATTTGTCATGGGTGCTTGATGCCGAGATACATCTGGACGCCAAAGGTCTTGGCGATACTATTAAAGAAGGAAATGAAAGATCGAGCCAAGATAAGGCGAAAGCCATGATTTTCCTTCGCCATCATCTTGATGAAGGGTTAAAAAATTGAATATTTAACCGTGAAAGATCCACTAGAACTGTGGATTAATTTGGAAGAACGGTATGATCACTTGAAAGCCATGGTACTACCAAAGGCTCGTGATGAATGGATTCATTTACGGTTACAAGATTTTAAAACCGTAACAAAATATAGTTCTGTTGTCTTTAGAATAAGTTCTCAATTAAAATTATGTGGAGAACCTATTGATGATGATGCCTTATTGGAAAAAACACTTTCCACATTTCATGCATCAAATATAGTGTTACAGCAGCAATACCGTGAAAAGGGATTCAAAAAATATTCTGAGTTGATCTCATGCCTTCTGGTAGCTGAGCAACATAATTCCCTGTTGATCAAAAATCATGAAGCCTGCCCCACTGGATCTGCTCCGTTCCCTAAGGTGAATGTGGGAGCACATGCTCCATTCCCTGAGGCGAATGTGGTAGCAATAAATAATATGCCTGAAAGAAGGTAAAATAATTACCGTGGTAAAGACCATGATCGTGGGCGCGGAAAGGGACGAAATAATAATCGTCGTCACGGTGGAAATAAATATGAGAACAATAAGGGTTCTCAAGCTAATCCTTCAAAAGGCAGGAATAATAATATATGCCATCGATGTGGTGTGAAAGGTCATTGGGCGAAAATTTGTCGTACACCTGAACATTTTGTCAAGCTCTATCAAGCTTCGCTCAAAAGAAGTGAAAATAATATGGAGGCACATCTGACCTTTCAAAATAATGACAATGGGTCACATCTGGCACATCTTGCTGACAAGCATGATGAGACTGAGGCGTATCTTGCCGTGAAAGATGATAATATTTTTGAAGGCCTCCCAAATATTACCCATTTAGAAGCTGGAGACTTCTTTGAGAATCGTAACTGAAGAACTGATGTTGTAACTGGGGAATAAAATTAATAAAGAATAATGTCTTTACCTTTTATGTTTTAAAGTTTGAAAAAAATGTCATCTTTAATTATGTTTCAATGTTTAAAGGTACTTTTCTTGTACTTTATTTTATTCAATATTTCTTACTATGTAATTTATCTTTTTATGAAGAAAATGAAAATTCCCCAGTCTTCAGTTGGATTCAAGTTCAATAACAAAGATATTTGTCTCCTGGATAGTGCTACAACGCACACAATTCCAAAAGATAAGAGATATTTCTCTTATTTGGTTATGAAAAGAGCTAATGATAATATAATAAGTGGTAGTACAAGATTGATTGAAGGCTCTGGAAAAGCCAAGTTATTATTACCTGGAGGAACATGTTTGACTATTGATGAAGCCTTATATTGTAGTAAGTCTCAAAGAAACCTGTTAAGTTTCAAAGATATACGTCAAAACGGCTATCATATTGAGACTAAAACTGATGGAAAGATTGAATATCTTTATATTACTACAATAAAGTCGGGTGAGAAATATGTTCTTGAAAAGCTCCCCGCTCTTTCCTCCGGTTTGTACTACACAAACATTGGTACAATTGAATCACATGCCATAGTAAACAAAGGGTTTACTAAATCAAATAATTTTATTATTTGGCATGACCGGTTGGGCCATCCCGGTTATAATATGATGCGCAATATAATTGAGAATTCAAATGGGCATACATTGAAGAACCAAAAGATTCTTCAATTTAAAGAATTCTCTTGTGCTGCCTGTTCTCAAGGAAAGCTTATTACTAGAGCATCTAAAGTTGGGATTAGGATCCCTGCATTTTTGGAACGTATACAGGGTGATATATGTGGGCCCATACACCCTCCATGTGGACCATTAAGATATTTTATGATTTTAATAGATGCATCTACAAGATGGTCACATGTGTGCTTATTATCAACCCGCAATATGGCATTTGCGAAGTTGCTTGCTCAAATAATAAGATTGAGAGCACAATTTCCAGATTATGCTATTAAGACAATTCGTCTTGATAATGCTGGTGAGTTTACATCTCAAGCATTTAATGATTATTGTATTTCAACTGGGATTACAATTGAACATCCAGTTGCTCATGTTCATACTCAAAATGGTCCAGCAGAATCATTTATCAAAAGCCTCCAATTAATGGCTAGACCAATGCTTATGAGAACACAATTACCCATTTTAGTATGGGATCATGCTATTTTGCATGCGGCAGCTCTTGTTCGGATTAGGCCGACAAGTTATCATAAATTCTCCCCACTACAATTGGCTTTTGGTCAAGAGCCAAATATTTCTCATCTTAGAATTTTTAGATGTGCGGTATTTGTGCCAATTGCTCCACCACAACGAACAAAGATGGGACCCCAAAGAAGGTTGGGGATATATGTTGGGTATGAATCTCCATCTATTATTAAATATCTTGAGCCCATGACGGGAGATTTATTCACCGCAAGGTTTGCTGATTGTCATTTTAACGAATCAGTTTTTCCAACATTAGGGGGAGAGAATAAGCAGCTGGAAAAAGATATTGACTGGAATGCATTAACACTATCTCATTTAGATCCTCGTATAAATCAATGTGAACTTGAAGTTCAAAAGATAGTGTATTTGCAAAATATTACAAATCAACTGCCAGATGCATACACTGACCTACCAAGGGTAACTAAATCCCATATTCCAGCTGCAAATGCTCCAATTCGAATTGATATCCCGATAAGGCAACCTATTTGTGCAAGTGAGTCTAAGGCACGCCTAAAGCGTGGTAGACCACCCGGTTCCAAAGATAAAAATCCTCGAAAAAGACAAGGAGCAAATGATCAAAACGATCATACTACGGAGGTAATTGCTCAAAACGAGCATAAAGACATAACAACTAATAAGACCTCTTCAGGAGAGGCTCGGGTACCTGAAAATAATGAAATTGAAGAGATCTCAATAAGTTATGTCTCTACGGAAAAACTATGGAACCGTAATAATATTGTTGTCGACAACAGTTTTGCATATAATGTTGTTGTTGAGATAATGCAACAAAACGAGGATCTTGAACCAAAATCTGTCGATGAATGTAGACAGAGAAATGACTGGCCAAAATGGAAAGATGCAATTCAAGCAGAATTGACTTCACTTGATAAACGTGAAGTTTTCGGACCAGTCGTTCGAACACCTGATGGTGTAAAGCCAGTGGGGTACAAATGGGTATTTGTGCGAAAACGAAATGAGAAAAATGAAGTCGTCAGATATAAAGCACGAATTGTAGGACAAGGATTTTTGCAACGACCTGGCATTGATTATATGAAGACATATTCTCCTGTGGTAGATGCAATCACCTTCAGATACCTTGTATGTCTGGCAGTACAAGAAAAAACTTGAGATGCGTCTAATGGATGTTGTCACAGCCTATTTATATGGCTCATTAGACAATGAAATTTTCATGAAAATCCCTGAAGGATTTCAAATTCCCGAAGCATTTAAAGGTTCCCGAGAAGCTTGTTCAATAAAGCTTCAGAAATCCTTATATGGATTAAAACAATCGGGTCGTATGTGGTATAATCGCCTTAGCGAATACCAATTGAAAGAAGGATATAAAAATTATCCAATTTGTCCTTGGGTTTATATAAAAAGGTCTGGATATGAAATTTTCATAATAGTTGTGTATGTTGATGACTTGAATATTATTGGAACTTATGAAGCACTCACAAATACTATGGAGTGTTTGAAGAAAGAGTTTGAAATGAAAGACCTTGGAAAGACTAATTTTTGTCTTGGTCTACAAATTGAATATTTGACAAAAGGAATATTTCTCCATCAATCAACATATATTGAAAAGATTCTTAAGAGGTTTTACATGGATAAATCACATCCGCTGAGCACCCCGATGGTTGTGAGGTCGCTTGATGTAAATAAATGTCCATTTCGACCTTGTGAAAATGATGAAGAGTTTCTTGGCGCTGAAGTACCATATCTTAGTGCAATTGGTGCACTGATGTATCTTGCTAATAATACTCGACCAGATATATCTTTTGCTGTAAGCTTATTGGCAAGGTTTAGTACTTCCCCAACACGAAGACATTGGAACGGTATTAAGCATATATTCAGATACCTCCAAGGGACTATCGATAAGAGATTGTTTTATTCAAATGAATGCAAGTCACAATTAACTGGCTATGCAGATGCTGGATATTTATCTGATCCACATAGAGGACGCTCTCAAACAGGCTATCTATTTACATGTGGAGACACAGCTATATCATGGCGTTCAGTAAAATAAACTATTGCAGCTACTTCTTCAAATCATGCAGAGATATTGGCAATTCATGAAGCAAGTCGTGAATGCATTTGGTTAAGACTGATGACTCAACATATTCAGAAAATGTGTGGGTTTTCTTTGCAAATGATTCCAACTGTATTATATGAAGATAATACTGCATGCATAGCTCAGCTAAAAGAAGGATATATCAAAGGAGACAGAATAAAACACATTTCGCCAAAAAAAAATTTCACTCATAATATTCAAAATAGTGGTGAAATAGACGTTCGGCAAATACGTTCAAGTGATAATTTGGCGGATTTGTTTACTAAAGCATTGCCAACCTCAACATTTGAGAAGTTAATATACAAGATCGGAATCCGTAGTCTCCGTAATATAAAGCAATGTCTTCATCAGGGGGAGTAAGATACGCGCTGCACTCTTTTTCCCTTAACTAAGGTTTTGTCCCATTGGGTTTTCCTGGTAAGGTTTTTAATGAGGCAGCTCTAAATGCGTATCATAAGATGTGTGTACTCTTTTTCCTTCACTAGTTTTTTCCGCTGGATTTTTCCTAGTAAGGTTTTAACGAGGCATACTCTTTGTGTAATGGACATCCAAGGGGGAGTGTTATAAATCCACAGAATGTGGATGTCCATTCATAAACATATTGTTCATTACTTCATCCATTGAATGGACTCATTAAATTGATGTATCTATTAAAGATGAGAATAAGTTATTGTAACTTTATAGCGATGATCTTTATCCTATATAAACGGGTGTTCTTCACCTTGTAAAGTACACAGAAATTGAAAGAGCAATAAAACTTCTATCTCTCTCCATATCATTGCTATACTCCCTTATATTGTTACTGCTATTTTATATTTTATTTACAACAAAATGTTACTAAAGCCATCATTGACACTGCATAGACCAGGAAGATTGAATGTCAATTTTGAATAAGACACCTCTTGACTTTCATCAGTTATTCGAGAGTAGGTACTCCTAGAGGAAATAAGATACCTCTTGTCCATAAAAAAATTTTCACTTTTTTTAAAAAGGTTTTTGAAAAATATATTTGTCCATAAAATCTTGTAACTATTTCAAAATTTTTTTAAAAAAATAACTTAGCACTTTTTCAAGTCTTTTCAAAAAGAGATTTTTCTCCTCTCACAAAACTCTGCATTTGTTTCAAGTGAAATGTATGTCCAAACACAACTTCAAGTTCCAAATACCATTTTTCAACTCAACTTCAAAAACTTTTTTCAAATATTTTTTGGAATCTATTGTCAGACGGCCACTAAATTTGTTGTTGAGGCCTTGAGGGATGATGGTTGTTAAAAGATAAAGATAAGTCTTTGGGGAATAATAATAAAGGCAATAATAATGTGCATCAAAAATATTGTTGATTACAATAATAGGTATAAAAAATAATAATATTATATCTTAAAGGATACATAGTGTTTGAGTCGCGTTGGGCACTACCCTTAGAAATTATTTCAGCGGCTTGAAATATTTTCCCGTGATAAAACAAGTCATCCTCTATAATAGTAGAGGGATCAGGAATCAGCAAAATTAAATATCTAAATCTAGCTAGTTTATAAAGGATAATAATAATGGGACAACTAAATCAAAATAAGAGTTGGACGAAAATGAGGAAATTATAGTATGAGAATTAGCTAGAGATAGAGAGGGAGAGAAAAGGGTAACAAAGACTAGCAATGTTGAGGCTATGGAAGCTCTTTTTGGTTTTCTTTCTTGTATGTCTTAGATGGTTACATAACATGTATTTATAGGCAAATTTGGTGGCATGATGTCACGACCCAAAATCCAAATAGGTCGTGAGGGCACCCAACTAACTCTGTCGGGCGAACCCACTTGATTATGAATGAATAATATAAGCTTCTCAATGAAAAATATAAATATCTCAATATAATAGAATAAATTAGAAATAATCCCAACAATAAAAGGTTTAAGTACTCCCCGAATCATGAACATCTAAGAGTGTCGAATAAGTTATACAACTCCAAAATATTGGGAATATATCAAAGGGAAATATAAACTATATAGGCGGCCACCACGGATGAAGGGTTGGCTCACCGCTAATAGAGAGATGCTCCTCCTCGGTCAACCACGATGCTCATTAGAAGATGGTGTCGAATCTGTAAGACATAAGTAAACCAACAAAGAAAAGGAAAGGGGTGAGTCGAGTGACTCAATAAGCGGGGACGGGGCTCCAAGTAAAGTAGCAAGTTGCTCATAAATGAAAAGCAAGACAACTCAAAGGTATCTAAAATAAAAAGAAACCATTTAAGTAACAATCAAGTGATATTCAAACTCCGTCATTAAAGTACCACGAACACTTTCATTGTAACTCGGGAATAAATACATAACTACGTCATACTACAACAATATGCACGGAACTACATCGTGCTATGATAATACGTACGGAACTACATCGTACGTCAGTAATATGTACGGAACTACATCGTACCACAATAATATGCACGGAACTACATCGTGCCTCAATAATATGTACGGAACTACATCGTACGTCAGTAATATGTACGGAACTACATCGTACCACAATAATATGCACGGAACTACATCGTGCCTCAATAATATGTACGGAACTACATCGTACCACAATAAGATGTATAGAAGTATACATTATACATAGGGTGTGGAGCAAGTCCACTAAGAAAGAGAAATACACTTACCTCGGTCCGAAGCTCACTAGCTACCCAATAATGGTTTTTCCTTTTCGAATCTCCTCCAAACGTTCTTTCTCTATTAAAGGAACGTAATACAATCAATACCAAGGCCAATGGTTAAAGAATACAAACCTTAAGCTAAAGGGGTTAAGAAATCAACTCAAAAGTCAACCCCGAGCCAACATGGTCAAGCCCCAAAATTGAACTCACAGTCGGATTACCCTTAAGCACACGAGTCTAAATATGTAATCAAGTCTCGATCTTGATAGGAATCGGGATGTCAAATCTAAATTTTACTAAATAGATAACTTAGGGTCAAATACCATTTTCTACTTCTCAAATACCATAATTTTAAGGGTAAAAATACACTTCAACGAAATCAATAATTAATAAGTTATGCTAGTGATATCATTAATTAGTCCCTTATAATAATAATCATAAAATAAGTGAGGTTTCAATTCCACATAGCAGTACAATTTATACCGAAGAAGAACCTCAGAAACAGAGTCACGTTGCTGTAATGCCTAATGAACATAAGCTCACTATGAATGAAATTTCCTTTCAACCAATCATTGCAAATTAATAATGATTCCTAATCATTTTTCTAATCATTACACATTAGGTGATAATTTAATAAAGTTATAGAAATGAAGTTTCAATTCAAAAGAAGAAAGACAACGAATAAACTAAACTAAAAGCTACCCAGTACTCTGTTTCGTAAACAGAAGCTTCAATCCAAGCTTTGGGAACAATTTCCCTTGCCACTAAACAAATCATTATACCCCCTCAATCATTACCCAATTATCATTACATAAATGATTATAATAATAAAACAAAGAGAAATGGAAACAGAGTGCATACCTGAGTGCTCTTTTTAAGCTTTCTTTCCTATGAAGGTATTAAAATCGACACTATAGATGCAATTCTTTTGCCCAGGTGAAATTCTCGAAAGCTGCCCTTTTCAATGGTCATATTCCATGTTTTATTTTTTCCTTTTTGCTTTCTACCCTAAGACCAAAATGTGGTGTTATATATGCCCTAAAAGTGTGGGCTAACAACTAAGATGTGGGCCTGGCCCACTATTCTACTCTTAAAAATATTGTCAAGGTCTTTTAAAGTCCAAAATGAGACATGAAGTGCTCATTTGGAATTTATATATATTTTTAGCCATCCTTCCACATCTTAGACTTTAATAAGAGTAGCTAAAAATATTGGGTTATCACATTCTCCTCCACTTGAACACAAGTTCGTCCTCGGACTTGGTTCACCCAACACCAACCATCTATCTATACACATGTATCCTACACCAAACCATTTACCACTCTCAACCAAACTTAATATATACTCAAAATTTGGCTAAGTCCCAAAATTTACAAAAATTTCGCCAGAGTTTCCTTTGTAAATTGGACTATCCAAAAATAATCCCTGTCTCAAATACCAACAACCACCAAATACAATATAACAAGCCATGCATAGGCACCAAACAAAACTCAAGGAAATCTCAACCGCTCCGACAAGGAGGTAAAGCTCAATAATAAATCAAACACACTCCGGCAAAGAGCTAAAGAACTCTAATAAGTCAAATACTTCGGCAATGAGATAAATTACCTTAACGAATCAGAAAACTTGACAAGGAGGTAAACATGCTATAACTCACAATTAATAAGAGAAATTTAAATGCAAGGACTTTAAAATTTACTTACCTAATGCTTCAAACAAGTGAGGATACCTATCCCGCATGCTGGACTCGAGCTCCCAAGTATCTTCGTCATGCGGACGGTTATGCCATCACACTTTTACTAATGGAATTTCTTTAGACCTCAACTTTCGCGTGTCTCTTCCTACAATAGCAATTGGAGCTTCTTCATAAGCTAAGTTCACATCCAATTGAACTAGATCCACCTCTATGACATGAGTAGGATCTCGAACACACTTCCGGAGTATAGAGACATGAAAAACAGGATGAACAGGCATAGACTCTGGCAATTATAGTCGATAAGCAACCTCACCAATACGCTTCACAATCTTAAAAGGACCAATGAACCTAGGGCTTACCTTGCTTCTTTTTTTTTTTTCCCCCAAATCTCTTCACACCCCGCATTGGTGACACATTCAAGAAAACCATATCACTTTCCTCAAATACCAACTCTCGGCTTCTCTTATTTGAGTATGGTATCTGCCTACTCTGAGCAGTTCGAAAACGATCCTGAATGATACAAACCGTATCCAAAGTCTGATGAACCATATCAGGACCCAACACCTCAACATCTCGAGACTCGAACCAACCAACTGGAGATCGACATCGGCGACCATATAATTAATGCCTCGAATGGCGCCATCTGAATGGAAGACTGATAACTGTTATTATAAGCAAACTCTGCAAGAGCCAAATGATCATCCCAATGACCGCCAAAATCCAAGGCACATGCTCTCAACATATCCTCCAGATCTGAATAGTCCGCTCAGACTGTCCATCAGTCTGCGGATGAAATCCGGTACTAAGCTGGACCTGAGTACCCAACTCTCGCTGAAAAGCCTGCCAAAATTGAGAAGTGAACTGAGAGCCTCGATCAGAGATAATAGATAATGGAGTACCATGCAGCCGAACAATCTGCTCAATAAAGATCCGAGCCAACTTCTTTGATGTATCAGTTGTCTTCACCGGAATAAAATGGGCCGACTTGGTAAGTCTATCAACAATGACCCAAACTGAATCATGTTGCCGCAATGTCTTCGGCAAGCCAACTACAAAATCCATGGTAATCCTCTCCCACTTCCACTCAGGAATGGGTAGTGCTTGGGCTAAACCTGCGGGTTTCCTATGCTCGTACTTGACTTGCTGACAGTTCAAGCACCGAGATACATGATCAAAGACATCTTTCTTCATCCCCCTCCACCAATACAACTCCCGAAGGTCCTGGTACATCTTGGTGATACCGGGATGAATGGAATACCGCGAACTATGAGCCTCCTCAAGAATCAACCGCCTAAAATCACCAACATTCGGAACACAAAGGCGACCCCCAACCCGAAGAATACCATCACTATCCAACTCAAAAGGAGGGGCTCCTCCACTTTGAATGCGCCCTCGCAACTCAAGAAAGTAAGGATCCTCGAACTGTCTTTCCTTAATCTGGCTAACTAAGGAAGACTGAGCCACCATACAAGTAAATACTCGATTCGAGTCTGAACTATCAAATCTCACCCTCGAATTATATAGAGTCTGCAACTCTCGAGCTAAAGGTCTCATCTCAACATCAAGAAATGCAAGACTACCCATAGACTTCCTACTCAATGCATCAGCCACCACATTGGCTTTCCCCGGATGATAATGAATAGTAAATTCATAATCTTTGATCAGCTCGAGCCATCTACGTTGCCTACCATTCAAGTCCTTCTGAGTAAGCAAGTACTGCAAGCTCTTATGATCGGTGAAGATCTCACAAGGCTCACCATACAGATAATGTCTCCAAATCTTTAAAGCAAATACCACAGCTGCTAACTCTAAATCATGAGTCGGATAGTTCTTCTCATTCACTTTCAACTGCCTAGAAGCATAGGCAATGACTTTACCATGTTGCATCAAGACACATCCCAACCCAACACGAGAAGCATCACAATAAACTACAAACCCTCCAGCTCCAGAAGGAAGAGATAATACTGGAGCGCTAGTCAACAATGACTTGAGCTTCTGAAAGCTCGTCTCACACTCTTCTGACCAACGAAATTGAACCATTTTCTGAGTTAGGCAAGTCAATGGAGCAGAAATAGATGAAAACTTCTCCACAAATCGCTGAGAATATCCAGTCAGAACAAGAAAACTACGAATCTCTGTTGGAGAAGTAGGTCGTGGCAAATTCTGAACGACCTCAATCTTCTTAGGATCAAATTTAATACCCTCACTGGACACAACATGACCCAAGAAAGCCACAGAGTTTAACCAGAACTCATAATTTGAGAACTTAGCATAAAGTTTATGTCCTCGAAGTGTCTGAAGAACCAATCTCAAGTGATGCTCATGCTCCTCACGATTTATGCGAATAGACCACGATGTCATCATTAAAGACAATGACAAATGAATCTAGATAAATCTTGAACACCCAATTAATCATATCCATAAAAGCTGCTGGAGCATTCGTAAGTCCAGATGACATAACCAAGAACTCATAGTGACCATAACGGGTCCTGGATGTTATCTTCAGGATAACTGACTCCCGAATCTTCAACGGATGATACCCAGACCTCAAATCAATCTTGAAAAAGAACTTGGCTTCTTGCAACTGATCAAACAAGTCATCTATGCGAGGCAAATGATACTTGTTCGTAATAGTGACCTTGTTCAGCTGCCTATAATCAATGCACATACGCATAGAGCCATCTTTCTTCTTAACGAACAACACTGGAGCTCCCCAAGGCGACACACTAGGTCGAATGAACCCCTTATCCAATAAGTCTTGCAATTGATCCTTTAACTCCTTCAGCTCGGCTGGAGCCATACGATACGGAGGAATAGATATAGGCTGAGTTCCGGGCACCAGATCAATACCGAACTCAATATCCCTATCGAGAGGAAGTCCAGGCAAATCATCAGGAAACACATCAGTAAACTCCCTCACGACGGGAACAGAATCAAGAGACGGAACCTCTATACTAGTATCTCGAATCATGGCAAGATAAGCATAACACCCCTTATTCACCATCCTCCTTGTTTTCATAAAAGAGATAACACGTCTAGTAGGTGGCAAACAAGAACCGTGCCACACTACCGGTACTGAGCCAGGAAAAGAAAGTCGAATAATCTTGGCATGACAATCGAGAGTAGCATAACATGATGCCAACCAATCCATACCGATAATCACATCAAAATCCACCATGTCCAGAACTAATAAATCAACTATGGTCTCACGCCCCCCAAAAGATACAGTACAACCAGGATACACCCGCTCCACCACAATAGACTCTCCAACAGGAGTAGAAATACAAAATGGATCACGAATACACATATAGTCAGCACTAAAACTTTTAACCACTACGTTGGATGCCACGACATCCTGTCTGGCTGGCAAAGCATAAAACTGTCTCTGAGGCTGAGCTGAACTGCTACTCTGATAACCACCCCCTGAGGAAATTACCACCATGCCCATGGCCTTTGCCTGGTAGTGGTGCACTCCTAACTGGCTGACTACACATATATCTGGGGGGGTCGAGGAAAAGAGTGACTACCTCCCTGCAGTAGTCTCGGATAGTCCTTCATATGATGACCAAGATCACGACAATGATAGCACCCGATGTATATTTTGCGAGATGTGTGCTGCTGAGGAAGTGAAATGGATTGGTCTGAAAAAGAAGGCTGAGAGAATCGAGTCTCCTCATGATGAGTTACAAATGTGCTCCTCGAGCTGAAGAACGAAGTCTCACCATTTGCGCGTTAGACAGTGGAAAAAGATTAGTCTTGTTATTGAAATACTACGCACGATAAGGAGGAAAAGAAGGGAAGTTGCCTAAATGTCACCATAGCCTCTCGTAGATAGGTACGGACGTCTCCGCCCGATCAGCAAGACTCTATTAGACACTGTTCATGATTCGCAAGCACTCTAAACCTATGGCTCTGATACCAATTTGTCACGACCCAAAATCAAAATAGGTCGTGAGGGCACCCAACTAACTCTGTCGGGCGAACCCACTTGATTATGAATGAATAATATAAGCTTCTCAATGAAAAATATAAATATCTCAATATAATAGAATAAATTAGAAATAATCCCAACAATAAAAGGTTTAAGTACTCCCCGAATCATGAACATCTAAGAGTGTCGAATAAGTTATACAACTCCAAAATATTGGGAATATATCAAAGGGAAATATAAACTATATAGGCGGCCACCACGGACGAAGGGTTGGCTCACCGCTAATAGAGAGATGCTCCTCCTCGGTCAACCACGATGCTCATTAGAAGATGGTGTCGAATCTGTAAGACATAAGTAAACCAACAAAGAAAAGGAAAGGGGTGAGTCGAGTGACTCAATAAGCGGGGACGGGGCTCCAAGTAAAGTAGCAAGTTGCTCATAAATGAAAAGCAAGACAACTCAAAGGTATCTAAAATAAAAAGAAACCATTTAAGTAACAATCAAGTGATATTCAAACTCCGTCATTAAAGTACCACGAACACTTTCATTGTAACTCGGGAATAAATACATAACTACGTCATACTACAACAATATGCACGGAACTACATCGTGCTATGATAATACGTACGGAACTACATCGTACGTCAGTAATATGTACGGAACTACATCGTACCACAATAATATGCACGGAACTACATCGTGCCTCAATAATATGTACGGAACTACATCGTACGTCAGTAATATGTACGGAACTACATCGTACCACAATAATATGCACGGAACTACATCGTGCCTCAATAATATGTACGGAACTACATCGTACCACAATAAGATGTATAGAAGTATACATTATACATAGGGTGTGGAGCAAGTCCACTAAGAAAGAGAAATACACTTACCTCGGTCCGAAGCTCACTAGCTACCCAATAATGGTTTTTCCTTTCGAATCTCCTCCAAACGTTCTTTCTCTATTAAAGGAACGTAATACAATCAATACCAAGGCCAATGGTTAAAGAATACAAACCTTAAGCTAAAGAGGTTAAGAAATCAACTCAAAAGTCAACCCCGAGCCAACATGGTCAAGCCCCAAAATTGAACTCACAGTCAGATTACCCTTAAGCACACGAGTCTAAATATGTAATCAAGTCTCGATCTTGATAGGAATCGGGATGTCAAATCTAAATTTTACTAAATAGATAACTTAGGGTCAAATACCATTTTCTACTTCTCAAATACCATAATTTTAAGGGTAAAAATACACTTCAATGAAATCAATAATTAATAAGTTATGCTAGTGATATCATTAATTAGTCCCTTATAATAATAATCATAAAATAAGTGAGGTTTCAATTCCACATAGCAGTACAATTTATACCGAAGAAGAACCTCAGAAACAGAGTCACGTTGCTGTAATGCCTAATGAACATAAGCTCACTATGAATGAAATTTCCTTTCAACCAATCATTGCAAATTAATAATGATTCCTAATCATTTTTCTAATCATTACACATTAGGTGATAATTTAATAAAGTTATAGAAATGAAGTTTCAATTCAAAAGAAGAAAGACAACGAATAAACTAAACTAAAAGCTACCCAGTACTCTGTTTCGTAAACAGAAGCTTCAATCCAAGCTTTGGGAACAATTTCCCTTGCCACTAAACAAATCATTATACCCCCTCAATCATTACCCAATTATCATTACATAAATGATTATAATAATAAAACAAAGAGAAATGGAAACAGAGTGCATACCTGAGTGCTCTTTTTAAGCTTTCTTTCCTATGAAGGTATTAAAATCGACACTATAGATGCAATTCTTTTGCCCAGGTGAAATTCTCGAAAGCTGCCCTTTTCAATGGTCATATTCCATGTTTTATTTTTTCCTTTTTGCTTTCTACCCTAAGACCAAAATGTGGTGTTATATATGCCCTAAAAGTGTGGGCTAACAACTAAGATGTGGGCCTGGCCCACTATTCTACTCTTAAAAATATTGTCAAGGTCTTTTAAAGTCCAAAATGAGACATGAAGTGCTCATTTGGAATTTATATATATTTTTAGCCATCCTTCCACATCTTAGACTTTAATAAGAGTAGCTAAAAATATTGGGTTATCACACATGAATCATTTTTGCCATATGTCAAGATACATTTGCCACTTAGTAAACTTGGATAAATCAATGGGCAAGCTCATCCATTATTTTTCAAAAAAAAAAAATTGTGCCATCTTCCACAGGTTTTAAAAAATCATATGCCATCATTTGAAATACCTATTATATTATTAACAATCCCCCACATATTTCAAATAATTTTTTAAGAAAGGGGTAAGAATACGAAGGTGTGAGAATATAGAGTAAGACTTGCAGAATTTGTATTGTCCAAATGCAATAGGTTTCATGCCTTCTGGACTATGAACTAAACTTAGACCGATAAAACTTGACCTACATAATTACTGGTGAAATATAATATTTTTATGAACCAATAATTCTTATTATAAGTCAGATATCCTACGAGTCACATGTTGACACTGACAATTTGTTGCTCAACACGGTTTTGCGCCAACAGGACATGCGTGTGCCTGGTTATTCATGAGAGCTCTAGAGACTTGACTAGAATCTCATAGGAGCTGTCCCACTCCACTGTCATATAAGTGAATTTTTGAAATTTACACTACTTTAAATACACTGTTCATAAGGACTATGAATTCATTAAAAGTTATAACTTAACCTCCCAAATAGTAGTAGTTAACTACTCTCATTTAAGTGCTTCAGTGTCAATATCAACTTGTTATTACCCATATGAACCTACTTCATGGATCTCCAATCACATAGGTTGGGTTACTGCCTCTATTGACAACCTTGTTACCCTTAACCCCATCTCTTTTGGGGTTTGAAGAATTAATTTTCTTCCTACAGGTTTAGTCAAATGATCAGCTAAATTCACCTATGACCTCACATAGTAAAAATTATTCCAACTCTCAGTAGCTACTTAAGAACTTTGTGTCTCAGATAAATGTTTCTGCATTTGCCATTATTTATTTTTGGAAGCATCAAATGTCGCTTTACTATCACAATAGATACACACATGAGACAATAAATCATTTGTTAAAGGAATATTAGCTAAGAAGTTTCTAGTCACTCAGCCTTAGAATCAGCCAACTCTAGAGCTATAAACTCTGCTTCCATAGTAGATTTTGCAATTACAGTTTGTAAAATGATATTAGCTAGTGATTTCGAGAGTTAGGATTCTGATTGGCATGCTAACGATGTTAAAAGCTCTATAAGGGCCATTAGGACTTGTCTCTAAAATTTGAGCTGATTTGGACCTCGTTTGGTAGGTTCTCTGAGAAGGTTTCTATTTTGGTTGTCGATAAAGCTTAAAAGAGGTTTCTAAGCTCGATTTGAGTAAATGAGATCCGATTCGAAATTCGAAAGTTGCGGTAGTTTCGTATGATCATTTGAGACCTATGGAAACGTTTGGAAGTGAATTCTGAGGTCATTCGATAGTTTTCGCTAAAATCTCAAAAGTTAAGAATTTGACATTTTTCCTTGAGACCTCTATCTTGAGTTCCAGAGATTCAATTTGAGTTATGTATTTGCGAGCATATCACATACAAAATTTCGAATCATTTCGAGCCTTGTAGGGTTCTATTTGGACCCTAAACGTAGCACCAGCTGTTGCTGGTGCAAATTTCAGCATTTTAGCAATTAAAAAAAAGTATAAAAATGCCTTTTTGGCTAATTTCGTCCTAAAAATTGAATTAGATGTATCAAATCATGTAAAAATATCATCCTTTGATCTTTCAATTGTGATAGTTAATGGTTTTAGCTAGAATTTCTTAAAATTGAATTGAAAAATTGGGTTAGAACCCTAAAAGTTATGAAATTGAGAAATTTGATGAAATTGAAATACAAATATGAAAACTAATGATATCATTGGACTCATGGGACTATGAGAAGTCCATAAATGTATATTTTATGGATTTTCTACTAAGACTGGCCTAGGGGGTATTTTGGTAATTTTTCTTCTTTCACTGTCTAAAGGTTAAATACTCTTTCTTCGGGCACTTATAAGTGCGAATATATTTCTTTGGCTCAAAAAAGAATTATTTTAAGGGACGTCGAGCAGGAAAGGAGGTTTCGTAGTAGCATTATTGGCCCAGGACTTGAGGTAGGTTCTTCTATCTGCTTCTTTGATAGCCTTTGGCCTTTTGGATATTCTATTCACGCGTTCTTTACGTGAATAGTTTCCGACAGGGGAATACTTACTACGCCCCATAGCCTTGTTATGTGTTTTCTGGTTTATGTTTCATGATTTCTAGGTTGTTATGTCATCTGAGGATAGGAGGATTCCACCCTAGGAGTAGGAGGATTCCGCTCCTTGCAACATATTGAGGTAGGAGGTTCCACCCCAGAGTAGGAGGATTCCGCTCCATTCATTGTGCACATGTTACCCTATTGCATCATGTTTCATTCATTTCATATCTTTCTATGTGTTTGCTACCTGTATATGATTGCTACTTGCCCATTTGTGCATTTTTTATCTGTCATATGTCGTTACTTTCTGTTTCCCTGGCTCGTTTGACTATTTCTCGAGTTAAGTATTTATTCCTTGCCTATTGAGTCCTTATGACTCACTCCCTACCTTTTTCTTGTGTTGTATTTTCTTTTCGACAAATTTTGCTCCCGGACCCAGTCAGTCGCAGTGTGATTGAGGAGAATGATACTTTCTTGGTGTCTACGGTCAACCAACTTGTTAATCGAGGCCACCAGTTGTAGATATTCTAGTTTTATCTTATTTTTCTTTCTTTGGGAGATGTATATATTTTTTACTTCTTTAGATGTCTAATCTGGGAACCTCTAGACCTTGGTGCTGGGTAGCTAGTAGCATTGTTTGGCAACTTTAATGTATATATTTGTGTTATATATTAGCTTTTGAGTCCTCTATGTCTTGTTTTTAGTTCCTTCTATATCTTTATGCTGAGTTAAAGTTTATAGGGTTCTCTGACAGGTCTAATGCCGATTGTCGAGAGCCCACATAGCCTAGCAAAAAATCTAGGTCGTATTAGATAGTATCAGAGCCTGGTTTAGAGTCTTTTTAGATCATGACAGTGTCTTAATAGAGTCACAATGATTGGGCAGAGACGTATGTACCTATCTATGAGAGGCTATGATGGCATTTAGGCAGTTTCCTTTTTTGCTTCCCCTGTCGAGCGAGTTTCCTCACGTGAAGTTAAATTCTATCTAAAATTTTCGCAGTGATGGTGAGAATATGTGCAGCCGCTCAGTGAGAGGCGAAGGAGCCACAGACAGCTCCTATGCCTACTGCTCTGCGAGAAGGTGGTGTTAGCCACGGTAGAGGCCGTGGTAGAGGTCGTGGTCGAGGAAGAGGTAAAGTTGCCTGAGCCGCGAGGATGGTGGATCATGTTGATCCAGTTGCAAAGGTTCCAGCGGTGCCAGCTCCTTGTGGGCAGGGGGAGCAGGGTTTATTCGTTCCCCCAATAGTTGTTGCACAAGCCTCATCAATAACATCTTCTAATCAGCAGCCTTAATTGATCTTTTTCTATGAGTTCCTTCATTATTGATTTGATTGAGATCGTGATTTTCTTGACAGAATGATTTGCAATATTCCTTATTACATAAGAGATACTTTGACCCAGGAGATTTGATCCTAAATAAGATCCTCTAATGATATGAAATCTCTTTTAGAATAAAGGAGAGCTAGTAAACAGTGTACACACGGTCTATGTCTTTCACACCGTATAGCTGACCTTATAGTCCTTAATTACCGAGATTCTCCATTTAAAAACTTTACTTAGTTGGCTACCTCTTTCAATATCAGTTTTTTTCTTTCCATACATAGGTGAGATCTTCCGTGCTACAATCTTTATTTCTTGGATCTTCCAAAGTCTTTGAGTATTCTTTCTTCTTGTTTGGATCTTCGTGTCTTCAATAATTCACGCAGCCTGCCACGTATATATTTAATTAGTGTAGTTTTGTCATAATCAAAATGAGTTCAACATAGTTTAGAGTATTTGTTTCATGTGTGGCATGTGCTAATCCATTGTTGATGTTTGATTTCCCTCACATTATAAAATGGTGAAACACCAAGCTACAAAGGGGGAGCTAATACATCCAAAGCCACATCCAAATAAAAAACAAGTGAAGCTTCAAAGAAGAAGGCTGAGGATGCATGGAGAAAAACTGAGGAAACTAAAAGGCAGGTAGAGGTAACCTTGGCCAAGGTGAATGAAGAAGAAATGGCACAAAGGAAAGGCAAGGCCAAGGTGGTTCCAAAACCATCTCAAAAGAAAGTTGTTGAACAAGGCCCCTCTAGTCCAATAGACTCAAGTTCTGAGTCTGGATCTGAGGTGCGAGATTGGGCAGAGGAAGAAGTAAAGATTGCTCTAGACCCATTAAGTGACCCTGACAGAACTAGGAGGATCACGAAGAACACGTTCGTCAATGATAAGGCAAAAGGCAATGTTCGACAAAGCGCCTCAGAGAGCTCTAAACCCTGAATAAAGATGGTACACATGGAATGGGCTAAGGAGTATTGCGAGGACTTCTATGATGAGATAGTGAGAAGAAAGAGATAGTTTCTCTTATTGGAGCCTCCGGGCAAGTATAATAAGGTGATGGTAAGAGAGTTTTACAGTAATCTTTCCATAAAGAAGAAGGGTTCTTATCAAGTGCAAGTGAGAACTGTAGATGTCTTCTTCAGTGATGAAGAGATAAATGAAGCATATGACCTGACACCTCCAAGGAGCATCTCTACCTTTGATGCCTAGATGAGGATGAAAGGAAAAGAAAAAGCTAGTTAGGGAGTATGGTTAGCAGCTTTGATCTCTTCCGGTGGAACTACACTAGATTTGATATACCCAGGTGTTGAAATCAAGAAGTATTATCTGAGTTTTGTTAGAAAGGCCTAGAATGCTGTGATAAGTAGCAGGTTCTACCCATCTCTCAATGACACTAGAATCATAATGACAAAGCTATCCTTATTGCAGTTATCCTGGACAACACGGACGTTGATGTTGGGTAAGGTGATCTTCAACAGGATTAACACCAAAGGTCATCAAGATACCACTAGATATGGGTTCCTTTGCTTGCTGACCAAGTTGATGAAGAATAGAGTGCCAATCTTGCTCGAGCTTAATAGAATGGAAGAAGCCTCAGGTACTACTGATCTGAATAGACTACATGATGAGTAGGTTAAAGGATGAGTTCAAGAAGTGGCTGAAGAAAGACAAGCCCATCCTTCCAACAAAGTTCCAGCCCTTCCTCCAACATTGGAAGAAGTCTCAGCAAGGCAATTTGAACTCTTCAAGATCCGTGATGCCTTGAGACACATTAGCAACCAGCTTTTGTGGTTTGATACTCAATTGAAACATGTGAAAGCACCCTCAACTGACTTGGAAAAGGCTTTTGAAACCAATGGTTTATGCTATTTCGAAGCTAACCAAGTCGTTGAAGACAACACGAAGGCACTTGGGATGTGAAATCTAGAGTAAGAATGCTTGAGACTTCTGATGCTAAAACAAGATTGCAAGTAAATGGGATGACGGAAGAAATAAAAAAGATCCAGACGGGTGAGATATTTGGCCTTTCATCCGGTTCAATAATAAAAGCCCCAGAAAAGCAACCAATGAAGGTAGAAATAGATGAAGGGGAATATGACATTGTGGTGGAAGATGAGCAACAACATGAGCCCCCAAAGGAGGCAGTGAAAAAGACTCCGGAACAAATACTTGCCGAGCTTGACGAGATAAGAAAAAAGAAGCATAGAGAAAGGCAAGAGATAAAATAGAATGCAACAAGAAGAGTATGAAGCAAGAGGAGAAAGAGAGAAAGAAGAGCTAAAGTTGAAAAGGCAAAAATTGGGAGAAGTTGAAAAAGAAAAGAAAGTGAATAAAAAGGAAAAGATGGAGAGCTAGAAAAAAAAGGGAGTGAGTGAGTGAGAAAGAGAAAAAAGAGAGTAAACAAACGAGGGTGAGTGAGCAAGAGAGGTAAGAAAGAGAGAATAAGGCATATGCAAGAAGAGAAAGAGTGAGGAGAGTGGAAAGAAAGAAAGAAAGAAAGAAAGAAAGAAAGAAAGAAAGAAGAAGAAGAAGAGAGAGTGAAAAGAGGAAGAAAGAAGAAGACAAGAAAATGAAGAAAGATTTGGATAAGAAAGGGAGAGAAGAAGACAAGAAAAAGATGGAGGAAGAAGGAAAGAAGGTGGAAGCACAAACAATAGAAGTAGAGAGGTTGAGGCAAGTGAAGCTGGAACAGCTGAAGTGGATAAATGGAAATCCGTGCCACCCACTACAAGTACACCTTCACCATCCCCCCTCCACCCGAGACAGGCAAGGTCCAACAACAAATGAGAAGGTTCAAGAAGAAACATCATCAACCACTCCACACGCGACGGACAGAGCTCCCAGACCATCATTATAGTCATCTTGACATGGAGCAACTTCACCCCTATCTTATTTACTTATTGCACTTAATTGCATAGATTTGTTGGTTGGGGACATAACAACTTTTCATGTTGGGGGTGTGGTATACTTTTTTCATTGTCCTTTGCTATCATGTATATTGATGTAGCTTATTGTCTTTAAATTTGTAGTTAGAGTGTCTTTCAATTCCTAGTATAGTTTTCTTTTAAATTAGTAGTTAGTTGTTAATGAAATCCCAAAAATATTGCAAAAGTTGAAATTCCCAAAAAAATGAAAATTTTGAATTTTTTAAAAAAGATTCAATGGCTACTCCCATGAACTATGCTTGTGAAGTTACCTCTTTTCCTCTGATTCACACTTCTTGCGATACGTAGCAACCCTTGTGAAAACCCACTCAGGCCGAACCTTCCATTGTAAATATCATCCTTGTAAATAGCTTTTAGATTAGTTAATAACCTTCTTGATTTTTCTTTGACTCAGTTCTTTTTCAAGAATGCAGTTCTTTCGAACCGGGAACTTTTTAGGACTTAATCTTAGAAGTGTCATTCCGTTCTTATTTTGTGACTTGTGTGGTACCAATATGTTGGGGCACATACGAAAAAGTTGAGTGGATTTTTTGGTGAGAGTAGCTTCTACAACCTTTAGGTTCTCTTGGTGACTCTATGCATGTGTAGTATAAGCTTAGTTCCTTGCTTTGGTGCTTATGTGAGTTAATTTTTATATCTATTGTCCCTTGTGCTATGAGTGGTGAGATTTGATTTGAGCTTGTGATTGCATATGCATGCTAGAACTTGGCTTGTATGTCGTTGACAGTGAATTGAGTATCATCTTGGTGTTGGATAGGATAATATGCATTTCTTTGACTCGTTTGAGCCTTTCAAGCATACCAAATGAACTTAATCCATAGATAGCCCACTTTAGGCCTAAATACCTTTCTTTTGTTAACAACATTACTAGCCCAGACCAATTCTAGATGTTTATATGCACTAATCTTCTCTTGGCCCTATCTCCTTGAGGCATTGAAAGACGTGCAACTTAGTCTAAGTTTGAGGGAGGGAAGTAAGGGAGTGATTGCTAGGTGGCTCTATAAAAGAAAGCATTCAAAAGAAAAATTGAGAAAAGAAAAGAAGAAAATCAAAGAAAAGAAAGAAAAAAAACTAGAAAAAAGAACAGAAATAGAAAAGAAAAGCAAAAGAAAAATAAGAGCCACAATTTAAAAGAAAGAGCGAAAATTAGGAAATAAGAGCTTACGTGGAAGAAAATCTCAAAAGAAATGAATTGAAAAAGTTAGTGTATTGCCTAAGAAGGGAGATTAGTCACTCTTAATCCAAAAGATACCATACCTAAGCCCAAAAGCCTACATTACAACCTAGAAATTTCTATTTGATCCTTTTCCGAGTGATGTGAAAAGAGCAACAAAGCGACACTATGGCCAAGCTTATAACATTGTATGTGCATTACTTGTATTTTCTTCCGAGGGTGAAAGGTTAGACTTAGGGTCCCTTGTTTGAATTTCATTGTGAGGTGAGGACCCATTCCTTATGGTGAGAGCACTAGGGACTTGAGATTATAGAAGCTGCAATACCATAAGCCTAGAGTGAGTTGAGAAAGTAAATGTTCTATGCATGCTTTAGTTACCATTAGAAGCTCCAGTTGATATGGTTGCAACTTGGGTTCTCGTGGTTGTTTGGTTGGATACTCATGTGTGCAGTTAAGTGTTGATACTAACCGAAGTCATAGACTTTCTCTCTTATCTAATCCTATCATTTGAACTCAAGTCTGGTTTTAAAATTGAGCATAAGATTTTTTTTTTGTTAATGTTTGAGGACAAGCAAAAGCTCAAGTTTGAAGGAGTTGATGTATTGGTGTTTTACTGTAATATTTAGCTCTTTTAGACTAGTTTTTCATGTCTTTAGCCTTTATAAATGTGCAAATCTTCCGTAAAACTCCATGTTGCAGGCAATACTCGACATTCAATGTTACAAGTCAAAAAGAAAAAAAGCTGAATGAAATACAATAAGTTTCGCTACAAACTGAAGAAACTGGAGACGAAGCTGACACCGAATAGGATCGGGCCCCGCTGAATGAGAGGCTAAATTGAAGAAGACACCAACCAGAGAGATGAAGAGTTCAGAGCCGAAGATATCTAGAATCTGCAAGCCACCAATTTGAATGGCCGGCCGTCGATTCATGGGTTGAATCCAATCGGCGAGCTGCAGAGTCATCGGCTGCTCCACCGGTACTCATAATGAGCTCCAAAAGCTAGGCGAAGAGAGGGATAGATTCTGCTGGTTGATTGGCGCCCGCCGAACCTGATAGGCGGAAGATAAAGAAAGACTCGGTCATAGGCTATCGGCGATCTCCGATTGTAAACGACGGGAACCGATTGATTGGTCAAATGAAGAAAACTGTGTGAAACGACAATTTGGTAAATAAATTTTTGGCTTTCAAACCCAAGACTATAAATAGAGCATTATGGCTCCAAGACAAAGAATCACTTATTCCATTACATTATTTTGAATATTTATAAACTTGGAAGGCAAGCAAGGGTTTTAACATCAATTTTCGTAAGAATCTTCACTTTAATCTTAATCTATTATATGATTCTTGCACTTTCATTCTATTTCATTATCTTGTTGAACCCTAGTATGAGTAACTAAACTCATACTAGGGATTTATCTATGATAACTTGATTATTTTAATGTAAATACTTGATTTAATCTTACAAAATTTATGGGTTATTGCTAACCTAGTTTCTAATATTCTTTAAATCGAAAGGGTTTAAGGTGAGGCCTTACTTGACCAAAACCCCACTTTGCTTTCATCTCCTAAATAGGGTTGAAGGCGTGGGTTTATAAACTAGTGAGAATTTGGATTATATTAGCTTAAGAGCCTACCCCATCTAAAAGGAAAGACCAACAAGGGTTGTTCCCACTCGGGTCTTTGGACTAGGTCTTTAAGCGCCTTGTTATTTATCCTAATAGGCTTAATTTGGTAGACCCTCTCTATACCTAACAGTTTTAAAGGGTTAAAATACATAAGTCTGATCATTAATAATTACCATGAAAATTGCGTGATTAGATGAGTGTTAGGTTATTAGAGTCTTGTTTAAGTAGGTAAACCCTTAGCTTTCTCTCATTGTTTACAACTCGTTCAATTGTTGTGATTATTGAATGTTAGTATTAGACGTTAGCTTTAATTTGGTTACATAAAACACACTTTTACATAGGAATACTCAAACAACTAGTTAGAACTTGAATTATATTCACTCTACTTTAGATCACGTGCTAGCTCCTCGTGGAATTCGACCCCGACTCTTTCGAGTACTATATCTTTGACGGTCGCGCCCTCACCATCAAGGAATAGGTTGAGCGTGGATCAGTTTGCACCCAGCGCAAGTTCGCAAGTGGACCCACGATTGAGTCCGTAGCCGAGTCCCCAGCACGTCTATTTTCTTTAAGGGACGAAACAAACGATGAAGCCCTGAAGACTTCTAGCCCACATGATGTCATTGATATTGATGAATCTAGAGATACGGGAGAAGCTTCAAAAGAAAAAGCACTCGTTGAGGCCGAATCCCACCCTGCGTCAGCTAGGGCAATGGTAGGGGACAGGGCTGCTAGGAAAGTAATAGTTGTGACGTGGGACCCTGCAAAGGCTTCGCTTAGGAAGATTTTAATCTCATCACCAAAGATGTGAATCTTCTCGCTCCCCCACCGTATATTTTTTTGAGTAGGTATACATGCCCTAATAATTATTTGGAGAATTGTGACCTCATTTTGCACTCGAACCTCATTAAAAAGGGTTTAGAGGTTAAGATCGTCATCCCTTTCTTGAGAATGCCAAGTAAATCATTGATAAAGATTGCTTCTTTGTCATCACCTGGATATTGTTGAACCGAATCGAATCAAATCGAATCCTCTATACAATTAACGATCTACTACTAGTATAAAATTCAAGTTTTCATCATGAATACCATCACCATCTTCCACCTCCTCTCCTCCTAAGAACATCATATTGTATGAAGAACAACTTATAGCAAGTTCCATATAATCCTCCATTTCCTAAGATTGAACTTTTAAAACCTGACTAATGATTCACTTGAATCTCTAGAGAGGTAATTATCAAATATTTTTCGTTTAGATCTCTAGGATACTCTGCTGCCCAAAATGGAAATCAGAGACGGATGAAGAATGAGGAAGAGTCTAATTAAGCACATGACTCACTAATCCCATCACCTTTCCAAAAATTTAGCCAATTAAGTGTCAGTTTTTGGAATTTTCGATACTTGAATCTTCAATCCTACAGTATCACTTAGAATGCCACCCTTTACCATCTCCATTAATTTTTGCCTAATTTAACTACGCGAATCAGAAGTGACTAGAAATAATCATATTCACATGTCTCTCTGTTCCAAACTAACAAATCAATTTTGAATTGGACAAATATCAAATATTCTAAACTTTATCTGAAGTTCTTGTATCAAGTGGCCTCTTTGCCCACCATATAAGTTAAAACATCAAAGATTACCTTAACGATCGTTGGGATTACAGAAAACAAGAAACTTAGTTCATAAATCTTGCACAAAACTGAATCTTTCCTTGCCAACTAATGACATACAAGTCAAAAAAATAAAATAAATAACACTGATTAATCCTCCATCCGGCGGTTTAACTATTTTTTATCTAGCCTAACGACATTTCCTAAAACGAAACTCTGTCCTCGTTTATACGCTTTCGTATAAATTTCAACCTTCCTAGCTTTTTATATATTTAATTTATGCACAATTCGGTTGAATAAGAAAATCCTATTATAAGGTTAAGGTTGATCTGCTCTATGATGAGGCTCGGTCCGCACTTACGAGTTTGTCTCTTAAAAAAGGTTCCGAATTGGTTGTCATTTCTACATGACAAAGCAACCATTAGGATTTTCATCACTGAACATTTGAGGAGCATTTAGGTACATTGGTGGAGGAGGTGGTGGCACATATTGTGGCTGGTGTGTATACTCTACCACATAGCCTGTATGAGCATAAGCAGGATTATACATTGTCAAGCCAAAATCTTGGTTCATGTGACTTTGATTTTGCATAGGCATTGCATAATATGTATTTGGATTATAACCATGGTATTCCAATTTGTTGATCACATCTGTCTTTGGTTCTTTAAGTGGAACCAGCAAGTCCCCTTTTGACTCACCGTCTTTCTTTTCGCTATTGCCGTCTTTATCTTTCTTGTCTCCACCACTCTCTTTCTCTTTCTTGGCATTGTCACCCTCCTTGCCTTTCTTTTCACTACTTCCACTGTCTTTCTTTAACGGAACAACTTCAATGTTTCGCTTCAGTTTCTCTGTCAAGTATGAAGTTAGCTCCTTTGTATCCATTGTCCCCTTTACCGTGACCAAATCTTTTTCTAATTCACTAGTCACCTCTTTTACCTCTGTCGAAAAAAAAAAGGTAAATAATATATAAGGATATTGTCAACCACTATGAACAATAATTTCACGGGAAAGTAATCATTTCTTAAGATTGGGATATAATTATTCGGGGAATCGAGAAGATGATTGCATGGAACAACTACATTATATAAGTACCGCTATATAATAACCTAACGTACGATGAGAAGATCAACGAGATTCAATGTATCTTACCCTTAATTTTTTTTATAACTCGTTTTATTTTATGCGCACACCCGTCACAGTGCAGCTGAATTCTCAACACCACGGTGCTTACTTGAGGCTGAATAACCACAAAAATAAAGCAACGAATTAGTGATAATTCAATTAATATAAGTCCATATTTAACTAAACTTTACAAAAATTAATTTACGTCATTAAATTAGAAGTGTCTTTCTTTGTTTTTTACCTCTTTGGCTTTCTTCTCATCGACCTTCTTGTCTTCTTTCTTTTTCTCAGCTTTGTCATCGGACTTTTTATCTCCACTGCCGTTGTCGCCGTCCTTTTTGGGCGGAGCTGATATCAGCTCCACCTTCTTCTTGGTCTTACTCTCCACACTTTCCCGGAGCCATGAAGGGTCAACGTTCCCTTTCACAGTCAACTTTCCATTTTCACAGTCCGATTTCACATCTTTCACACCTTCATTTAGGCCAACCACAAGAAAAATTTAGATCTTACCCTATAGTTAAACTCTACCTTATGCTAATAAGTAATTCAAATCTAGACATAAGGAGTTTTGAGTTAGAAATGTCAATTTAGAAACAAATATATGACGGAGCTAGAACTTCATTTAAAAAATCTAAGTATACAATAAACGTCACACTTGGAACTTAAGTCTATATTCTCTTATGTTAAGAAATTCAAAATCTATATTTGAGTACACAAATTATATATTATCCGTATTTCTGCAGCATAACTTATGAAGCTCTTCATTCCATGACTCCACTATATAACTGTATATATTTTTTTACATTTAGACAGCAAAACTTTCTGAATTATACACTACGTTAAGCCATGTGTATATTACTGGAGGAAAAATTTATTTTGTCGGAAAAATGTGAATAGGGAATTCTAGAAACAAAACTACAATTATGTTGCTTGAGAGTAGAGAAAAGTTGAATTAAAGAAACCGGGTACTCCAAACTTATCAAAATCATCATAAATATAAACATAAAGATTGGACTTAGTCAAAAGATATACACCATTTCTATGATTATAGTTCACATATTGTTTGTCGTTGATTAATCTGAAATTTGAAGTTAAAAGTCTTACATCTTGTGTAATCCATCACTTAACAGGAAAAAAATGATATATTATAATTATTGTGGTAGTTTATTTATTTTTCCATTTTAGCTATGTGTTTTAATTTTTACATTAAGTAACTTTTTAACTCTAACATTCTCATTTTATCTCTAATGGCATATTTTAATTTACAAAAGTTTTTTATCATTAAAACAAATGAGTTTTAGACCAGATTAAGATACATAAAATGAAACGGAAAAGACAATTAATTACCTTCTAAATGGCGAATAAAACGTCTGACTTTCTTGGCACAACCTTCACAATGTAAATCGAGCTTTAAGACAATGGGGTTAGACTCTTCGCTCTTCTTCTCTCCGCCTTCTTTCTTAGTTTCATTATTTTTCTCTGCACCTTTAACTTTGGTTTCTTCTTTTTTCTGAAACCCAAAAATTACAATAAACGTTAAGAAATGAATAATCTATGATTATTAATAAGAAGGAAAAAACAGGAAACATGTAACTAGGACTAAGAACTTGGGGATATAAGAGATAGAATAAATGAATTACCTCACCCATTTGGAGGAACTTAAGATTAATAAAGTTTTTTGAGAGGATAAATGAAAAGAATTTTAGTATTGAATATAATGGTTTGAAGAGAGAAAATGGAAGAATTTATAGAGAAGGGGTCAGTTGAATGTAGATGTGTGTGTACGGATATGGATGGATGTATGCATATAATAATTGGAGATACATAGGTATTCTGATGCCGCTGTAGTAAACTGACTGCCTCATTGGCAAAAAGAAGACGGTTTCGTTACTTCTACTTTCATGACTAACCAGCCAACTTTGACTACTGCACTTCTCTGCACCTTCGGGTTTTTTGTTTTTTTTGGGGCTCCAAAACAGTTGGAAGATTATATTCTAGAGCTATTTCGTTCTAATTAATAGAGCACTTTTTATAGAAGTATCATAGTACAATATTTAATTAACACTAGTTGTAATATAATAAGAAGATGAGAATAAGTCAAAAATAAAAATTTAATAATTAAAATGTTGATCTTAATTCGGTCGCTAAAGTAAGAGTTGTCTGATTCACAATTACTAGTCATGCAAGATTATGTAATGCACGAATTGCAATATATATAGTGAAAAGTAATCGTTAAATTTAAATACTTGCATGCATATATATTTGGTCAATTGTATTAAAATATGGGCAAATTGTATAGAATGCGGAACATGTTCATGTGCAGACCTACCCTTTACTAAAGGGATATAAATTGATATCCTTAGTTGGAAATTACACTATATGAGTAAGTAAAAATGTTATATTTTTTTGTCCCATTTTACGTGACATTTATGTTTTATTTTTCAGTTTATCTATGAAAGGATGTCATCGTAAAAATATTTTACCTTTCTGTAGTGATTTTCTGCTACACAAATTTCTATGTCTTATTTTTAGCCATAAATTTCAAAATTATTCTATTTTTTTAAACTCCGTGTAAAATCAAACCACGCCACATAAAATGGAACAAAGAGAGTGTATATATTCCATATATTGAGTGTCCTTGATTTTTCTATTAGTTTAGTTGTTTATATTTTAATATCTCTTAGTGGAAATTCTATTTCCGCCACTAAACATGTTACTGTTATAAATTGAATAAACCTTATATCCTGTAATATTAGATAACATTATCAATTCGATTCAGTATTAGTTTCATTAGCATATTCGAATACAAACTTAATCTAATTAAGTTCGTCTAAATAATGAACATTTTTAAGGAAAATTCTTAAAATTATCTACACCGAACCATTGTTTGAAGGAATTAATGTTTTTTTTCTTTTCGAAGAAAAATATTGTATCTTTGCATATCAAAATATTAGAACAACGGACTTTAAATAAAAATATATTACTAAAAGGTTTACAATATTTTCTAAAATTTGTAAATTTCACATAATCGCCCACATACTATTAGAAAAGGTCAAAACTGGGACGGACAGGTACAGACAGGCACCCCTCTATATTTGAATTGAGAGGGCTCGCCGTCGCAATCACTCGTAAAAAAAATTAAATTAGGGAGGGCTAGCCGTCATACGATCTCGTCAAATAAAAAAAATTTAGCCCAAGGAGGGCTAGCTGTCGCACGCCCTCCTCCATCAAATAGAAATCAGATCTAAAACCTCTCTTCACTCCATCACACCCCTCTTCCTCTCTCTCTCACGCCTCTCCTCCATCAAAAACCCCTTTTTTTCATCTCTCAATCCTTCAAACACCCGAGATTCTCATTCAAGTCCTTGAAATGTAAGTTTCTTCCCTTTCTTATTCCTTTTTCTTGGTTAAAAATGTACCCGAGATTCTCATTCGAGATTTTTTTTTTGTTGCAGCAGACCACCGGTGTATGGAGTCGCCGCCGGCAGTCCGCCACTTGCCTGAGTTGCATTTAGGTATTTTTTTTCACTTTTTAATTTAAAATTTTTCCTAATGTCATGACATTATTTTACTGTATGAAATATGATAGTTAGTAGTGCATTTGAAGTTGTGATTAAAAATAAATTAATCCCCTAAATTACTTAGTCTGCATTTGTGAGTTTGTATGTTGGGATTGATTGGTAAAGCTAGCCTTGCAATAGCTATTTGTAACTTGATATGTGTTGGTATTTGAAAATGCTTATATGTTGTTATTGGGAGAAATGCGTAAGTTGTTTTTGTGAGTTATGAAATTATTTGGATTTGCCTTGATAATTCGGAATTTGATTTTTGTATAATTATTTCGAGGAAAACTTTGAACCTTTGATTAGCTTCTGATTATTGGATTTATACTCATTGGGAATATGCAATAAATTTTTTGAAGCTAAATGAAGAAACTAAAAAGTTAAAATGTTAAGAAGAAAGGAGAATTATCAAATGGAGGGCCTATGTCTAATGTTGATTTTTTTGAGAAGTATCATGTATTCTATGACGAGGAAGATAATGTCATAGGCTATGTGGAGAAACGTGCAGAGAAAACCATTGTAAGTTACTAAATTAAACCCTCTATTTTTGTTTAACTTGAAGAAATTATACTTATCCTGAATTTTATGTATTTCAGAAAATTTTTAGAGATGCATAGGAGCAATGGATTCAAAGCCAAGGATCCGATGTAGACGGTGGATCAAGCCAGCCCACTAAAGAAGAAGTTACATCAATGTTTGTTCAAGCGAGTGGTGGCTATAACAAAAGAAGAGCCTACGGATTCGGACCTAAGATTTATAAGAAACCATCTCGTATAGGTATCTCTACTTCTTGCTCCTCTTCTTCATCCCAGGTTCCCAATGATGAAGTGCTTGCAGAGTTACAAATGCTAAAGCAAGCGGAAGCGGAAAACAAAGCTTCAATCAAGAACTTGGAAAGCCTTGTGAAAAAGTACATGTCGGGAAAGGGTGATGGTACTGACTCCGATAGAGTCGAGTAGATGGTTGGTTTGTTAAAACTTTATGTTCTAGACTTGGTTTTTAACCCGTTTATGTTGTAAAACTTTATGTTTTAAACTTGGTTTTTATCCCGTTTATGTTATGAGACTTTATGTTAGGTTTGTTAAGGTTTATTGTAAGAACTTTATGCATTGGACTTTATGTTGGAGTTGGATTCGGCACAAGTGTTATGTGCCTTTATGTTTAGGAGTTTAAGTAAGTGTATGGAAGATTTATTAGACTTATTATTATAATGTTTGTGTATTCTAGTTTAATTCACTGTTCGGCTAGCTGTGTTATGGATGTGTATTAGTTGTTGGCAGGCATGTATTTGTTTTTTGACATTTTATTGTGCAGGTTTACCAGTTTTACCAACGGCTACCCGTCTCAAGCTTACCAAAAATGAATTAATACCGACGGGCATCCCTCGCTAAATAAAAAAAAAATTTAGATTTCAGTGTATATCCGTTGGTATATTCGTTTTAAATGAAATATTTTATCGTGCCTGAAATGGAATACTGAAGAAAAGTCATCGTAGCTGCCGCTGGTATATACGATGGCTGGCCGTCGCACAATTTAGCGACAATGATTTTACAGACAGTCGTGTCCCATCGCATAGCCTGTGTATACCGACGACATTCCGACGGTATTGACCATCGGAAAAATGCATTTTTTTAGTAGTCACGTGTCGCATATGCCAATAGTCAAAACGCAACTAACATGAACAATGAGCTGAATATATGTACGTAATACTTTAGTTCAGATATCGTACCCCACGACAGTAGCTTGTATTCATGAATCATGACTATAAGTCATTAACACAGTTAAAAGCTTTCATTCTTCATATCATTATCCTTATCTAGCTACTAATTCGTAGATTTCGTGAACATAGTCGATGGGCGACGCAGCTTCAAGCCAATTAAATAATTAATCAGAGATTAACCTTGTTATTAATCTCAACGTCAGCAATGACGTAAGGTAATAAAGTTCACTAGCCTGGTTCAATGGCTTTGGGTAAAGTCAATAGTGTAATGGTCAATAATCAGAAATGTTAAGCAAGAAACGCATTTGCATAGTGGGCATTTTGGATGCCAAAGATATTGTAACCGTGTCGTTTCTTTCATTTATTTATTTTACTACCCACTAAAATGTTACTGTATGAATCATCAATCATGTTGAAGTGATGCCTAAAATCACCAAACAAGAAATTCTAAAGCAATGTGATTTATCAAAAATTAAGTTTGTACGTGTTTGGCCATAGATATTAAAAACTCTTTAGAAAAAAAAAATTTGAAGTTGAGGAATTTGTGTTTGGATGTACTTTTTACTTGAAAAAAAAAAATTTGTGAGTAAGGAAAAAACTTTCTTCAAGAAAAAAATTGAAAAAGTAGTAAAAATCACTTTTGACTTTTCTAAGATAATTTTTTTTAAAAAATCAACTTTTCATGGACGGACAAGTTTTAAGTTTTTTACTTGAAAGATTTTCTATCATCATTTTCAAGATTTCTACTAGTAAATCATTCAAAAATTTGCGTACTATAATTAATATTTTAAATTTCTTATAAAAGAGTACCTACCAGTCAGAAGAAAGGAGTATTCATTAGCTTAATGGAGTATCCTTTAGTACTAAGTATATTCTTGCGAGAGTGCTACAAGCCTACAACTACAAATCATTTTAAATATGTTGAAGTATAAGGCTTTCTACGAAATAATACAGAATTAGAAAGAATATTTGTAGTGTCTGTTTATAATAAAAGGTGCAGTAACAAGTTTATAAAACTCGGTTAATAACTTTTCTCTAGTGGCATTTGGTTTACAAAAGGAATTAAGAAAATAATAAAAAATTTGGGGAAAAATGTTTTTAGCACTTTTTGAAAACAAGGGGCCTCAAAACAAGAAATATAAATTAAAGTGAATAAAACAAATATTACTAAAGCACTCATCATTGACAATGCATGGACAAGGAAGATTGAATATCAATTTTGAATAAGACACCTCTTGAATTTTATATATCATTTCTGCGACTAGTACTCCTAGAGGAATTAGTCAAGTACTACAAGTAGCAGAATAGTAGTTGGCAAGAATTGATAGTATTAGTCTAAGTACTACATGTAGCAGAATAGTAGTTCGCGAGAATTGATAGTATTAAATTTGCTGTCGAGGGATGATGGCTAAAAGAGAAAGATAAGTCTTCTAGTAATCCATTGGCAAGGAGAAAAGAAGCGTCATCTTTTAAACACGCACTCTCCATTTCAAGTTATGTTAATTTATTTTCTTTTAAATATTTATTTTTCAAATTAATTTAGAAAGCGAAATTTAACTTAAATTTTAGTTTTACATTTAATGAGATGTTTTTATAGCTACAAAAATATTATGGCGACTTTAAAATTATAAATTTTGAAATCTATCAATTTTTTCCTAAACTGCATGCACGTTGAAGCCAAAAGCCACTGAAGCAAGGGCTTTAGGCCCCAAGCTTTTGTGGGGACCTCGAGTTTACCTATAATTTTGTATTATCATTTTTCCTAAAGTTTTAAAGAGATTTTACTACAAGTTCTAGTACTTGGATAAAGTATTTTATTTTGATGCAAGTTGTTTAATACAACTTCTAATACTTCTAACAATAAACTAGCTACTGAAGGCAGTAGAGATTGTAAAAATTTGAGTGCTAAAGCTCATGAAGAAAAATAAGAGAATATTAAAATGGATTAGTTATATTATCAATTGAAAAGAAATTATTAGAAGACATTGATTATAAAAAATTATTAATGACTTTGCATCTAAATTGTTAGAAATTAAATTACACTTTAAACAAAATATATGTGATGATTTTCTTTTCTTTTTTTGAAACAAACAAAGATGCTTAAAGCCTCTCATCGGAGTTTGGCTTTGGGCCCTCAATTGTTTTTGAGCCACCTCTGATTGCATGCTTAGTTGAATATGTTCATATAAATTAAAATGGTGGGAGTAAGCTGTTTTCTTGAAGAACAAAAAACTAGATTAGAGAAACTTCGTTGAAAACGTTAGATATTAGCCTACAATGCATTCCCCTACGAAAGAACACCAACACTGTCTTTCACGATATTAGATGCGAGACATGATTTTACAAATTGAGTTGTGTCCTTTTAATTAACTTGATCGTGCCTGATTTTTGTCATCATGATTGTTGCATATCGCTCATAAAGAAATTGATGAAGGTTCATCAAACCTATTTTGGGAAGGTCCCCACTTCACACTCATCACATTTTTATCCAAACTCATGGCTAATACCCGATGCAAAACAAGATATATATAAGTACTCATCCTACATTGTGCTCGAAATTGGGAAAATATTATGTTATATTTTGTAAGGTGGGAATTTACACTCATAGTAACTAAATCATCCAATGGGTTAGTAACCTAATTTAGCAAAATGGCCATTGTAGATTTAATTAAATGATCATGTAAGAATAAAATCTTGATTACTTGGATCAGAGATTCTGAATTGGCTTTGTCCATTCATGAAACACTGAATTTCGCGTAATATGCAAAGCCACTTGACTATCACAACTTAGATGTATTGAAAATTGATGGCTTAACCCGATACTCCATATGATTCCTTTAAGCCACTGCAATTTGCATATGGTCGTTGCTATAGAACGATATTCAGCTTCAGCCAAAGATCTTGTACGGTGTACTGCTTCTTAGTTCGCCATGATATAGGCCAGTCCCCAAGGGTAATATACCATCTGTGAGATATCTAAGGGTTAGCGGGCAGCCTGCTCAATCTGAATCACACCATCCATGTAGTCGGAGGTGACAATTATAAGCTTTTCACAATACCTTGCTCTGGACTACCTTTTAAGTAACGCACAAATAGAAGCGATGCATCCCAGTGGTCTAGTTGAGGTATTTGCATGAACCAGGATAACACATGAAAACTGTAGGATATATCCAGGCGGGTGAAAGAAAGGTAAATCAGACAGCTAATCACTCATTGGTACCATTTCGAATCCTCAAGATAACGGCAATCTGCAAGCGCCAATCAATGGTGCTGCTCCATAGGAGTACCAACCAATTTTCCACCCAGCAAACCAACCTCAAATATGATATCCAAGGCATATTTTCGTTGAAATATATAGATCCTTTTAGGACCTCTTGCAACTTGAACTCCTAGAAAATACTTTAAGATTCCCAGGTCCTTCATTTGAAAACACTGGAAAGATGTATCTTGAAGTTCTGAATAGCTTACGAAATATTTCTCGACACAATAAAGTCATCCACATACATAAGCACACTCAGCTATACAGCTCCCTTTTTTAGAGAAAATAGTGAGCAGTCAAAATAAGATTATATTGTCTAAAACCATAGGCCTTTAAAGCTGTCGATAATTTTGTAAACCAACCTTGGTGCATGTTTTAATCCATACAAAGATTTTCCGACGGCGACATACCTTTCCAAAGCCTTCATTCTGATGATCCAGGGGTAGCTCCATATAAACTTCTTCGCGAAGATCATCATGAAGAAATATATTTTGGACATCCATCTGATGCAATTCCCAATTTTAGCCGCAAGCACTGCCAATTATACTCGGACAATCACCATCTTGGCAACCGGTGCAAATGTCTTCGTGTAATCTATTTCTTTTATCTGTTGTTGCCAAAGATAACTAAATGGGCCTTATATCGTTATGTAAAACCATCAAGTCGTATTTGATTTTGTAGACCCATCTACATCCGGGTGTTTTCTTTCCGAAAGAAAGATTCTCGAGCACCTATGTCTCGTTATTTTCCAAAGCTTATATTTCCTACTGCATTGTCAGCCTCCATTAGACATCTTTTATTGCTTCCGAGAATAAGTTTGACTCATGACCCTCAGTTATAGCTGCAAGAAAACTTCGATGCCGCGGAGAAAAATTATCACAATCACATAATGAGCTAAAGGGAAGGGCGTACCTGAGGTGTGTTGAGGCTCCGTGATTAATCAGTCATATGTTTACTTAGTTTCTGGATAGTATTTGTGACGAAATCACACAAAAGCACATTATCTTTCTTTGTACACTTTCCTCCCACCAACTCTTCCTCCATAACTTCTATACCCGGATTTCTTGTTGCTCCTGGGGTCTCAAAAGCCCCCTTACGTCATCAATCTCATCTTCGCCAACCACTTCTGAATTTTCAACCAAGTGCTGATTCAGAAACTCAATTTTACTAGACTTTGATGCAAAAGGAAATTCTATTTCGTGGAAACTGATATCTCTTGAAGTAAAAAATTCTTTAGTGTCCATGTCATATATTTTCCATGCTTTCTTCCCGCAGGGATATCGAACAAACATACATCTACGACTTCTACTGTCAAACTTATCCCCAGATTTGCCATGTTTCTGTGTATAATACAAGGAACCAAACACTCTGAAATGATTTTACCCTGGGGTTTTTCAAAACAAGATGTCGTACATAGTCTCATTCAACACCGCAGATGGGGTATGATTGATCATATAAATGCCTTTGGAACACAGTCTCCCAAAAATTCAGTGGTAGAGCGACATTTAGAATGTGTCAGTGTTTCCTTTCCACTCTTCCATTTTGTTAGAGTGTCCCCGCACAAGAGGCTTGAAATATTATTTCTTATTCAAGAAACTAATTTTTCATGCATGTAAATCCAGTTCCATTATCTGTTTGAACAATTTTAACTTGTCTATGAATTGTCGTCCGACCATAGCAAAGAAATTTTTCATAGTTTGATTCACCTCTTCTTATATATCAACAAAACAACCCACACAGCACGAGAACAATCATCAACAATTGTTAAAAAGTATGAAGCACCATATGAGGATCCAGTTCTTTAAGGACCCTATATTCTCAACGGATTAAATCAAAAATTTTAGAAGCTCTATTTTCACCCAAAGGAAACACATTCCTAGTTTGCTTTGCCCTGTGGCTTACATAACAAGCTTTTGCATTTGGACCAGCACTAATGTGCTTAGCTTCTAAAACTAAAGAGATTTTGTTACTTTAACAGAAAGGTGTTCCTACCTCTGATGCCATAAATCCAAAATATCGACCTTTAAGGCTTTCATACGCGGAATGGTTCGAAAATAATAGAGTTTGTCCTGCCATTCACCCCCCATCAATCAACATCTCCGAAGTCTAATCCTGCATAGCACACAATTTTTTTGTCAATTGCATAATGCAACCAAGTTGATCAATTAATAGTGACACCGAAATTAGATTCCATGTCATTCAGGGCACATAAAGAATTTTTCAAAGAGTCAAGTGATCATTCAGCTTGATAGATCCCTCTTTGGTAGCTTTTGAGCTGCTCCCGTCGGGCAGTTGTGGGATTTCCCGTAGGTCACCCAAAATACTTATCTCGCCCGTCATATGATTTGATGCTCCGGTGTCAATAATCTATAGAAAATGAGCTATTGTACCATTCTCACAGTGCCTGCTCTTTCTTGATTCAACGACCAAAGCAATATCTACATATATTCATTGCTCAATCCAGGTACAACTGATCGATCACTGGAAGACTCAGAATCCACGACCTCATTAGTCACTGTTTGTGCCATATGAGCTTGCGTACCTCCACGGCCTATTCCTTCAACAATCTACTTGGTCTGTTCTATTGTTAACTTATTCCATGACTACTGGAAAAATTTATGGGCATACTTCGTCTACGACCACCCGTCACACCATCATTATGGGCATTCGTTATATTCTCTTTCCGAGTGCTCGGTGTATTCCCACTTTGGGTATCGAAATCCCACTAGTCGGGGTATCCCTTTACTTCATATCATTGATCCAGGTGGTGCCTAGATCGATACAAAATGTGGAAATTTAGTCCTCTTCCATATGTGTTCACCACCTCTTCTGGTGGTAGACTCACTTCGTGTAGCAAAGGCCATGACTTCACCTCTTTCTTCTTGGCTTAGCGCCACTCCTTTCACTCATTCATCTTGAACGAGTTTTTGATAAACCTTATTCAAAGATGGCAACGGATCTTGTATCCACACATTTGAGCACACATTTTCATCCAATCCCATGAGGAATTTATGCACCTTCTATTCTTACCTCTTCTTCTCTAAGGCAACACTAAAATTTCACGCGCATCTTCCAAACGAGAATATTGGGAACTGCTCATAGTTCTCCAGTTCTTCCCACAACAACGTCAATTGTCCATAATATTTGACTATAGACATTCCTTTCTATTTGCACCCGGCAAGAGTCTACTTTAACTCTACAATCCTCGGGTCATTTCCAATCGAAAAATGCTCTAGGATAATCTCCTATAGATTTCAGGCTACCTCCATATATGAGATAGTCGTCCTCAATGTGGGGTGCTATTAAGTTCTGGATCCACGTCACTAACAACGAGTTGATAGCCCGCTATCTTCCGAATCTACCGAATCTTCTTCGGGTTTTTGACTAGTTCCATCCACGAAACCAAGTTTCTATTGGGTCCGTAAGGCTGTACGAATAGAATTTGCCATTCATCACAATTTTCACCCATCAATTAAGCTTGTGTGATTATTAAACTTAAATTATCGTTGGATGGGATGCCATACGGAGATATGGTCTTCTGCTTGCTTGTCCCTTCGACGGCGATAGCAGCGACAACTCTCGTCTCATCAGCCATAATTTATACTCTTGTACAGTGAATAAAAGACAACAGAGAGATGCACACACACTCACACATATATTCACAGTCCAATGTCTGATCAAATCATTGCTCTGATACCATGTTAAAATCAATTCAAGAAGACAAGTATTTGGGTGAAATCTCTCGCCTTTTTTATTGATATAAAAGGATATAAAGTTAATCTATGAAAAAATCAATGTAGGCCCAAAAGATCTACCCTACACTTTAGTTACAAATATTCCCTTTAACTACTCACTTTTTAATATTGCTATATACTCCCTCCGTCCCAATTTATGTGGCACCATTTGACCGGGCACGGAGTTTAAGAAAATAGAGGTTGACCTTGTTAAATATCAATTTTACCCTTGAAAAAGTAAGAGAGAGAAGATTTGAGTAATAAAAAAGTTGTGGGTAGGTTTAAAAGTATGTAGGGCCCAACAAGGGTAAAATAGAGATGATGCATTAAATAGTTGTCAAATAAGGAAAGGTGCCACTTATTTTGGGACAAACAAAAAAGGAAATGGTGCCACATAAATTGGGACGGAGGGAGTATTATTTACTCCATTATGTCTCCAAGTGAAACATCGTTATAATCCACCATTCGTGGTCTAAGTGGGTAATATGCAGGGGCGGATCCAGAAATCGGAAGTACCGGGTGCCACTTGAATGTAAACGTATTGTTATTTATACGGACCAAAAAGGATATATTTTTGGTCGGTTTGATTAACTTGGGATTTTGGTTCGAGTTATTAGTCATTTTATTTATATAAACAAATCGACCGGACTAAAAAATATTATAATTATGACAACTTATCATAAATCATAAAAAATTTGACAAATAATAACAATAACATAAATATATATAATCAATCCACCACAACTTTTTTATAATCTAAAAAATATTGATAATGTATATCATTACTAAAATCTGCAAATACTTCATGAAAATATTATTACTAAATGAGGTTGGATGGAGGGAGAAATATAAATGGAAAAAAAAGAAAGAGGGATAGTCTTTTGGGTTGGGGGAGGGGCTGACGGGTCGGGAAAGGGATAGAGAACACTGTCAACAGTAAGCTAAAATTAAAACTTACTTCAGCAAGCTAAAACTGATAACTTTGATGCCACTGGGATTCGATCCCCCATCCCTTGGGCAGACGCCTTGAAAGTTTGCCATTGGCACCCAGGCGCCTGATGTTACTACAGGTGCCACTAATGAATATATAGACATTTTAATGTGTATATACACGTATACACAATATATATGCAGTGTTTTAGCTGAAGTTAGCGGGTGTCGTGGCACCCCTATCACCTTACTAGATCCGCTTCTGGTAATATTATTGACAATGGAAACTTGGAATTCTTATTTGTGAAGATCTTGATATTAATATGCTATCCAACCACATCATGCTTTTGAAATCAATGAATATAAACGTTAATTTTGACAATTAAATTGTCAGTTTAGTTCTTTGGATTCCCCCTTATTGAACTAGGTCAAAAGCAAAGAGAGATTATTAATCACATTCGTATTAAAAATGTTTTGAAAGATAACAAAGCAAGAAAAAGATTATTAATTACTAAGCCAAAATTTGTGCTTTTTAAATTAAAATGGTAAGAAATTCACGCTTGATTCTAAATTTGAATGCGTACACAACACGCACCATGTATATAATTTTACCCAACTTTGTATAAATAATTTTTTTTGAAGCAAAGATCATTAATTGTGCTTAACACTAATATAATTAATAATCCACCAACAAAAATAAAATAATGTCATTACATAGTGAATACAATATAAATTTGCTAAGACTAAATGATGGCTAGCTAGAGTGAAAATAGCTAAATGCCTAATTACTACATTCACCCCATTGGAATGCGCAATATTAAATGCTAATACCACCATTGAAGCAAATATAGAAACTTGACAATGAGCTTTACAAAAGTACTATTAGCCAGCAATAAAATAAGTGAATAGTAGTCTAAGTAAAAATGTTTTCCACTCCTAAGCGTATGTGGTAAATAGAGAAATGTAGGAGAAAAGCACTCGTTATTTGCTTGCTCCAAATCCATCCATGAAGCTGCTACTAACTGTTGGTGGAAAATCCATCTTGGAACATGCTTAGACTTGTTTGTATGCATCCTATATGAATATGCACGCCATAGCATCAGATTGATCAAAGTGCGATGGAAATGTCACTCCATGTAACGCCTCCAGCATGCTGTTGAGCGCATCGCTTGACAAACGTGTTGGCCATTGTTTTCACAAGGCGGACTGGAGGGCGACGCCCCTTAAATCGCTTCCAGCTCCTTCTCCCAGACCTTGATCATGCGGTTCCACATGCGACGCTTGGGCCATCGCCTTGGCCAAAATCGTCCCAGCCTTATTGAAGGCGTTTTTCCAGGGGTTGCTTGGTTCAAAGCTTCTACTGCTACGTCTTGAAATCCTCCATCTTGTGTGCAAAACAGCATCCTCACTATAGCTTCTTCCCATGCATATGTTCCACGACCGCAATAATTTGCCATATCTCCAGCTGCTACTTGACCCTAGAATTGAGTTAATAGCACTATAATCATGACACTTTAGAAAATTTATCTCTTGTATAAAGAAATAACCTGCAACAAGAGCAAACAAGTTAGTGAAAGGGAACATTACGATCTCCTCCAACTAAACCCGATCGTAATGGCCAACCAATTCTTGCAAACCCATCAGCCCTTCCAACTCCCTTATCATCATATTTCCTCCATTCTTATCAATCATACCTTCTTCTCCTCACCCTCAAATAGGGTGCATTAATTTTATGACCGTTAAGATTCTTCCTTGCTTCAATATCAAACTCCAGAAAAGAATTTACTATAACATTCCCTTGATCAAGTGCAACATTAGCTAAATGATATGCTAATTTTTTCCCTCTTCCAAGACATGACAAACTTCCACCTCCTTACTATTCATACTACTCTAAATTTCCTCCGCAATATTAACAAGCTGCCATGGCGTCTCCCACTTCCTCACCAAAACATTCTTCATAAGCATAGAATCTGTTTTAATACGTATTTGAGAGAAAGTAGAAGTGGCCACATGCCTCATCAAATGCAATATGGCTAGAGCCTCTGCCATACTATTTGTGCACACATGGTCATCTATCTCCTGCACCTGAGCATGAACTAAATCACTCCTCAAATCTCTGTTGCAAAAACTCCAAGAGCCACTCCATGGATTTTCCCTTAAGGCACCATCGGTATTACATTTAACCCAGCATATTGTTGGGAAGAAACAAGCAATACCAAAGTTGCAAGACAAGGTAAATGCGGAAGGAATACCCAAGTCAAAACTTCCCACACTATTTAAATAAGAGGAGCAAACCAATCCAAGTAAAAATGGAATATGGGGCAGCCACCAACAACAATAATAGGCAAGTAAAGTAATCAAACACACGAGACACCAGATTTACGTGGAAAACCCCTTCAATGTGAAGAGGTAAAAAACCACGGGACCAAAGTCCACAAAAGCTCCACTAATCAATCAACAAGAGTTACAAATGTTCTCCAAATTGGCCACAAAAAGTGCCAAACAACGAGCAACAATAGATAAAAGATAGCACCAAAACTAGGGAACAAAAGGAGAGAAATCACCCAAATTCAGCTACTGTTCGTGACCCAGAAACAGAAGCTACAGACAGCAAATTCCAATCTCCACAGTCCAGATCAAAGAACAGGATGTTGAGAACCCCCAGTTCAAATTTCAGCACGATCCAACGGTTAACGAGTCGGGAAACGCAGTTTGAAGCGGACTGCCTGAAGCAGAATTTTCTGGTGCAAAAGAACAATGTTTTTCTCTCTCAATACCCTCAAAACGGCTGCACTCTTTCTTTTTCCCTCTTCTCTGATTTCAGACCTAAAAGAGGTCTTATTTATATGTCTTGACATAGTGGGCTATTTGGGTAAAAGTGGGCTTGGTCCAAAAAGGTGCTTTTTATCCACATAGGAAGGGAAAGCCCAATAACCCCAACAATTCTCCCCCTCCCAACTATGTGGAGGAGACCGCCATCCCGGCGATCAAACAGCATTCTTCAAACTTTCCTCTTGGCAAAGGTTTAGTAAGCATGTCTGAACCATTGTCATTAGTGTGGATCTTCTCAAGTGAAAGGAGTTTAGCATCCAACACATCCCGAATCCAATGGTACCTCACATCAATATGCTTCGACCTACCATGGAATGTAGAATTCTTGCCAAGATGAATAGCACTCTGACTGTTACAATAAAGCACATATTTCTTCTGAGCAAAGCCAATTTCCTTCAAAAATCGCTTCATCCAAAGCAACTCTTTACAACCTTCAACAGCAGCAATAAGCTCAGCTTCTGTAGTAGATAGAGCAATACATTTCTGCAACCTAGATTGCCAAGACACAGCTCCCCCTGCATAAGTAATCAAATAGCCAGAAGTAGACTTACGAGTATCAACATCACCAGCCATGTCTGAATCAGTGTAACCACAAAGAACAGGTTTCCCTGTACCAAAACACAAACTCTGACTAGTAGTGCCACAAAGATATCTCATTATCCACTTCACTGCATTCCAATGCTCTCTTCCTGGATTAGAAAGATAACGGCTAACAATACCAACAGCATGAGCAATATCAGGTCTCGTGCAAATCATTGCATACATCAAACTGCCAACGGCTGAAGCATAAGGAACTTTCTTCATATCTTCCTTCTCAGCAACACTGGAAGGACACTGCTTTCTGCTCAACTTGAAGTGCATAGCCAAAGGTGTACTGACAGCCTTAGCCTTATCCATGCTGAATCTGCGAAGTACCTTCTGAATGTACTTCTCCTGTGATAACCACAACTTCTTGGCCTCTCTGTCACGGACAATCTGTATGCCAAGAATCTGCTTCGCTGGTCCTAAGTCTTTCATGGCAAAAGACTTGTTCAACTCTTGCTTCAACTTCTGAATCCTGCAAGCATTATGACCAACAACAAGCATGTCATCAACATAAAGCAATAAAATAATAAAGTCATTATCAGAGAATCTTTGCACAAAAACACAATGGTCTGAAGAAGTCTTCTTGAAACCCTGCTGCTGCATAAAAGACCCAAACTTCCTGTACCACTGCCTGGGAGCTTGCTTCAAGCCATACAAGCTCTTCTTCAATCTGCAAACATAATTCTCTTTTCCCTTGACTTCAAAGCCTTCAGGCTGCTCCATATAAATTTCTTCATCTAAATCACCATGGAGAAAAGCAGTTTTAACATCCATTTGCTCAACCTCTAAATCTAGACTTGCAGCTAAGCCTAGAACAACACGAATGGAAGACATCTTCACAACAGGAGCAAATATCTCACTAAAATCAACTCCCTTTTTCTGTTTAAAGCCCTTGACGACCAGTCTAGCCTTGTACCGTGGAACTGGGTTACCATCTTCATGTTTCACCCTGAAAACCCACCTGTTTTTCAAAGCTTTTCTGTCTTTAGGAAGTTTAACCAAATCAAAGGTATGATTATCATGCAAGGAATTCATCTCATCTTGCATAGCATCTAACCACTTTTCTTTTTCTTCACTTTCCATGGCCTCTTCAAAACATTCAGGTTCTCCCCCGTCAGTCAAGAGTACCCACTCACCGGGAGGATACCGAGATGAAGGTACACTCACTCTAGACGATCTTCTGAGTGAACTCTCTGGAGCATCAACAGTGATTGGTTGCTGGCCAACCACATTATCATCAACTGGAGCATCAACAATATCATCAACCTGCTGGTCATTCTGAACATGATCATCAACATGGTCATCAACCTGAATTTCAACATTTTCTTCAGGTGCAACAGTCACAGGAACTGGATCAACATCAACTAAGCTCTCACTGCTCTGAGAATCAACTTTCTCAGCCTTGTCAAAATCTTCAATTGTTTGGTCTTCAAAGAACACAACATCACGGCTTCTAACAAGTTTCTTCTCAACTGGATCATAGAAACGATAGCCGAATTCATCCTGACCATAACCAATGAAGATACACTGCCTAGTTTTAACATCCAGCTTTGACCTTTCATCTTTAGGAACATGCACAAAAGCTCTACAGCCAAAGACTCTCAAATGATCATAAGAGACATTCTTACCAAACCAAACTCTGTCAGGGACATCACCATCCAAAGCAACAGTAGGAGACAAATTGATAACATAAGCCGCAGTATTAAGTGCTTCTGCCCAAAAGGAATCTGGCAGCTTAGCCTCTGAAAGCAAACATCTAACCATCTCAACAAGTGTTCTGTTCATCCTCTCTGCTAAACCATTCAGCTGAGGAGTCTTAGGAGGAGTCTTCTGATGCTGAATACCCTGCGCTCTACAATAGTTATCAAAAGGACCAATATATTCACCACCATTGTCTGTGCGGATGCATTTCAATTTCTTCCCTGTCTGTCTCTCAACCAAGGCCTGAAAATCCTTGAACACATCAAGTACCTGATCCTTGGTCTTCAAAGGAAACACCCAGAGCTTGCGAGAATGATCAACAATAAAAGTCACAAAATAAAGTGCACCACCTTTAGATCTTTCTTTAAAAGGACCACACAAATCAGAATGTACCAACTCCAGCAAATCAGGTTTTCTCGAAGGCGGATGACTCTGAAAAGAAACCCTTTTCTGTTTACCGGCTAAGCAATGAACACATTTCTTCAATTTTGCTTGCTTTACACCCGAAAGCAAACTCTTCTTAGCCAAACAATCAATCCCCTTCTCACTCATATGACTCAGCCTTCTATGCCATAACTCTGATGAAGCATCACTCTCCACCACATTTACTGAGTCACTAGAAATAGAGCCCTGCATAGAATACAAGTTGGAAGACTTGTTTCCTCGAGCCACGATCAAAGAACCTTTAGTCAGCTTCCACTGGCCATTACAAAATGTGCTACAATAGCCATCATCATCAAGCTTTCCTGCAGAAATCAAATTCAGGCGGATATCTGGAACATGTTTGACATTTTTAAGAACTAACCTCGAACCATTGTTAGTTTCCAAGCAAACAGTACCAATGCCAATAACCTCAGTTTCACCATCATTGCCCATTTTCAATACCCCAAAATTACCAGGAGTATAAGAAGAAAAGAACTCTTTCTTCGGCGTGACGTGATAAGAGGCACCTGTATCCACCACCCAGCTAGTCTCATGGCAAACAAAATTAATGACATCTTCATCATCACCGGCAAAAAGAAGATCAGCTTTGACAACAGTAGCAACACGATTATCATCGTCGCCCTCTTTCTTTTGTTGTCTCAATTCTTTCTTATATTTAAAACAAAACTTCTTAATATGCCCTCGAATGCCACAATGATCACATGTAAGATTTTTATACCTGGACCTCGACTTGCTTCTACTTTTATCTCTGTTGTTCTGACCTCTGGACTTGTTTCTCCCCCTATCTTCAGTAACCAAAACATCGGAGTGTGAAGCTGAAGAAGATGAGCCTTGAGATTTTCTTCTCATTTCTTCATTTAAAACACCACTCTTAGCATATTCCATAGTTACAACACCACTGGGAGCAGAATTAGTCAATGAAACCCGAAGAGTTTCCCACGAGTCAGGAAGAGTATTCAAAAGCCAAAGTCCCTGAATTTCTTCATCAAATCTCACACCCATACCGGACAGCTGGTCAAGGACACCCTGAAAATCATTAATATGATCAGAAATAGGTCTGCCCTCTTTATATCTAATATTCATCAATTGATTCAGCAGGAACAACTTATTATTGCCAGTCTTCGAAGCATAAAGTGTCTCGAGCTTCTCCCACAAACTTCTAGCATGTGTCTCATTCACAATATGATTACGAACATTGTCTTCAACCCATTGTCTAATATAACCACAAACCTGTAAGTGCTCAAATTCCCAATCTTCATCTGACATAGACTCGGGTTTATTAGAAGCGAACACAGGTAAATGCATTTTCTTGACAAATAGAAGATCTTTCATCTTGCCTTTCCAAATATGGTAATTACTGCCATTTAAACAAATCATCTTGCTCATATTTGCCTCCATCATTCAAATAGATAAACCACAATCAAATGTAACCAGAAGCTCTGATACCAATATGTTGGGAAGAAACAAGCAATACCAAAGTTGCAAGACAAGGTAAATGCGGAAGGAATACCCAAGTCAAAACTTCCCACACTATTTAAATAAGAGGAGCAAACCAATCCAAGTAAAAATGGAATATGGGGCAGCCACCAACAACAATAATAGGCAAGTAAAGTAATCAAACACACGAGACACCAGATTTACGTGGAAAACCCCTTCAATGTGAAGAGGTAAAAAACCACGGGACCAAAGTCCACAAAAGCTCCACTAATCAATCAACAAGAGTTACAAATGTTCTCCAAATTGGCCACAAAAAGTGCCAAACAACGAGCAACAATAGATAAAAGATAGCACCAAAACTAGGGAACAAAAGGAGAGAAATCACCCAAATTCAGCTACTGTTCGTGACCCAGAAACAGAAGCTACAGACAGCAAATTCCAATCTCCACCGTCCAGATCAAAGAACAGGATGTTGAGAACCCCCAGTTCAAATTTCAGCACGATCCAACGGTTAACGAGTCGGGAAACGCAGTTTGAAGCGGACTGCCTGAAGCAGAATTTTCTGGTGCAAAAGAACAATGTTTTTCTCTCTCAATACCCTCAAAACGGCTGCACTCTTTCTTTTTCCCTCTTCTCTGATTTCAGACCTAAAAGAGGTCTTATTTATATGTCTTGACATAGTGGGCTATTTGGGTAAAAGTGGGCTTGGTCCAAAAAGGTGCTTTTTATCCACATAGGAAGGGAAAGCCCAATAACCCCAACACATATCCTAGTATATTTCAACTTAGGGACATAGGATTCAAGAGCCTGGAGTAAATCAACCTATTTACAAGGTGCATACTTGAAATTCTTCCTCCTGGCCCATACAAACATGATAATATTTTGCATAACCTGATACGTCATTCTAGCATTTGAAAGATTTCCTTCATGCCGTAAAGAGTTCCTCTTCTTCCGCGGCTCCCAAGTAATAGAGATAACAACAACATGAAAAATAACTTTCATATGAGATGGCACTGGTGTATCCTACCAAACATTAATAACTTGTACAAAATCAACCCATCAATTATTATACCTGCCAGGTCAGAAAAATATTTCCACAGAAAGCGTCCAGCAAGAGCATATAAAAACACATGGGCAATGGTTTCTTCCCTAGGATTCACACAACAATGACATCTAGATCCAAAATTATAACCCCATCTTTTTACCGTATCATCAAGGGGTACTTTGGCCTTCCATAAACGCCACCCAAAGAATGCCATTTTGAAAGGCGCACCCCTATCCCAATATGATTATACAAACCAGAATGTTTCTTCTTTTGCCTTACCAACTGGAAAGCCGAGCTAACAGAAAATATACCTTTCGAACTTGTCATCCTGAAAGACCTATAACGAGCATCTGAAGATGTAGGAGGCTTAATATATGCCACCACGTGCTAAACTGACTCCTCAGTCAAGAGCTCACAAACACGGTCTGGGTTCCACATCCCCTCCTCCACCACCTCTTTCATGTACACAGTGTTCATATCACACGTAAATTCAGGATCTGTGACATGGTATAACTCCCCTAAACCTGTCCAATTATCCAACCAAAAGTATGAATTGCCCGACTGCAATTGCCACCATGTCTCACGTTCAATTGTATCTCTAGATTGAATCATCCGCTTCGACATATGCGTCCTTTTCTTCCACGGCACTAACACTACATGATGTTTCTTCAGATATTTGTTGCTCATAAAGGTTCTCCACAAGGAGTGCTTGGTTCTAAAATTCCATCAAAGCTTAGCAAACAAAGCTTTAGAGATATCGTACAAGTTTCTAAACCCAAGTCCACCTTTATTCAGAGGATGACATAAAGTCTTCCAAGAGGCCCAGTGCTTGCTATCCATACCAACAGTGTTGCTCCAAAAAAATTTAGCAAACATCATGTGAAGCTTAGCAATTACACCCACAGGTAAATCACAAGCAGATAAGAGATGAATAGGCATACTCTGAAGAACAGATGAAATCAAAGTAGCCATTCCTCCAATAGACAACAGCTTACTCGTTCATGAATCTAATATATTTTGCACATTTTCCAAAAACTCATTATATTGACGATTATTCCTCCTACCATAGTAAATAGGAATACCAAGATACTTAGAAACTCCCCTCTGGGTATCCTAGTAATATCACGTACCTTGTCAACGATCAACTGTGAAACTTGATTATGCAAATAGACAACACTCTTCTATTTGTTGATTTTCTGACCACTTGAACCCTCATAGCTAGCAAGTGTATCTATCACCAGCTTCAAAGATCGCTCCTCAGAAGATGAAGAAAATGATCATGTCATCATCATATGCAAGGTGATTAAAATAAGGACTCTACTTTGGCATGCAAAACTCAACAAAATTATCATGCCTATGAAGTGCATTTAGAGCTCTAGAGAAGCATCCAACATCAAATAAGCAAGTGAAAGAGGATCACCTTGCTTCATCACCCCTCCCCTTAGAGGATTAAAAGAACCCATAGGCCTGACCATTAATCAGCACCTAGTACCAATTATTGCACAGGGTTCTACAAACCATATCAATAAGTACCTCACCAAAACCTATCTTCCTCAGGACTTTAGTCAGGAACAGCCAAGAGACTCTATAATATGTCTTTGCCATATCTAGCTTGATCACCACATTAGCCATTTTTCCCTTTTTGCGAATGTCATGTACAATTTCTTGTACCAACAAGATACTCTCAACTATGCTCCTTCCTTTTATAAAGCCAGACTGTTGTGATGAGATAATGTCAGGTAATGAATCAGCTAGCCTGTCATGAATCATCATAGGAATCACCTTATTGATAAAATTACTCAAACTAACTAGCCTTATGTCAAAAAAAGTGTCAAAATCCTTTTTTTAAGGCAAGAACACAAAATTAGTATAAGTAATATATTGAGGGAGTACATGGCCACAAAAGAATATATGTACCATCTTAACCACATCACAAGCAATAATATCACAACATGCTTTGTAAAAAGCACTAGTAAATCCATCTGGATCCCCTGTAGAGTCAGCATTCTGGCCAAAAACTTTTTTTTAATCTTCTGAGCAATAGGTAAAGCAATAATAGAATCATCCTGCTCCAGAGTGACAAGCCGAGGGAGATAATCAATTATGTAAAATTCATTAGGCTCTCGATCAGTAGTGAATTGAGCCTGAAAAAAATCTAACCGCCTCTTGTGCTATGTCAGTGTCATTTTCGAGCCAAGTACCTGTTAAATCTTGTATTCTTTTGAGCTGCAACCTTCCATCCGTTTAACATGAGCATGGAAGAATTTGGTGTTCGTGTCTCCATCTTCAAACTATTGTGTACCTGCTTTCTGCTTCCACATTGTTCCTCCAGAGTATAGAACCTGATTAATTTAGCCAGCATATTCTGCAACTTCTCCCTATTCAAGCTCGTAGGGTGATCCTCAAATTCAAGTTCATGAACCTGGACCACTTCTTCTAAGGTAGCAATCCGCATGAAAATATCACCATACATCTCCTTGCTCCACACAGAAAGTACCTTTCCCACCATCTTCAACTTGCAATGAAAACTGTAAAAAAAATCTGAACCAAAATCACCTACCCTATTCCCCCTAACCACTACCTGAAACGTCTCATGTTATACCGAAAAATTATGAAATCTAAATGAATTCTTAATTGTAAGACAATCCATATTGGGAGTGATCAACAAAGGAGCATGGTCAGACCCTTGCCTAATCAGATATTCAACTTCAAGCTGTAGAAAAAGTTCTTGAAAAGCTTGATTCACCCGACACCTGTCAAGTTTTTTGAAAATGCACTCATCTTCTGATCTCCCATTCCACCAAGTGTACATACTCCCCTTGAAGCGCATATCAACCAATTGACAAGTATTGATACAATGCATAAAATCTTCAACCTCTTCATAACGCACATGAAGGCCCCCATATTTTTCAATCTCATTAACTATAACATTAAAGTCACCCAAACCGGCCAAAGAGATGTCATGTCGCTAGCTTGAGCATTTAATAAATCCCACAGCTCAATTCTATCAACCTTGGTTGTACTCTAATAAATTAAAGAAACTACAAATTCAAGAGGTCCATCAGATGTGTCAACTTCAAAGAAAGAATTTGTGCAGTATCATATATATTTCCACTTGAAATTCATCACCAAAAAAAGCACAAATCTCACCTGTTAGTTGAGCCACGATGATCCCGTTCCTAACCATAGACGGTATTTATCAATATGTCTATAGTATTGAAATGGTTCCATCAAAGAAATGAAGAAAAAATACTTATGCCTATGCATTGTTGCCACTCTTTCAAAGGCCTGTTGGATGTTAACAGACCTAATATTCCAAATGAGTGAATTATTCATTGAAAATCAGTGGTTTTTGAGTTCACCCTCCTTGTTGTCACACCCCCTCCCTTGGGCGGAACACTTCTGTCTCTTTTTTCTCAAGCTTACTTAGCCTGCTTATTTTGATTCATAAATTGTCTAGGTGCAACATCACCCTGCATCGATGCGTTCAAATAATTTTGAGTGGTAGCTCTGTATCAAGCTCTTCCTCTCCTATGTCTATCTTTTTTTCTTGCTTGTTAAACAGTTCTTACAATTCCAACGGCTTTGGCTCGAAATTCTTCGCCACAAGCTGTTGTTTTTTTTATTACTACATGTTTCTAGTGGTTTAGTAAGAACAACATCATTTTGAGGTTTCTTTTTGCCACTAGAAGGTGAAGTAACACGCCCTTCTTGTTCTTGCTTTTTCAAATTTGCACCACCATCCATATTTGTTTTCCTAGCCTGCATACTTGAATCATGAACTCCTTGTGATGAAATAGCGTGTGTATCATCCTCCTTGTCACTTGCAATATCACTTCCTATAATATAAAATTCATCTGCTGGATCACTGCTAATTTAGGCTCAGTTTTTTAGCCTTGATCATTATTGTGATTGCCCTCATCTTGATCAACTCTTTGAATAGCACTATCAGTTTCTTCACCCTCAATATCTTCATTCTCAAGCTGTTCCACCTCCTTAACCATCAGAGAATTCGTCACGACCTCCTGCTGCGACGTATTGAATGCAACAGGTGTAAGAGGTGCAACACAAACTGTTGCATTTTTTTTTACGGTTGAATCTGCTGTGTCAACAGTAACAGTTGCAGTGTCCTTTGAAACATCTGTGTGTGGGGCAGCAGCTTGCTTCACGTTGCTCCCTCTATCCTTTTTATCCTTCCAAAATTAACTTACCCACTTCTTAGTTGATTGAGGATTCGTACCAGCTGCTTTTCCATGACTTTTCCTATTCGTTTTAGGACTTGCATCATTAGGAGTCTCTTCCTCAGCCTGTTTGTTACCTGCTGCATCTTGCACGCCTTCATCATAATTTTCCTCTATGTCTCAATCAACTTGTAATGCTGAAAACTGATTTCCATGCCCATTCTTCTCATTACCAGTTTACACTAAAGCCAGCTGATATTTGGCTTCACTATATCATTCTTTTCCTGCACAATTTGGCGTTGTTCTTGAATCTGTCCCTTTCTTGCTTTCTTATCCCTTGCAACATTCCAATCTTCTCCTTTATTTACATTATCTACCACCTTTCCACTAGTTAAAACACGCAAAGAAGGTGCTGGAAGAGCATGTGTAGCGTTATCAACAGTGACAACTTCCTCATGACTATCCTTAGTTTTAGGCTCCTCCCAAAACTCTGGATGCATGACTTTACAAGTTGTTTCATTATGACCTTGAAGCTTACAAGTTTTGCAATAAGTAGGAAGATAATCATTCTTGACTTGCACCAAGTTGAAATAACTTCCCTCGTATCATCATCTTCTTCTTTGATCAAAATCCTAGTAGGATGCTTTGCCAATAAATCAAGCTCCACCTTAACCCAAGCGCAACTAAGTTTTGTTTTGTTCAAAGTTGCTGTATCCACCTTCAACGGAGTACCCACTGCTGAAGCAATAGAAAAAATAATAAACTCTGTTGCAAAAAAGTTAGGAGGAAGATTTGAAATACTAATCCATGCAAGTGCCATTGAAGTTTCTTCATTTGGCTTCTAATGTCTTGTCCACTTCAACGATCTCATTGGATATGATCCCCCTCTAAACTCGTTCCAATATGTGGGTGTTGGTAAAAATTTAACATAATCATCAAGCAAATCAACACGTATCAATTATCCAAATAACCAATATTGCACTCTCATTTAATCTCACATTGACTAAGAAATTTTACGTAAATTCTCCAAATTGTAGCACTATAAATTGTAGATTTTCTTTCACTATTGATTCTTCACCTCCAAAGTCTTCCATGTCGGTGTTATTTGCCCTTGAGTGTACATAACTATACGAAAAAGTCTATGATCTATCTCCACTTCTTGAACTTGGGGTTTCACTAAATGAGCATAAGATGAAATAGTGTTATAATCTAAGCACCTCCTAAGGATACTAGAAAGGCGGGGTTGAATAGTGTCCACCGATTTTTCTTCGCAAGAACTAGCTTCGTCTAAGTCCAGAACCTTGTTCTTGACTTAATCAGTTAGCACTTCGACACCACAACACACACAATCAAAATGCACAAGGGACACGATGTTTTTACGTGGAAAACTCCTTGCTCAAGGGAGAAAAATCACGACCCACACTCTGGGATTTTCGAACCAATCCACTAACACAAAGAGCAAGTTTCTGATTACAGGACTCTGTAACCAAGGGGCTACACTCTAGACCCTAATCACTCAACAAAGCTAACCTCTAGCTTTACAAAGTAATCTCTCAAAAGTTCACCTAACAAAAACGCTTCTAAGATAAGCAGATAGGTAATAACAATGAGAGCATAAAACAAGACAACTTACAAACCAAGAACCTAGACACAATATCTAGACTCTATCTACTTTAGCTCCACTAGTTGTCTTCTTCAGTTATCTCACGTTGAAAGTTGTTGAATCGCCTGTGTATGCTCTCAACTCTCTGATTGTGAATAACTATGTTACGGCAGCATCAACTACTTGTATTTATATAGGGATCAGAACCCTAGTTGAGTTCCAAAAGGAAACCTTGTAATTATGGTAAGACAAGATTCCCCGTGACTCTTTCCTTGTTTAAGTCCAACTCGTACTTGTACTTCGAAGACACAGCCCGGGCACAAACTCTTTTAGTTTGACTATGATGCATACTCGTACACGCGCCACTATTCCTAGTTCCGCAGGGATTTGCAACCCTCAATCTTTTCGATCAGTCGTGCCCTTCTATACAAGGACCAGGTTCTCCTCCAGAATAACTGGGTCCTCATCGTTTGTCATTCTTTAAAACATTTCCTCAACAAATTCCCCCTTTTTGATGATGACAAATAAATGTTGCCAAAGAACCTGAATAGACAAAATTTCCAAAAACACAAAACAAAAATAACAGTTTGAAAATTTTAAAACAGATGAGTTAGGTCACAAACACCCCAACATTTCTTCTTTCCCCTTTTGGCATCATCGAAAAGATTCACAATCCTGCAGGAACAAGTTAGTACTATCCAGTCTAGTGCACAAGGCAAGCTAGTCAACTAAAAATAAACACAAAGAATTAAGGATAAGGGCCCAAATAGAACCAGATATTATAGAACAGACCCAATGTAAGCAAAAGAAATTTAAAACCATTAATCTAGAACATGATGACCACACAGCCCTACTAAGTACACAACAATAAAAAGATTGTCTTAAGATCACATATCAAGGAAGGACAGGGAGAGATAAGGGAGGGTATTTATCAAGGACAAGGAGGAAGAAATGTAGGACTCAGGTCTTCAAGTTGAAGTGCTTGACAAGTGCCTCAAGATTCTTTGTATTCTTGGCCCTTTCCATCACCAGCTCGGCCTCATACTTGTGACACTCAATTTTCAAGCGATCAATTTGAAACGACCTCGGTCAGTCGTTTCGGAAGTTAGGACTCCGATTGGCGTGCCGATAATTTTAAAATATTCATAAGGTCCATTGAGACTTATCTGTAAAATTTGAGCTATATCAGACCTCGTTTGGTAGGCATCAGAAGAAGGTTTCAGTTTTTATTGTCGATAAATATTAAAAAGAGATTTTCGAGCTCGGTTTTGGCGAATGAGCTCTGATTCGAAATCCGAAAGCGCCGTTAGGTTCGTATGATTATTTGTGACTTTTGTGAACTTTCGAAAGTGAATTTCGATGTTGTTCGGCTAGTTTCCGCTAAAATGCCGAAAGTTAAATAATTTGACTTTTATTCTATTTAATTTGCATATTGAGTTTCGGGAGTCCAATTTGAGATCCGCCTTAGCGAGTATGCTATATATATTTTGTATAACTTGTATGCAAAAGTTGGAATTATTTCTAATATCGTAGGGTACCGTTTTAATTTTCGTCGCGAAAAGAAAAATAAAAGAAATAAAAGAAAATGGAAAAGATAAAAGAAAAGACAATAAAGGGAGTCGGTGGGGGTTAAGGGGATAAAATCCCTTTAGCTTTCCATCACTGAAACAGAAATGTAGAAGAGAGAAATAACGCAAACAAGAGAAAAAAAATACCAGAAAAATGAGAAAAGGAAAGGAAACGGAGCAGAAAAAAATAGGATTTTCACCCCACAATATTCAGGTAAGGATCTTAATATATTATTTGAGTTTATTACGTGTGTTTGAATATATTTTAACGGTATAACTTAGAATATTAGACATCGTTTTAATAAGTTCAATTAATAGTTTAAAGGGTCAAATGGACCCCGATAATAAAATTAATTATATATTCGTACTTAGTGAGTTATGAGCAACTTATAAATGTAATTTATTTAGGGTTTGGTTATGTGACCTTAAACCCTGTACATAGGCCTGGCCTGCGTATTGCGTATGCGAATAGAGTATCAGGTTCCTAACCGGATTGCCCTGAGATGTGAGGAATGAAGCCTTTATCCTAATTTGATATATTTTTCTGCTTATTGAACACAGTGGGATCGTTTGGTAATGAATCCAAAAGGATAAAGCGGTTGTTGGGTAGTAGTGTTAACTTTGGAACGAGGTAAGTGTTTATATCCATTTCTTTGGAGGTACCTGGCCTCGTGGATTTTCTACCACGTGTTCCTTACGTGTGTAGCTGCCGATAGGCGTACTCATTACGCCTTAGCTTTGGATTTACATTGTATATTATATGTTATGTCCTGTTGTTGGTATTGCATTAGGGATCTGAGCATTGTACCATGGCTGTGAGTTGGCATCTACTTCCCGGCTGTCGATGAGAGTCTCGCGCCGGTAAAGGGTTATTATTACATCACATTGCATTCATATGCATTATATGTCATTCGTATGCATTACATTGCATCATATTGAGGGTAGGAGGATTCCGCCCTCGGAGCAGGAGGATTCCGCTCCATTGCATCATATTGAGGGTAGGAGGATTCCGCCCTCGGAGCAGGAGGATTCCGCTCCATTGCAACATATTGAGGGTAGGAGGATTCCGCCCTCGGAGCAGGAGGATTCCGCTCCTTTGCATCATATTGAGGGTAGGAGGATTCCGCCCTCGGAGCACGAGGATTCCGCTCCATTGGATCATATTGAGGGAAGGAGGATTCCGCCCTCGGAGCAGGAGGATTCCGCTCCATTGCATCATATTGAGGGTAGGAGGATTCCGCCCTCAGAGCAGGAGGATTCCGCTCCATTGCATCATATTGAGGGTAGGAGGATTCCGCCCTCGGAGCAGGAGGATTCCGCTCCATTGCATCATATTGAAGGTAGGAGGATTCTACCCTCGAAGCAGGAGGATTCTGCTCCATTCATTTGGCACATGTGACCCTTTGCATCATATTTCATTTCATCTCATCTCATCTCATATCATTGCGTAGACTTGTGGTACATAACTACTGTTCTGCTTATACGTGCACTGCTTATTTGTTGATATGTTTCTGGTTCACATTCCTGGTTGAGTTTATGGTTCCATACGTGTTTTCGGTTATTATCTGGCTCTGCCTTTTTATAATTTAAATAAAAGGAATTTGGTCTATCTGTTTCTTTTCTCCCTGGCTAGCTATCCTATTCTTTGAGGTGGCTAGTCTGCCCCACTTATTGAGTCCTTTTGACTCACCCTTGTTTGTTGTTTGTTTTTGTCTATCTATTTCGTTGCGGCAGGTTCGCTCCAGGATTGAGTTCGCCACGTTGTGAAGGAGCGAAGACGACTTCAGCTGCCAGGGTGAGCCAACTTTTATTCCGGATGGCCACCAGTTTATTATCTATTATTTCAGTTGCATTTTGCTCCCTCTGGAGGTATCTGTCTTCTTTTGTACTCTTAGATGTCTAGTCTGGATAGCCCTAAACCTAGTATATTGGGTAGTCAACTGTAATTTCTTTTGTACAGCTTAGAGGTATCAGTATGTCTGTATTTTTGTTTTAAGTCTTGACCTTATTTATGAATTGTTATATTTATTTTCCTAATTTAATTGGTAAGGGTTCGCCCGATGGGTCTAGGGGAAGATGTCGGGTGCCCGCACTGCCTAACCGGATTTTCGGGTCGTGTCACAATTTCTTGATCCTTCAACTCCAGTTTCCTTTGCAGCTCAGCATTTCTGTTTTCACCTCAAGAACATGATGCTCCAGTTCTTTGACTGTTGTAATTGCTTCCTCTGGTCCATAGTCCTCACTTTCTTAAGACTGCTCCTGCTTAACCTGCACTGGTTTCTTTGGAGCTCTCTTCTCTTTGAAGAAATCACAATTTTTCAGCACATTCAACCCAAACATTTGATGAATAGTTGGCTTTTTCCCAGCTTCCAAAGGAACCCCAAAGTGCTCAAGAACCTGCTGTAGGATGTAGGAATGCACCAAGGAATGTGGCTTCTGATCAGTATCTGCAATCCTTTTTATGTGTCTGATTATCAGACCAGGTAGATTAATTCTCACTCCTCTGTCCAGCAGGTCCATGTAGGTCAAGTCAAGGGCACTGGCCTCACTGTTCCTTTCTCCCCTTGGCAGTAGAAACCTATGGAAAAACTCAAAAAGCAACTGATGAGCCGGCTCCATTTCCTTAATGTCAACTTTTCTTTCCTTCCTCAGTTTGGTTTTCCCTGAGAACTTTTCACAACACTCAGAGGAGTCACTCCATCAGTTGTTTTTGGCTATTTCAACTTAATGTACCTGCAATAACCCACAGCAGGGACATCAAATATCACTCCCAACTCTGTCCTCCCAAATTCAATTTCTATTCCCTTCACAACAGAAAACACTCTTCTGGCAGCAACTCTGCAATTTGTATAGAACTCCCTGATTTCATCAGAATACAGCAGTCTGTCTTTCTTGGCAAAGAGATCCAACCAGCCTTGATCCTCTACCTTCTTGAGTAGAGGTTTCATGTTGTGCTCCTGCAGATCACCCAGGATGCTCCCAGCCAATATCTGGTGTCTTGCAAAGAAGGTTGTTCTGTCAACCTCCTCTTCAGAGTCCTTTCTCTTCTTCTTGCTTTCCATCTCACTGTCTGTATCTGAGTCACTGGGTTCCACAAAGCTTCCAGCTTCATCACTTTCTTCTTTGGCCTCTACAACCTTTTTCTCATTCTTCTGTTCCTCATGTTTTCCAGCCTTCACATTCTTGACTGTCTTTTCTAGCTTCCCCACTTTCTCTAACTGCTGCTTCAGAGCAGACCTAGTTGCTACCCTTCTTGGTGCTGGCTGAGCAGCAGTTTTTTCATCACTCTTAGTCCTCTCCTCCTGTGAGTTCTCACTACTTTCATCCACAAGTCTGCTTTTGGGCACAGACTTTCCCTCTTTCAACAATCTCCTTCTCTTATCAACTTCAACTTTTGTCTCACTTACAAACACCACTTCCTCTTCTTCACCCTCTAACGACAACTTCTCATCTTCCTCCCTAAATTTTCTTTTTACATTCTTTCTTTCCTTTTCCTCAACTTTCTCTACGACTTCCTCACTTTCACCATTTCCCTCTTGAATTTTTTCATCTTCTTCTTCACCAGAATCTGTCCAGTTCAGTTCTGCATCCTCAGCCATAATAGGATTTGAGCAAGAACCTGGTTCTTTAGTCAAATCCATTGCAGCTTCAACAGAACTTGATCCTCCAACAACTGGACCAGCAAGCACAGACATCCCCTGAACTCTTTCAACAAAAGTAGCCTCCGAACTAGGTTCATTGACATGCTCCTTTTGGGATTCAGCAGAATCCTCTTCTCTCAATATTTCCACCACGTTTTCAACTACATTAACCTCCACCATTTCCTCAGTTACTAAGGGCACATTAAAACTAGACTTAGGCATAGGCTCCTCCTGAACAACCTTCAAGTTCTCCTCAACTACATTCTCCTTATCAGACATTCCACTAGGCTTTATCTTTTCTACGATTTCATCTAGTCCTTTAACCAATGTTTCAGTTCTCAATTTTTCGGGACTTTTTACAGACTTTACAGCAGTAGAGTCAGATAGAGTAGAGTCATGTTTTACCTCAACCGGTTTTTCAGAGGAGATTGGTTCTGCAGGCGTAGGAGACGAGGATCTGACAACCGTCTTCTTGGCCCCTTTCTTTCCTGCCCTTTTGAGGAATTTAACCCTAGCTTTGACAATTCTCTCCGCGAGAGTAGAGGGAGGGGGTTTTGGTGTAGATTTCTTGGACGTTTGGGTCTCTGAGGTTTTAGTAGGAGAAGCAGAAGAGGATTGTGCTTGAGACATGGCGAATTTTTTTTTTGGTTAGGGTTTCTGGGAGAGAATGAAGGCAATTTTTGATTTTAGAGAGAGAAAGAGAACGGTATAGGAAGGATTTGCAATTTATGTAATGGGAAGAAGTAATGGGGTCAGGAGTTTTCTATGGGAAAAGATGCTAATAATGACTAAAAAGCAAAAAGCAGCTTTTTGAAGTTTTGAAAATTGGGAAAAGGTACCGATTTGACGGTTACATAGACTTACCCAAATAAGGTCTTTTTAAATGAGTGGGGTCCGATAAAGTCTAGTAGAAGTCTAACCACAAAAGGAATTATTCCTATTATAAAGGACGGTTACAAGAACATGGGAAGCCTTCCTTGACACACGTATAATTGACAATCAATTTCAGTTATGACACTTAACATAAATAGCTGTGTAGCTGTACCTGGACATGGTTCCTCATGCTTGCCTTGGTTCCTTCCACGCACCCTGTAGGTTCTTTAATGGGAACACATTAGCCCAACCTGGTGCTACTCAGCTGAACAACTATACTTAATAAAGTACAAAATTTAGACTGGACAATAACAACAATAGTGACAAACAGGTTGCTGAACTCTTAACTAACCAATCATTGGGGAATAAATGCTGAGTCATCCGTGTATTTTGGTCATCCCTAACTCCAACCTGTTCCTCTCAAACTGAACTTTGTTCGGTGCTTTGGTAAAGATGTCAGCAATTTGATCTTCAGTCCTGCAAGAATTCATAGTAATCAGACCCTTTTCTACATTATCTCTAAGAAAATGGTGTCTAATATCAATGTGCTTTGTTCTTTTATGTTGGATTGGATTCTTGGCAATGTTCACTGCACTTGTGTTATCATAGAAAATGGGCACAACTCCACATTTAATTCCAAAGTCCTCCAACTGCTGTTAGATCCATAGCAATTGTGAGCAGCATGATGCAGCTGCTACATACTCAGCTTCTGCAGTAGATAAGGCTACTGAGTTCTGCTTCTTTGTTGCCCAAGAAACTAAGCAGGGACCAAGAAAATGTGCCATTCCTGAAGTGCTCTTCCTGTCCACCAAGTGACCTGCATAATCTGCATCAGCAAAACCAATTAGTTCAAAAGTACCTCCCCTTGGGTACCATAGACATAGATCCTGAGTTTCCTTTAAATATCTCAAGATCCTCTTCATAGCAGTCAGATGTGATTCCTTAGGCTTGGACTGAAATCTAGCACATAGTCCCACACTGTATACAATATCAAGTCGACTGGCTGTGAGATAGAGGAGTGAACCTATAATTCCTCTATATTTTGTCTCATTTGTAGAAGGACCTAGTTCATCCATATCCAGCTTGGTTCTAGAAGCAAAAGGAGTAGTCATTTCTTTTGCTCCTTCCATGTCAAATTTCTTCGGAAGTTCCTTGACATACTTTTGTTGATGAATCATGGTTCCTTCAGGCGTCTTTTTTATCTGCAATCCTAGGAAGAAATTGAGTTCTCCCATCATGCTCATTTCAAATTCACTGCCATCAATTCAGCAAATCCCTTGCATAGCTCCTCATCAGTGGCTCCAAAAATGATATCATCAACATATACCTGAACCACCAATAGATCCTTTCCTTTCTTCTTTAAGAATAGTGAGTTATCAATCTTCCCTCTTGTAAAACCATTCTTCAGTAAGAACCTGATAGTCTTTCATACCAGGCTCTTAGAGCTTGCTTCAATCCATAGAGTGCCTAATCAAGTTTGTAAACGTGATCAGGAAATTCACTGTTCACGAAACATGGAGGCTGTATTATATAGACTTCTTCATTTAGATAACCATTCAAGAAGGTACTCTTCATGCCCATCTGATACAGTGTAAACTCCATGTATGTAGCAAAGGCAATCAACATTCTAATAGCTTCCATCCTTGCTACTGGTGCAAAAGTTTCATTATAGTCAATTTCTTCCTCCTGACTGTATCCTTGGACTACTAGTCTAGCCTTGTTTCTTGTTACTATACCATGCTCATCCAATTTATTCCTGAACACGCACTTTGTTCCAATTATTGATCTGTCCTTTTGCTTAGGAACCAGGTGCCACACTTTGCTTCTTTCAAACTGGTGTAATTCATCCTGCATGGCTAGAACCCAATCTGGGTCTTCCAAGGCTTCTTTTACATTCTTTGGTTCCAAAGATGATAGGAAAGCAAAGAATGCACATAAGTTCTTCAAAGCCGACCTGGTCATAATCCCAGTATCCAATTCAGATGGCACATTCTCCAAAGGATGAGAACTTTGGTACTTCCATGGCCTGGGTTGAATATGACGAGAAGAACCCTCAGCATCAGTTTGAGTAGGTTCTTCCTGATTTGTTGAATTATCCACTTCATCTGATGTTCCCCCTGTCATGTTGACTCCTTGTTCTCTTGAAGTTGAATCCTCACATGATTCCTCCTTTTCTTCTGGATCTTCAAAGTCAGCTGCACCATCTTCTCAAGTAAGGCCAATAGCTTGATCATCTGCTTCATTTTCATCAATTGCCTTATCAGATTCATCAAATACCACGTGCATACTTTCCTCCACTGTTTGGGTTCTTTTATTAAACACTTTGTATGCTTTGCTTTGAGTAGAATAACCAAGGAATATTACCTCATCACTTATTGCATCAAACTTCTCCAATGGTTCCTTGTTGTTGTTGTGGACAAAATATTTACAACCAAAGGGTCTCAGATGTGCAATATTCGGTTTCCTTCCTCTGAGAAGCTCATATGGAGTCTTGTCGCGAATGGCTCTTATGGAGCATCTGTTCAGTAGATAACATGCAGTGTTTATTGCTTCAGCCCAAAAGTTTCTTGCAAGACCACTTAACAGCAGCATAGTCCTTGCCATATTCTCCAGAGACCTGTTCTTCCTTTCAACTACTCCATTCTGCTGTGGAGTTCTTGGTGCAGAGAAATTATGATCAATGCTGTGTTTTGCACAATACTCAGAGAATTTTAAGTTTTCAAACTCTGTTCCATGGTCAGATCTAATGCTGACAAGTGTCAGGCTCAACCTTTTCTGCACAACACCAGTCCAATCTTTGAAGCTATCAAAGGCTTCATCTTTAGATTCCAAGAACAAGGTCCATGTATACCTTGAGTAGTCATCAATAATTACGAATTCCTCCTCTGCTCCTGACTCTCATAGGTCCACACAGATCCATATGTATCAATTCCAGTGGTTTTGATGTGCTCACCACCTTCTTTGATTTAAAGGATGATCTCACATGTTTTCCTTTAACACAAGCATCACACATTTGTTGTTCTCAAATTTCTTACTTGGCAGTCCACGAACCAGCTCCTTTGATACTAGCTTGTTGAGCTGTGACAGACTAGCATGTCCCATTCTTTTGTGCCACAGTTGAGAATCACTTTCTTAAACATTCAGGCATGTTAGATTGTTTTCAGGCAGAGATCTCAGTGATGCTTTGTATACATTGTTCACCCTCTTTCCTTCCATAACAATTTCTCCACTCTGTATGTTCTTCACAATACACCCTACAGATGAGAAACTCACTTCATTCCCTCTATCACACATTGAGAGATACTCAGCAAGTTGTGTCTGAGTCCATCAACACAGTATACATTTTTAATGGCATGATCCAGAGCTCTCCCAAATTTTCCAATTCCTACAATCTGACCACTTTTTCCTCCACCGAAGGCTACACTGCCTCCTTGAAATGCTGCGAGTAAGAGAAAGTTTCTTCTATCTCCTATCATGTGCCTTGAATAACCACTGTCAAGAATCCAGCCTGGGTTGTTCTCCCTCACTCCAGCCTGCAAAACAGATTAAGGGTTAGCTTTAGGAACCCAGACTAGCTTGGGTCCCTTCTTATGAGAAAATGGATAAATCAACTCTTTCTTAGCCCATTGAGGTAGAACACTCATTTTATTTTTAGTCTTTGCCTTGCTAGCATTTATGCACCTTTGTCTGTAATGTCCAGTTTCACCACGAAAGGTACACAACATGTTGCAAGGCAAACCCACATATTTGCTTTTAGGATTATATGCAGGAAGTGGTTTTTGAATCCTAGCCCTTGTTTTCCTTTGTTCTGATTTTCAAGGACCCAATTCATTGCCTCAGAGGACCTATTCCATTTTGTTAACCTGGTAAGCTCATAGTCAGATTTTTCAACCTTCTGATTCAGAATCCTGTTTTTCTCAGTTTCTTGGTACAGAATCTCATTTGTTCTTTTAAGTTCATTTTCAAGAAAGGTTTGAACTTCACTTATTACTTGCTTACCATTAACACTATCCTTTAACTGATTTAATTCCAATTCCAATTCTGTGATCTTAGAGTTTGACACAAGAGTCTGCCCTTTCAAAATGGCATTGACTTTTTCAAGCTCAATGTTTTGTTCTTGAAGACTCTTGTGTTTAGTTCTAAGATCACTTATATCCATAGTTAATTTATCTTTCTCAATTTTCTCCTTTTCATAACCCTCGATTAAAGTGGCAGTAATTAAAACAAGATTTTCAGTAAAGTATGTGTGCAGATTTTCTTTGAGCTCAGAAAGACTTACCTCTGCTGAATGGGCAGCTTCTTCTCCATTAGTTGCCATAAGAGCAGAGTCCTTCCTCTGGGTTTCTTCAGAGTATAACTCTTTCAGCTTCTCCCAAATCTCTTTGCCAGACTTGTACTCGAGTATCTTTGCTAGTACATCAGGTGTCAGCCCTCTTCTCAAGTATGACACAGCTTTGGCGTTTGCCTGCAACAAGTCTAGGTCTTGAGGATCAAGTTATTCTACTGACTTTGAAACTAGAACTCTGTTTGCTACTCTCTTGACAGGAGCATGAGGTCCTCTTTTCACAATCAACCAGAGACTGTAATCCGTTGCTTGAAGAAAGGTTTTCATTTGTTTCTTCCACCACTTGTAGCTTATCCCATTAAACATAGGTGGTTTTGACGGATCTGTCCTCCTCTGAACTCCCTTGGATCCTCCTCGTCAGAGCTTTCTATTGACAATTCCATCAGTGCTAGTGGAGATTCATTTTCAAATTCCTTTTCTTTGTCAGATTCACTGTCAGTAGGTCCTCATGTAGCATATAAGGCTTCCTTTCTCTTTCTTCTTTCTGCTCTGAAGTTTGGAGGTCGTCTCACCTTCTTCTTGTCTTTGTCATTCTCTTTTGATGCTTCTTTTTCCTTCTCCTTTGTTGCTCTATTTTTCATCCATTCAACTTCCCACATTGGACAATCCATGACATCATGGTCCTTTTTGAAACAATTGAAGCATCATGAGTAATCTGGACTATCAACTATATTCTTTCTTCCAGAGCTCTCTTTGTTATTTCTTTTGAATCCTTTGAACTTTCCCAAGTTGAAATTCTGTCTCACAGCACTAACCATTGCAGCTTCAACTGATTGCAAATCAACATAATCCTCATTTGCTTCAAGTGCAAGGGTCTTGTCCTTCTTGAGTGCTGGTTTAGTTTTTGAATCCTTCATCATCTCATGTGTTTTCAAACTTCCAACAAGTTCCTCAAGTTTGATGGATCTGAGAGGTTTAGACTCAATAATAGCGGTCATCTTGGGTTTCCAAGCCTTAGGTAGTACATTCAGAACCTTTTCCACCATCTCTACTTCAGGAAACTCCATATCCAGGGATCACATCTCATTAGTGATAATGGTCAGCCTGGTCATCATGTCCTGGATGGATTCCTTCTCTCCCATAGTGAACAGCTCAAATTGTCTTTTTAGCATTCTCCTCTTTGAGTCCTTCACTTCAGTGGTTCTTTCATGTGCAACTTGTAGGGCATCCCAAATTTCCTTAGCAGTCTTATAGGATGATACCCTATTAAACTCCTCAGGGCCAAGACCACAAATTACCAGACGTTTGGCTTTATGGTTCTTTTCAATCATCTTATAATCCACTTTATTGAACTCCTCTTTTGACTTAGGTTCTTCTCTGGCAGCAGCTCCTTCACCAACTATTTTGGTAGGGGTCACATTCCCTTCTGATACTATAAGCCAGAGTTGGTAATCTTCAGCACATATGTAATTTTTCCATCATGTTCTTCCACCAAGCATAGTACTGCCCATTGAACTGTGGGAGCCTTAGAACTGACTGTTCTTCAGTGATGGTAGGTGGTGCACTCATGATTCTGATCCTTCTCAAGGTGTTAACCTAGCACGAGAAGACCTGCTCTGATACCACTTGTTATAATCTAAGCACCTCCTAAGAACACTAGAAGGGGGGGTTGAATAGTGTCCACCGATTTTTCTTCACAAGAACTAGCTTCGTCTAAGTCCAGAACCTTGTTCTTGACTTAATCAGTTTGCACTTCGACACCACAACAGACACAAGGGACATGATGTTTTTACGTGGAAAATTCCTTGCTCAAGGGAGAAAAACCATGACCTACACTTTGGGATTTTCGAACCAATCCACTAACACAAAGAGCAAGTTTCTGATTACAAGACTCTGTAACCAAGGGGCTACACTCTAGACCCTAATCACTCAACAAAGCTAACCTCTAGCTTTACAAAGTAATCTCTCAAAAGTTCACCTAACACAAACGCTTCTAAGATAAGCAGATAGGTCATAACAATAATAGCATAAAACAAGACAACTTACAAACCAAGAACCTAGACACAATATCTAGACTCTATCTACTTTAGCTCCACTAGTTGTCTTCTTCAGTTATCTCACGTTGAAAGTTGCTGAATCGCATGTGTATGCTCACAACTCTCTGATTGTGAATAACTAAGTTACGGCTGTATCAACTACTTGTATTTATATAGGGATCAGAACCCTAGTTGAGTTCCACAAGGAAACCTTGTAATTATGGTAAGACAAGATTCCCCGTGACTCTTTCCTTGTTTAAGTCCAACTCATACTTGTACTTCGAAGACACAGCCTGGGCACAAACTCTTTTAGTCTGACTAGGATGCATACTCGTACACGCACCACTACTCCTAGTTCCGCAGAGATTTGCAACCCTCAATCTTTTCGATCAGTCGTGCCCTTCTATACAAGGACCAGGTTCTCCTCCAGAACAACTGGGTCCTTCTCGTTTGTCATTCTTCAAAATATTTCTCAACAAATAGGATTAGAAGTACTTGAACTAGGGTTAGAAGAGGGTTGGATATGGGTTGAGCAACCCAGGGGCTGCCCAACAGTGGGAGCAACCATGGCTGCCTAGTGATGATGGAGCGCTCAAGTCTGCAAAAAATCGCCTAGAGCTAGAGAGAGAAACTATACTAACGTGTCTCCCTATTTTCCCTCCTTGCAATAAAATTAAAAGTTCATACTTGACTTTATTTTCATTTACTTCGGTTTATTTAGTTAACAAGATGATAAATTGACGCGCACTTCCTGCATATGCTAGCAACAGATCTCCTTAGAGAAAAAATGAGAGACGCAATTCGATGGGCTGTTAAATTTTGGAAAATTTACACAGTATACAAGATTTACCTCACTGGTTCAAAAATATTTCATTTGTGTCGCTTTAAAAATTGTTTTACCTGTTTTAAAAGTTTTAATTACATCATGAAAATAGGAATTGTAATTACTCCTCAAACTCATGCCCCCATACCAGATGCATCCTTTCTACGGAATTTCACCATGGCAAAAGCACCACGTTAGTGCCAAGCCACCAACGCATCTTCTCTTCCACCAAGAACTCGCATCCAGCAACAACCTCACGGGCTGGTGGTGTTTTTGCTCTTGTTCTTTTTTTCCCCTTATTCTTACTGTTACTTTCTTTGACTTCTTCAGTTTTTCAGATGAATGGGAAAATACATTATGTTGTTTTTTTCTCTTCTTTATACTCAACCTAGTGTAGCCAAGACAAAATATATGGTTTTCTTCAACAACATTTTCTTCCTAGTTGACATATTAGTGATATAATATATATTACATATTACATCTTTATAACATATTCATTTTTTTAGGTTTCATATGCTAAATATTACATATATATATTACCACATATATCAATGGTGTTCCAATATCGGATACATTAATGGAAAATCATTAAAATCAAACACTTTCACCGGGCATCCTCTATAAGGAGTGTTTTGCAAGATTGCCCCTGTTTAACAATGTTTTAGCAAAATACCCTTAAGTTGCCACGAAGCCAAGACTTCAACGCTCAAATTTTTAAGTGTTGGCACAGGGCCAAGACTTCAAGAACAAGTGTTGTCATGCCAACACTTCAACTCATATGGCGAGAATGTAGGAAGAAATTGGGAGGGGCAAGGTTGCCTTTTTCCAACACTTATGACCAAGTGCTGGTAAATATTGTATTTTGCCAACACTTCAAGGGGCAAGTGTTGGCAAATATAAAAGGGTCAAAGGCAAGTGTTGGCCGCGTACCAAGAGATTGACCGGGAGTGTTTCCGTCCAAAACTTTTTCATTATACTCAACGGGAACATTTTTGCAAAACTCTGTTAAGCGCGGGCAAAAAGGCAAGTCATTGCTTATGGTGTCTATATTTTTTGCAAAAAGGCCCATTTAAATAGTATATTAGAGTATGATTAATATACTACCTAAACGACATATATAACATTAATATACTATTAATATATATTTTGAGACATAAATATGTTCTTTTTCAACTTGCAAAATTTTAATGTAAATGAATTTTCTCTTCCTCTTCGAATCTAGTAAATTTATATAAGGTTCTACCAACAATTTATTTTTCCGGAACCCCTTCTAATAATATTTTTTTTACCACAATATATAGTCTATCATACATGCGCTTATTTGTTAAAATAACTAATTATTTGACTAAGACGACGAGGAGAAGTTGATGGCTAACATAGATGGGGAAGGGAGAATGTTTAGGGATTGATTGATTGCCATTGAGTTCTTTTTCACTCAATCATCCTTCCTTAATTTTAGGAACACTCTCATACTTTTCGTTTTGTTTTGGGCTAGAGATTGAATTATGATCTTTTAAGGTATATATGTAATTAGCTATTGGGTACCACATAAATATGGTAGGGAGTCAAATTTATTCTTATAAGGGTTTTTTACACAAATATACAAATTTATACCCTTAATTACAAAAAAAAAATAGCAAGATTTTTCAAATTACAAGGCATACCAATATTTTTTCTAGCACATTTCACAAAATACAATGTATTTCATTTTTATTTTCCTAAATCTAACATCTCAATTCTCAAGTGCAGCCCACTGCCCCCTCAAAGCCATCACCCCCACAATCAATTCACATAAAAAAAGCAGAGCACACAAACCCCATCTCTCTCCAATTCCTTCGACGACAACATTTACAACAGCCCCGAAGGAAACCCAACCCTTACAACGATGGCTCCGCCCGATCTCACCGGAACAAAACGATTCTCTCCATCGCGTTCATTCATAATTCCCAGATCGCCGTTTTCTTATCGACGACGTTGAGGATTGACCCGTCAATACCCAGAACCATCAGGACCGGGTCGAGAGTCCACTACTTGAAACTGAGGTTATGTTTCTAATTGCTTTGAAAAAGCTACGATCTGTTATCGAAAGTTGAAGTCAGTAATGTTTTAGAAAATGAAGAGAAAAGGATTTTGTTAGATTTAAATATTGAGAGAGCTAAAACAGCTTGGGAAGTTCCTTATAGGAATTTAGCTGTAGCATTGTTGAGTCGATCGAAAAATGTGTTATTTGTAGTGGCGAAGAATTATAAGGCGTTAGCAAATCAGTATTTAGTGTTTGGAAAAGATGTGCTTTCGAAAAATGATGTTTCTGGAATGAATGAAGCGTTGAGGTTGATGAACGATTGGAGTTGTGTGAGAGAGGGTTGACAGTTGTGAATAGGAAAGAGGAGAGGAGTTTAGAAGGAATTGAGATCGAAGGTGCTTAGAACATATGATACAATCAGGGATCATGGTTTCAATTAATTTGCTTAAATATTCAGCTTGTTTCATGTGTAGCTGGTTTATTATTTTGAGTTTTCAGTTTTAAGAGCATGTGGCTTTTTTTTTTTTGGACCTTATACATAAAAGCATCCCTGAACTGCGATGAAACGGTCTGAAACAGTCTGAACGGTCTCAAGTGATGATGAAACAGTCTGAAACGACGTTGAAACGGTGCATAAACAGTTAGATACAGTGCCGAAATAACGCTGAAACGGTGCAGAAACAGTTAGATATAGTGTTGAAACGGTGCAAAAACAGTTAGATACGGTGCTGCAGAAACAGTTAGATACGGTGCTGCAGAAACAGTTGAAACGGTGTAGAAACAGTTGGATACGGTGCTGCAGAAACAGTTGAAACGGTGCAGAAATAGTTAGATACGATGCTGCATAAACAGTTGAAACGGTGCAGAAACAGTTAGAAAAAGTTGAAACGGTGCAGAAAAAGCTAGAAACAGTTGAAACGGTGCAGAAACAGACAGATACGGTGTTGCAGAAACAGTTGAAACGGTACAAAAAAGTCAGATACGGTGCAAAAACAGTTAGATATGGTTCTGCAGAAACAGTTAGATACGATGCAGAAATAGTTTATACGGTGCAGAAATAGTGAGATTCAACGAGATACATTGAGGATGGATGAGGAAAAGTGAAATTGGGGAAAATGAGAGGAGTAAAAGTGAAAATGGGGGAAATGGTGGGAGAAAAAATGAAATAGGGGGAAATGAGAGGAGCAAAAGTGATAGTGGGGGAAATAGAAGGAAGAATGTAAGGGTTTGGTATGTTATGGAAAAATATTGCTATGTTTTTTCTATGTTTGTAATTATCTTGTGTTTTCCTCTATATAGGGTAATTTTACTAAAATGTTGCTATGTTTGGTAATTAAGCTCTAAAACTTGTACTTTTATGTAAAAAATCCTTCTTATAAATTGTGTAGTTACGAAAATTGACAATTAGACGGGTATGTTGCAAGGATAGGCTCTTTTTTCCATGCTATCTAAGTTCTGTATCCAATTTGAAATTCGTGCAACAATAGCTCAACGGGGACATTTTTGCAAAACCCTGTTAAGCGCGGACAAAAAGACAAGTCATTGCTTATGGTGTCTATATTTTTTTGCAAAAAGGCCCATTTAAATAGTATATTAGAGTATGATTAATATACTACCTAAACGACATATATAACATTAATATACTATTAATATATATTTTGAGACATAAATATGTTCTTTTCAACTTGCAAAATTTTAATGTAAATGAATTTTCTCTTCCTCTTCGCATCTAGTAAATTTATATAAGGTTCTACCAACAATTTATTTTTCCGGAACCCCTTCTAATAATATTTTTTTTACCACAATATATAGTCTATCATACATGCGCTTATTTGTTAGAATAACTAATTATTTGACTAAGACGACGAGGAGAAGTTGATGGCTAACATAGATGGGGAAGGGAGAATGTTTAGGGATTGATTGATTGCCATTGAGTTCTTTTTCACTTAGTCATCCTTCCATAATTTTAGGAACACTCTCATACTTTTCGTTTTGTTTTGGGCTAGAGATTGAATTATGATCTTTTAAGGTATATATGTAATTAGCTATTGGGTACCACATAAATATGATAGGGAATCGAATTTATTCGGGTGAATTACAAAATTGAGCTAAAAAAACACCCAGTCTTGATTTGTCAAGCTGTTTTTTTTTTTTTGTGGTCTTTAAAACTTAAGCACATTTTAATTAATGAAACTTGAAAAGACAGAAATACCCTTCCCCACAACAAAACACCCGCTGCTCACCAAATGAACGCCCATTAGTCTCTCTCCTGCTCAAACGAGCAAAGTTTCAGCTCCAGCGACGGCATACGGCGGCGAGTTTTGTGAAACAATCAACAACTCCGGCAATAAATCAGGTAACTAGCAAAAATTTCGGTATTTTTACCTTTTTCTTTTACGAGTTACATTCGTTTTTGCTTGATTTTATAACAAAACAAAAACTACAAAACAAGTTACAGCAATTCCAGCGACATTACTTTCGGCGACTGTAAATAATATCGAAAAAATCATATAAAAAAATTATTTTTGAAGATATGCAGAAATCATCTGCTGGTCAATCTATTGATTTTGGATTTACTTCCACTACTTGCAAGCATTGCTGATCTCTTTTTTGGTTTCTCAACTTTTATCATCTTTAAAGGAATAGAAACAACAATCTCTGTTGACTTGTCCAATCTCACCTCCGAGTCAAGTTGTGTGCTCTTAATTTCAACACTTTCTGGAACTGTGAGCATATGTTGCGGCACAATTTGATTGGGCTTTCTTCCTCTAGAGGCAGGCATCGCTGATCCTGTTTGTGCTTTGTCAACTTTGATATTCTTTAAAAGAATAGAAGCAGCAATGTCTGATGGCTGGTCCAACGTCACCTTTGTGCTCTTAACTTGCACACTTGCTGGGACTGGTAGGGTTGGCTGTACAACAGGAATCTCAGAACTTGCTGGGACTGGTAGGGTTGGCTTGGACTTACTTCCCCCTAGCAGCAGGAATTATTGATCCCTTTATTACAGTAGAAGCTTTCTCAACTTTAATCTTCTTTAATGAAATACGAACGGGACTTATATCCTCATCTATCTGCTTTCTCTTTGACCTTGTGACATAATTACGCTGCACCGCCATCTTATTCTGAACTGGTGTTGTCTTTGTTCTGTGAAGACAAACGATGTCTAAATCATGGTGCATTTGCTCTCTACCTTCATCATCTTGAAGGGAAGCACTTGAAGATTTGGCAGAAGAATCACCTTCACCTTCACCTTCACCTTCATTCTCAGAATCACTCTCTTCCTCCATAGTTTCACTATCTAAACGTTCCTCCAGAAACACTATCACTCTCTACACGTTCCTCATCAAACTCTTTTTTGTTAGAACAGACATCATTAGTATTATCATCACCACTTCGACAACCATCAGAATTTTCACTATGTGGACCATCACTTTCAATCCCTATAGTTTTCTGATCAACATGCTTTTCAGCAACTGAAATACACTTAGTATCATCATCACCAGTGCCAGAATCTTCAGAATTCTTATTGTCCGAACTAGAAGTTTCAGTCTCTATAGCATCCTCAGCAGCATCCTTAACGGAACCACAATCCTTTATGCCAGGAGACACAACATCATTACTACCAACAGCTTCAGGTCTGACATAGTTCTTGTCAGAAGATGCATCACCACTTTCGGGGCTGGTGTGTTTTTTGTAAAATACATCATAAACCTTATCTATCTTGACCTCTAACTGCTACAAAATATAAGTACAACCAGAAATAAAAGTAAAAGAGAAAGAAAAACATGTCAAATTATTTCACGTACTGAAAAAAAAACTACACAGCATATAATATCATTGTATTTTTGAAATAAAAAACTCTATATCCATCTTTGTTGTAGCGTTTTTCTGAATGCATCTAACTGTTGCATCAAAACTTGCTATCAATTGAGCAATTCCTGACACAAAGAAATATTTAGAAGATCACAATTTAAATAACTAAGCAAAGAACACTCAGAAAAACTTTAATACAACAAAATAAATGAATACCTCAACATCAAACTCATCATCCACTCCTTGCCAATCAAAGTCTTTCATTCTTATATTCTAAATAACACATGACAATAAAAAAAATGTAGTAAACTAAATGAAATAAATAATCAAACAACAAAACATAATGCAAGTAATTACCGGTTTAGTAGGATCAAACATATACTTAGCTGTATTGAATTGAACATGATGACTGATATTATGCTTCAACATTAAATATCTATTTTCACCACAAAACACAGAAAATTTCTCTGCAAAGTAGGGTAACAACTCCATCACCCAAATTAAGAATGCCAACGGAAACCCAGTAAGAAAGAGAGTAGTCCCCGCGCATATTTACTTCGCACTAAAGATTGTTTCATAACATGCATAATCAACCCATGCAAACTGTGACCATATGTTGTCATCCTCAACTAACACCCAATGATTGGATGTCAGAATAGTCTCAAATCTTAGTCCCATGATGACACGATATGCTATATAGACCTCAGCTATTTTAACAGTGTCATTATTCTTTTCAATCTTACCACCCTTCTCTAACATCCACGTTTTCAATTCTTGCAAAGTTGGAAGTTTATTAGGGCAATATTGCGTCAAAAGAAAACTTTTCCTGCTATACACTACACTTAAATCTGGCACAACACCAGTTCATTTCAAACCAGTAATACGAGCAAATTGGTTTGACGTAAACCTACAGTAATTTTCCCTAATACAGAAATTCATGACGTCTAGACGAGTCCTTTTAACTTCACAGTATAGTAAGCATAATATGAACCTTCCCGCAAAGTCGATTTTCCCTAAATCCAAGAACTGTCCAAATATTCTTTTTTTAAGAATTTGAAGTTGCTTACGAGTTAAAATGGAATTAATCACATCCATAAAACCACCATCTCCTCTCCAACCAAATTGTGTTTTGTTCTCCCACGAATCAAAGTCAGTGATGAAGTCCATTTCCTAACATGGAAAGACAGTACAAAATAACAAAGAACACAAATAAATCAAAACACAAATCTAAAAGAACAAAAAGGACAATAAACTAAAACTAACCAAGTTCGAAGCCCTGACAACTTCTTCCTATTTCTTAGCACCAGAACTAGATGCCATTAGTTCAAGAAACACAGTTAGGATATCTGATAGTGGATCTTAGATGTAAAGTCAAAATTTAAATATAAAATTGTACAAATTATCTCAATTTGATTAACTTTGAGTACAAGCACGAAACCCAACAAACCTTACTAGGCTGGAGACTTTTCACTTCTCACTTTGATATAAAATGACATCTCAGTTACGTACAGTTCCTTTTATATTTTAGTAATAAAGAAGAATTATATTCATTTTAATGTTAATTATAAAAACTAAGATATTAGTGAAAAAGGACTAAAAAGTCCTGTAAGTCCTTTTAGCTTCATTATATAATATATGTCTGATAATTAAATACCCGCAAAAATGCATTCCCAAGAACAAAAGTAAAAAAAAGGATACATTAATAAATATACAGCCAAATTGGCATCATCCTCTTCTGAAGTAAGGCCGAAGTGGCCTCATTTTAACATTCACTACACTAGAAAAGGTCATATTATTTTTATTAAAATACATAGAATTGGTAATATTTCTGTTGCACATTATTTATTAAAACAAGGGCATTTCTTACAAAATATATCCCTGTTGATTACAACAACCAAAAGAAACATATTGTATATAATATAAAATTTGCTAAGTAAAATATCAACAATACATCCGAAAAGGTAGCATTTCTCTTCAGTCTATCTATAAACCATCCTGCAATACATCCGAAAAGGTAGCATTTCTATTAAACCTATGTATAACACTATCCTGCAATACATCCAAAAAGGTAGAATTTCTCTTCACTCCATCTATAAAAATATTCTGCAATACATCCGAAAAGATAGCGTTTCTATTAAAACTATATGTAAAACATATATCCCAAGTCTTAGTAATTACACATACCAAATTAAAACATAAAGAAAAATAAACATATATGAAAAAAGCAAACTCATTCATCTACACAACTCAACAGCACCATCAACTGCAAATTTAACCATAAAAAATGAACAATGCATCCAAAAGAATTCCTATGAGCCTAGACGATCTGGACATAGCTTCTCATTATATTTCCCATAGTCTTCTTCAAGTTTCTCAGGGGGTGTTTCATAACCAGTATCAGCTTTCCACTTCCCATGTGCCCGAAGAGATGTATCAAGCTGTTTCCGATAAGAACTCACCCTTGACGGTTGAAAGTCACATATGTTCTTCCCCATAATCAATGATCCTAAAATATCTGAAAAAGAACATACAACAGTTACGAATCATTCTGTTGTGGAGACTCATTCCACACAATTTCAAGATCATTGTCATAACCAGTAAAGGAAGGATGCACATTCTCAAACTGCAAAGTCTTCAGAATTCTTGGAATCATAAGAGAAAACTTAGTAATATGGTCAAAGGTAATCTTAAATACCTCATTATGTAAAGAATCATAAACATAAAGCTTCTTTTCTTCAAGATCAAACATAAGCAAAATATAATGAGTGACGCTCTCATTTTCTACTGGTGGAAGGCGAAACGGCACAAAAACCTTATTCACAAAAGTCCATGGTATTCCACACCGCCTATCTTTACCTTCTACAGTTTTCACCAATGTAAGTCCTAGATCGTCAGTCCATAGTGCTGGATCATTTAAATCACAAGTCGATGATAACAAAACAGCATCAACAAATGTAATATCGGTAATACTGTATGCGTAAGTGAGTTCAAAAAGATGATAGCACACCATCTTCCTAAAGTAGTATAAGATAACGTCGATATACTGCATAAAAAGGCAAAAATAAAAAAAATCAAATATAATAAAACACAGAACAACATCACATGGTATTTAAATTTATGTAAAACCTTATCATGAAGCGGATATTCCACAATTGCAATCTCAAGAAACCACTGCTTAGGAATTTCTTCTTCATCGAATTTGTACTTCTTCTGGTCATAAGCATTGTTTTCATAGTAAAGATTATACAGACTTTGACCGCTTTTTGTCTTTATTTAGAAAAGACAAAAATTCCCTCAAAAACTTAGGAGAATAATTGTGAAAGGGACATCATCGTACATAATTCTTTTTCGAGTCATTGTGCGTCTTCTTTGACTTTTCCATATCAACCTTATAAGGAGACTTCAACCCATGGCTGGGCCAACGTACCCTCTTCACTAGTGGATTATCAACTACTAAATAATCAACAACTACACAATCATCCATTGTTTGCATTGGATCTCCAGCATACCCAACAACATCAGTGCACTGCTTCTCCTGCTGCGGAGTTATTTCAATAGAATTTATAACTTTGCCAGTCGTGGACGTAGCATCTATTCCAAGAGTCCCTTGACTAAGATTGGGAAGAAGCTCGAACGAAGGCATGTCTAAGTTTTTATGTGATTGTCCATGACTACCTTTCTTAACGTATGTTGCTTTAATTTCACGTCTGTCTTCTACAACTTTACTGCATTCCAATACTTCACCTCCTTCTGCTGCATCACTTCTCAACCTCTTTGAGGTCTGCTGATCCTCCAAACCAGTTTCTTTTTCCAATGAGCTCCTCTTTGATCGGGAAACAATGCTAGTAATGGTTTCATCATCACAATCACTCCTTGCCTGAGAAATGCTTCCGCAATGGTTTCATCATCACAATCACTCCTCGCCTGAGAAATACTTAGAAAAACCTTCCCGGCTCCTTCAACCCCAACATCAGATATGTGTGGCAGAATAATATTACCATATCCTTCAGACCGAGAAGGCAACACTTTCAAAACATCTACTCCACTTAAATCCAGGTAGAGCCGAGTAATATTTTCAACAAGGGTATTAAAATTGGCAAACTCAGATGCATCAAAATCGTTGTCAACTGCATCAATAGATTTAATAAAAGTCTTCTCCTTTTTCTCACCACTGACATCACATCCTTTATCTCATTCATGCACACTCATACCCTTACTAATAACACTGGCATTAACTCCAATAGTTTCTTCAGCACCAACCATATCCTTTGCGACGTCACTCATATCAACAGAATCAACAATTTCAATGGAACTCTTCTCCTTGACAACATCACTCACATCAACTGTATTAACTTGTTCACAGAGAATCACATTATTTCCAACAGCACTTGCATCAACTTGTTCACCAACATTCATACAGTTGGTAGAATTATTAATATCAACCCCATTAAGACATTCACCAACAGTAATATCCTCTCGAACACTACTATTATCATCTACACCAACAAAAGTCTTCTACTTTGTAACATTATTGATAGGCTCAGAATCCTTACATACATTCTCTTCCACCTGACTTGAATTAACAAACTCTTTTCCTTGCCCTTCATCTACAATCAGTTCCATAGCAGAATTATATGGTATGATATCAAGAACGATTTTACGACTTTGTAAAGCAATGTCTGTTGTAGTCACTGGTAGAGAAATGTTACATACCATAGGGGATTGACCAAATGACTGGACAATTGATGTTTCTTTCACAAGACTACCAGCAACTTCATCTCCATGACCTAATTCAGAGACCGTAGCCGGCTGAGGTAACACTTCATCGCCATTAACTTCATTAATACATCTACTAACAAAATTCTATTCTTCTATACCACCATCAATCATCATCGACTCGCCTGCTGAATCATTCAAACTAGTTAACACACATAAATGACTATTACGACCATCAAACCCCTGTGTACCTTGCTCTGAATGTCGAGCAGAAGGCATTACATTACATATACCATCATGCTCACTGGCCATCTGACGAACACCTTCCACAGATTCATTAAACCTATCAATTGAAAATCTACCATTGTTATGGTTACAATCATATTCATACCGACAAGCAGGAACACTTGTGGGGGAAGAATCTTTCCCTGGTTTCTTCTTTTCTGATAACATCTTCTTAATCTCATCTAACTTGTCTACCAATTCCTGCATATACCAATTTTTTTTTAAAAAAAAAAGACATAAAGAACAATAAAGCAGATGAATAAAAAGAATAAAACAAGAATCATTGTATACAAAACAAATACCTTCTTATTTTTTTTTTGTCATCATAGATTTCATCATTGTAGTAGCATTTTGACTAAGTTTCTTAACCACATCTACAAGGTCCTGCAAAAGAAAAAAAATAAGTTAAAATAAGAATGGTAAGATAAAGTATACTAAAAAAAATAACACATCAACCTCGACAGTCGTGGATGACGTTCCAGCGTTTGTCTGATCTCTAACAATCGGCAATGACAATTGAGCTCCCAATTTTCTTTAGGATGCTGAGAACCCAGAACTCGCATCTTTGCTTTCTGCAAAAATAAAGAATATAAAATGACAACTAAACATAAACAACAAAAATGAAAAATGATACGATCAAATACCCGGTGTACTGTATTATTAAATAAAGCAGTTGCAGTCTCGCATTGAGGACTATCGCTAGGCTTATAACACAACATTAACAACTTCTCATTCCCAAGTGATGTTGAAAACTTATCTAAAAATGGAAACAGTTCCCACGCCCAAACCATTATCGCCCAAGGAAATCCAGTAAGACCAGAACACTTCAAATCAGGTACCTCTTGTGCAGAAGCTATAGCTTTACGACAAGCAAGATCAGAAAAACCAAAATCTAACCGTATACTATCATCCTCAAATAGCGAAAACTCTTTTGCTAAAAAACCCTTATCACTCCTATGACCCAATAGAACTCGCCCAAATACATACACCTCTGCTAATCTCACAACATGTTGATTATTTTGTACAATTTTCCTGTTCTCTTGCAAGAAATGCACTCAACTCCGACAATTTAATAGATGTTTTTCCACCAAAATATGCATTCAATAAAGAGCTTGTTCTTCCACCCACAATGCTCTTCAAAGTTGGAACAACCCCACTACACTTTAAACCAGTAATCTGTGCAAATTCATTAACCCCAAAATTGCAATAATTTTCTCGGATATAAAATTTCATAACATCTGAAATTGTCCTGTTAACTTCACACCTGAAAATACTACACACAAGCTGCGGAGGAACAACCAACTTCTCAAACCGAATGAAATTATTTTTTTTTGGTAAATAAGGAATTTTATTACCAAGTGGTCATTACAGCGCAAATAAAAACAAACCATACTCAGCTACTGTAGCTGCTGGACAACCCCAGCAGCGCTTCTACTTTGCTACTCACCATCTAGTCTACACGCTAAAACTAAATTGGATAGAAGTTCAAGCTATTTAAGGTTCTAGTCAGCTTGCTACTGTGACTACATCGGTGGAACACCTCCTGCACTATCATTCTCACTATCTCTGCTGTTCTTCTTCTTCTCTTCTGGAATACTGTTTGGTTTCTTTCTTGCAAAATATAGTAGACTACAGCACTGAGTATAGTTCTGTAAATGGTAGCTGGACCTCCTTTACCTCTGCGGTGTTGCTGGCACCAGCTTAGTTCCTCATTCCATCCCATTGGGTGTCTTTGAATCTGTTGCCATTGCAGTAGTGCTTCCCAAACTTGACTAGTTGCTGGACATTGGAAGAATAAGTGTGCTATACTCTCAGGGGCTTTTAAGCACAATGGACATTCCTGGTCGTCAGTAATTCCCCATCTTGCTAATCTATCTCTGGTGTACAGCTTCCCATGAGCTGCTAGCAGCATGATGAATAGCCATTTTGGGGCTCCAATGTTGTTGCACAACAGTCTTCTCCAGGGTACCTTAGGGATATCACCCATCAGTCTATTGTACATTCTTTTGATAGGGAACTCCTTCATATTCATTACCTCCTCCTTTTCCATCCCAGCTTCTTGGATGTATTTCCTTGCTTTGAGAATCTTTTGAATCATCCAGCAGGCCTGCTTAGGCTCAATTTCCCATAGGTCTCTTCCCTTCCCATAATAAGTGTGGGTCCATTTGATCCAAAGACTGTCCTTTTTTGTGCTCAAGCTCCATAATAATTTGCACAATGCTGCTTTGTTCCACATATGAATGTTCAACAGATTTAGGCCTCCAGCTGCTTTAGGTAAACAGAGTTTATCCCAGGCAAGGAGTGCTTTCCTGGATATCTCTGTACCTCCTGTCCATAGATAGGTTCTGCAGATCTTCTCTATTAGTAGGACTATCTTCTTAGGCAAAAGGAAGAGTTAGGACCAATAGGTCTGGATAGAGAAAAGCACAGCTTTTAGGAGCTGCACTCTTCCTGCATATGAGAGGAACCTTGCTGTCCAGGAAGTGATCTTTCCAAGCATTTTCTCCAGTAGAGGTTGGCATTTGATAGCTGATAGCCTTTTGGTGCTTAGGGGCACACCCAGGTACCTGAATGGTAGTTGGCCTTTAGTCACACCAAGTATTGCCAATATCTGATGTTGTACCTCTTCTTTGACTCCTCCAAAGTAAATGCTGCTTTTGTGCAGGTTGGCTTTTAGTCCAGAGGCAAGGGAGAATTGAGTGAAGCACTGGAATACCATCTGCACAGATTTGACATCCCCCCTAGTGAAAAGTAACAGGTCATCAGCAAAGCTTAGCTGGATGATTTTTAGCTTTGCACACCTAGGGTGGAAGTTAAAGTCTGGTTCTGTCCTTAGAGTCTTTAGCAGCCTGCTCAGATACTCCATGCAGAGCACAAACAAGTATGGGGAAAGTGGATCCCCCTGTCTTAACCCTTTCCTTGCTTCAAATGGTGTAGTAGGGATCCCATTGATGAGAATCGAATATGACACTGTTCTGACACAGATCATTATCCAGTTTATAAACTTCTCTGGGAATTGTAGGCTTACCAAAATCTGCTCCAAGTACACCCACTCAATAGAATCATAGGCTTTCTAGAGATCCACTTTCAGCATGCATCGTGGTGATATCCCTTTCCTAGTATACCCCTTAATTAGTTCATGGCTTAGTATGATGTTATCAGATATGAGTCTCCCTGGGAAAAAAGCTGCTTGTGTTTTATCAATTAATCCTCCTAAGACTGCAGTCATTCTTCTGGTGATTATTTTGGAGATAACCTTGTACAATGTTGTACAACAGGAGATGGGCCTGTACTCTTTGATTGAGTTAGGGTGCTTGACTTTTGGTATAAGGGTAACAGAAGTGCAGTTTATTGGTTTGTGCATTGTGGAAGTAGTAAAGAACTCAATGACTCCATCTGTTACCTCCTCCCCTATGATGTGCCAGGACTTCTGTAAGAAATAGGCATTAAAACCGTCACATCCTGGTGCTTTGTTAACATCAATCCCCAGCATTGCATCCTCTACTTCCTTCCTTGTGATGGGCTCTATTAGTTTCAGCTGTTGTTGCCTTGTTAACAGAGGCCCTTGCTTCATGATTTCTGTGTTGACACAGGGCAGTTGTGTAGCTGAAGTTCCTAGAAGACTCTTGTAGAATGATATTATTTCCTGTTTGATAGCACTTTCCTCTTGCAGTAACATTCCATCCAGGGACACAAGGGATCTGATTTGATTGTTTAGTACCCTACTCTTCTGACAGGCATGAAAATAGGATGTATTAGAGTCACCCAGCTTTAACCAGGTAGCTCTAGCCTTTTGTCTTGCTATGTTCTCCTCCAGTGTACTCCATTTTTCCAGCTCATTTCTTAGGGTTTTTTCCTCCTCTTGGAGGGCTTGATGGGCATTGACATTCTGCATTTGTTCTTGTATGGCTGCCAGTTGTGCCCTAGCTATTTTCACTTTGCTTGCAACACCAAAGATTTCCTTTCTGTTCAGTTCTTTCAATTCTGCTTTTAGCTTTTGTAGCTTCCTCCACACTGTCTGCATTGTAGTCATGTGTTCAGGTTCACCCCAGGTTTGTTCCACTACACTATCAAATTTTGCATGCTCAGCAAGTGCATTAAAGAACCTGAATGGTTTAGCTCCCGTGCTTCTCCTACCTTCTATGTTAATACAGAGTGGTGAGTGATCTGAGAATCTGGGCTCAAGTGCTATTGCTTCCAGATGTGACCATTGGTTGACCCATACTGGATTGACAAACACCCTATCAATTCTAGTGTACACATGATTGTTTGTCCATGTGAATTCTCTCCCCACTGTCTTGAGTTCAAGTACTCCTGTAGTCTGCACAAAGTCGTTGAAGCTCTTACTTCTGGCTCTTGCACTGGAGACCCTACCAATCTGTCCTCAATGCTGAGGATGGAGTTAAAATCTCCCATGATCAGCCATGGTCCTGCTTGTTGATAAGCTATTCTTTGCAGTCCCACCCATAGTGCCTTCCTGTCTTGAATGGTATGCAGGCCATACACATAAGTCATTTGAAAAGTCATCCCTACTTGTGTCACTCCTACAGCTCCATGGATATATTGCTCATTCCTCTCTATCGCTGTGAAGTTGCACCATCTAGAATTCCACAATACCCAAACTCTCCCCTTCCCATTACTCTGATAGTTAGAGCACCACTGCCACTCTGGTGCTATTTTTGTCACTATAGCTTCAGTTGACTTCTGTTGAACTCTATGCTCCATTATTCCTACTAATCCTACTTTATTTTCAATAATAAAATTTTTTAGTTCTTTTTGCTTATATGCTTTATTCATTCCCCTCACATTCCAGGATGTGACTTTCATCTTAATAATGGAGGAAATTGGTCTTGCCACACCCTTTCTTCCCCCTCCTTCTCCTTGCCTTGGTGCTGTTCTTGCACTGTCTGGTCTGACAATGGGTTAAATGTATTGCCCACAGTAGTTTTGCTTTGATTAGGCATTTGAGGAGACTTGTTCCCTCTGGCTAATTGCCAATCATTTCCTTTTAGGTCCCCTGCCTGCTTCCCTTCTCCCACCTTATGTAGCTGTTTGTTGTTTAAGTTCTGGTCATCTTTTGAATTTTCCTTCGGCTTCTTGATCTGTTCTGCATTTTGAACTTGTTGATTTCCCTCATTAACCTGCTGCACAGTGCTTTGCTTGTTCACAATATTCCACTGTGTTTTGGGCTTGGCTTTCTGTTGAGCATGTTGTTTTCCTTTTTGCTGAAGCTGTTTTTTTTAGGTTCCTCGTGACATACATGCCCAATTTGTAAACATGTTTGACAGTACGAAGGTCTCCAGTCATATTCTACGACTTGCTCAAACATCTTCCCACTAGGATCCTGTACTTTAATTTTCCCCGCTAATTCTCTAGTCACATCCATCTCCACAAGTATTCTAGCATATGAAATCCTCTCTATACTGGTGGTACATTCGTCTGCATATAAAGGGCAGCCCAAAACACTTCATATTCTACTTAAGGAGTCATTCCCCCAGCAATTCAAAGGTAGATTTGGCAGCCTCACCCAAATTGGGATTGTTCTTAACATCTCCTCATTGAAGTTAAATTCAGAGCTCCATGCTCGTACTATAATTGGCCTGCTGTTGAGAGTATATGGGCCTTAATGAATAACGGCATCTCTATCTCCTATTGTTTGGAACAGTACTACGAAATAGCCGTCATTATGGTAATAAAGCTTAGGTTTATAGGCAAAGTTCCATGTACTAGCTATGAATCTATCAATTGCACCTATGGTTGGAGAATCACCTACCACATATAGAATCACTGCTTGCTTCCATTTCTGTGTCTCTTGCTCAATCTCTTGTTCCTGAAGTTGACTAACTCGCTCCCCTTCAATTATTACAGGTTTGACGAAGCTCAGGTTCATTCCACGAGCAGCTAGTTTGCTTCCAGCGAATAGTCCTGCCCAAGATTTCACTTCAGTTGGTGGCTCCATATCAAGTTTCCTTCTTGCTCCATTTTCCATTTGGATCTGCTTTGGAGGTTCAATTTGAGTTTTAGGGTTTTCAATTTGGATTTGCTTTGTAGGTTCAATTGGGGGTTTAAAGTTCTCCATAATCTTTGTATTTCTTGGTATTATCCTTGTTTCTCCTTGCCCAGAGCTTGCGCTTGATTCAGCTTGGTTAGATTCCCTCATGGTGTTAGTTGAGCTTGGACTCATTACACTTCGTGGTGGCTCTGGCGTTGCAATTGCTTGTCTTTCCACTGTTGCGATCCCCTTCATCCTGTTCATAGTTGTCTTTGTTGTCTTAGTTTTGTTACCAGTTTTGGGTGGTCGCCCTCGAGGCATCTCCGGCGAAAGTGCACAATAGCAGTCACCCTATCATGCGCCGAGAGAGCTTAGAGAGAGAGAATTTTTTAGAAAAAAGAATCTTTTTCGAATGAAATTATTAAAAACTCCATCCTTAAACAATTTAAGTTTCTCCTCAGTTAGAAAAAAATGAACAATCGAAGAAAAATTGCTATCACCTCTCCAAGAAATTGATGTGTGGGACCATCGTTTATATGGACAAATAAGTTTTGGTCCCTACACAGACATGACACTGAACAAATCAAATAAAAGTAACGTAGAAAATTGCATATAAAATGAGATAATGGGAAGCAACTTACCACATCACCAACCACAACCTCTCTATTGGTATTAACAGCAGATGCCATGCTTTGAAAAATAAGCTAGTGGTCACCTTGGACAACAGAAAAGCATAGTAAAATAAGTACAACAAAAGAGTTAACAAACATGGCTTCTGCACTAAGTTCACATGCAAAACTAAATATACAAAAACATAACTAAACTCAAAGTAAAACTTCTAGTGATACAATAGAATATGCCAACAATACAAACAAAAAATTCATCAAACACATGGCATGCAACATATACAACACCCAAAATTACAAGACAAATGAAAAAAAAAAATCTAAAACAAACCAATAACATAATCCAAACATACATACCGTAATTTTTGAGAGACGCGGAAGGAAAAAAAATGCCCACAAAAGCCAATGGAACAGTAGAAAAAGAAATGTTAAGACGAAAATGACTTTAATAGAATATAATTACTTGAACGGTTATAATTAACTTCAAAATACTGCCCGGTTAAATTCACTTCAGTACTATAAAAATAATGATGAATTGGTATCACTATAGAATCTAATCGATAGACCAATATTATAATATTGTAAAATAAAACGGCGTCATTTTTCAAGTACATACCCTTTGAAAATAAATAAAGGCAGATTGTCATCACAATACAAGTTACAAAATAAAAATCGCAGCCGGTACGGATGCATTTCACTACTTGAAAATAAAGACACTTTCCATCGTAATAGAATTTAATTGCTAAAGCAATAGAATCACATTATATGACTAAACATCGTAGTTTTTAGATTGGACGAGCTTTTTAAATATTTACAGCCGAAATATCATTACTATATAAGTCTGAAAATAATATAACGCCGAATCGGACTCATTTCAGTATTCCTAACAGTTATTATACTGTTCATTAATACACTCGCATTGTCTTTATTTATAAAAATAAAAAATCATCCATATTCCTTTCATCTTATCACATAATCTTTGTATGCTTTATGAACAAAATGAAACAACATTGTCATTAAACCAAAAATAAAAAATTACTACCACTTGGAATAATACATGAAAATAAATTTTTCATGCCAAAAAAACATATAAATAAATGTAGCCAGCTGGGCATCAATTATGTAATTTAAAATAATATTACAATAACGTTTGCTCAAAAATACAGACGGGTTGAAATCATTTCAAACAAAATATATACAATTGCAGTGGCTATCCACTTACAAATACTATAGACAATAAGTTTCAACTGTTGGCATTATCAACAGTAAACTTAATTACTGCTTTCACTTAAAACAATATGCACAAACACTAGATCAAGCAAAACATCACATCAAAGACTATCTTCCATAATCTGAAATGAAGGAAAATCATTTGAATGCTGAGTTTTCCTCCTCTTAGTATCCTCTACCTTTACAACATCTATTGCGGATTCGACAACTTTAACAACACCCGCTTCTACACCATGAATAGGAAATACAGTCCGCGAATCAGGAGTTGAAAGATCAATGACACTAGCTTGAAGCTCTTGAATCATCTGAGAAACTGTTAAACCTGAACTTCACTATTTTATGAAGATTCCTCAACAATAACAGCTTTACACTTAAAATTATTTACAGATTAAACTCCACAAATGAAACTACTCTCATCTATTTCATCAATTCTAATATTGCACTCATCATCTTGACTAAAAATCAAAGATATATTGACTGTTCTGTGAACATTCACCACTTATAGGAGCTTTGCCCTTCCGATATAAAATAAACACATGATTGACACAGACCAATGCAGTATCATCTATCTCATCAATTCGAACATTAGCCTCACAATTTTGACTACAACCCTTCTCCGACCGTTCATAACCCCGAACTGCATCACTAGCATCAAGTATATTTGACAGAACACTAATCAATTTATCAAATTTTGAGTCAACACACTACAAGAAAATGAAAAAACAATCAAAAAATTCGTCAAAGAACATGAAATAATAAGAAACTTAAAAATAAAATAAAAAATATCCAATACATCAATACGCTTCACAATCAAATCTCGATCAGCACACCACTTCTTCTACAATGAATCTGTTATTCTCTCAAGACTCGTTACTACATTCTATGAAACCCTCTGAAATAAAGAAATAAAACGATGAACTACTATCAATAACCAAATTAAACATTCACCAAAAATAAACTTAAAACAAAACAACACTTACATCAGAGATGGTATCAACTAACAAGTCACCATCTAAAGCCAAAGAAGTTTCATAAAGGACGAAATTCAGAAATCATAAAATCGTGTTCTTGATCAAACGCAACTAGTCTCTGCAGCTCGATTGATGCATATTTCTTTCAACATTGCAAAAGAAATAACAAATCCATCATGGCAAAGAAAGGTTAATATATAACAACACAATAACACCAAAGACAAGAAAACACAAAGTACAGTATGACATACCGATCCATTATGGAAGTAAGAGTTAACCAACGTATCAAAGAATGGCTGTCTCATCCTTGACCAAGAGAGCATCTGAGGGAAACAACGACCGTGAAAACTACCAAACTGATGAAAGCATGGAAACAACTCAAAAATCCATACATTGAATACAAAGGTAAAACCAATTAACACATACGTAGGATGCCCTCTCCCTACGTTTTGAGGAGACTCAAAAACAGTTCTAAGAGACTTCAGCAAATGACTATAACATAGGCATCCCCACAGAAAAGAAACACGAATACCATCAGATTCAGTAAGCTTCATATACCGACTATCAACAACTTTATCCCCACGATGCCCAAGCAATACATGTTCAAGAAGATAAATTTTAGCAAGTTTCACAGCATCAGAATCACTGACATCAACACTCAACAGCTGAGATACTTTAATACTACTAACTCCAGTGAAACAACGCTTCAATAAATTATTCTCTCTCCTATATACATAAGTAAAATCTTCGCCAGAAAATCTAAAACCAGTTATCAAGTAAAAAGCCTCTGCATCAAACGTACAAACTCTACCAAATACTTTGAAAGTAATGACATTCACATTATTTCTGTGAATGATATTCACATCATTTCAAAAGAGACAATTACGACTCAGTCAAGAAAGCAGTAATGACAGAACGGTAGTCATTATCCCCTCTCCAATGATTATTCACATTATACCAGTCATCAAACAAGCAATATATGTCACTTTTCTCAACTCCAGCCATCTTTACATATAAACACTAGATACATAAAACCAAATAAAAACAATCACATCAAAAAATACAAACACAATGTCGACACACATTTTTCTCCGAACCAGTTAAAGTTCGAAATAGGGCTCGACTTATTGAAACTCACGGGTAAAGACTTGGAGTCGCAACCTAACATATTTTTTAACTAGGCGTATTAGAGCACCTACTTTGTTTCTAGCCAATTTTATAATTAACTCTGAAACATAGTCTGCGAACCAGAAATTCTAGGTAAGAGTTCAAGTTAACCTGAGAGGAAGGGGTTAGGCATCTCTCGGGCTCCACGAGATGTGGTTACCGGCCGGACTAAATAATTGGGATTCTAAAAAATTAAAAGTAAATAAGCAAATAAACTAACTGAAAATAGAAAAATAATTAAACGATTACTATAATATGCATATAATAATTAAGTTTAAATGAAACGGTTAAAATTGGCTTCTTCCTATAAATCTCAATCAAAAGTACCTTGCAAATATTTATAAAAACATAAGTAATGAAATAAAGTAAAAGATATAAGAGACGTTAATAAGGTTAAATTATTCATTATTTCCAATAGCGTTCTCTTTAACAATTTCGCTGAGAAGTACCTCGCAATGAATACGAAAAGGAGTTAGTGCGAGGAGCAGCAGCAGCAGCAGTAGTAGTAGTAATGAAAATAAAATGTTAGCAGCAGCAGCAGCAGTAAAAATGTTAATAATATTAATAGTAATAAGAATAATGAAAATGTTAATAAGAATAATGAAAATGTTAGTGATAGCAATAATAATAACAATAATAGTAATAATAAAAGGTTCTTTTCTTCTAATTGTTTCCTTCAAAAATAGACCGTCTCCCATCCAAATTTACCTCGCAAAAAATATAACGAAAATGAGTTAGTATTGTACTTAATAATAATATTAGTAATAGTAATAATAATAGTAAGAATAATATTATAATATTAATAATAGCAATAATAATGATATAAAATAATAATAATAATAATAGTAATAATAATAGTAAAATAAAGGAAAATGAATTTTTTTAAAAGTTTAGGCTCAGGTTTGTATGGTGTATCCGGTAGAGGTTAGGGATATCGGTACGACTGCAAACACGGGGCCCACCTGTTGCCATGCCAAGCACCGATCCCACCACTCCATTGCCGACTTGTTTTGAAATAAAGCTCATACATGCCATCATCACCTTTTAATTTTGGGGATACGGGACAGTATAAATGTAAGGGGACTGTTTAGGTCTCCAAACATCATTGGCCTAAGTGTAGTATCATGTTCAAATAAGTCCCTGGGCCTCAAATTAATTATTTAATTATTTTCCTTGGCCTAGTTTTGACTAGTACGTGCCAAATCAGTTTCAATTGGTGTCCTTGCAGTTGTTGCAAAAATCTCGAAAATATGGTCAGTAGTAACTTGTTAACAGCATTAGCAAAAGAACAAACTAGAATAATAGTTGAGATTCACAAGAAGCTGTGGGACCCAAAGTGGTAATTCCACAGTCAAACTCCACGATCCAGTAAAGAGAAAATCCCTAAAGCCATCAACTAGCAGAAACAACCACGAGCCAAATTAACAGAACCATCAAATAAACAATGGTAATAAAAAGATCGCATCGAACGAAAGAACCAGAGTATGAGGGACCTGCAAACAGAAACAAAAACACGACCAAAGATCCATAGCAACAGCGAGAACAACAGGGGTATGGATACTCCGATCGAATAACAAATACCGGCGGAGCAAATTCTCAGACGAGAGAAGGAGGAGCGACGCCGACCGCTTATTGGTGGCGTCACTGCCACTCCTCACTCCCGTTGTTGATTTTCAGCAATAAGAATAGAAACGAACACCGGCGATAGTGATCGAAATAGGAAAAGAGACCCAGCGGCGATGGGTTTCTCTGCCGCTGCTACTGGTGTTTCCCCTTTTTCGGTGTTCCTGCTTCAGATCCGCCTCCATTTTTGCTCTGTTTCTGGTCTCGTTTGTGGGTGTGTGTATCTGCTCCAATCTGTTTGTGTGGGTGTATGTGTGGGTGTTTCTGGATCTATATCTGTCGGAGGTGTGTGTTTTCAGTAGTGGAAATGGTGTGTTGTCCGTGGTGGAGATAGGTGTCTTGTTCTATGGATATAGATTGGAGAAGAAGGTCTATGGTTAGAGAAGAAGGCAACGGGGGGAGGGTAGTTCTGATCTGGACGTGTTTGTTAATGGAAAGGGGAGGATGATGATGTTTTACTGTCCTTTTTGGCATGGGTATTATTGGGAAGGAGACAAAGAAGGGGTGTGGGGGTGGTCTGCGTGTCTTGGAGTTTGTGTTGTACCATATGTGTCTGATGTTGATCCTGCGTGTGGATGGAGAGGATGTGTGTATAAAGGATTAAAAAAGATTAGGGGGTTGATTAGGGGAGAGATTTAGGGGATATGATTTTTGATTTGATTTGGAATGATTGAGGGAGCAATTTGAAGTTGATTTTGCGGGATATGCAATCTAATTAGGAAATTTGAGGGATTTGATAAAGGGAAATGATTTTGGGGGATTATTCAAAAAATATATGACATAATTAAAATATTGAAATGTATTTGGACTACCCTTTGTACATGTTCGAAGTAGAAGATTTTAATAAGGAAGAAAGAAAAAAATAAAAATAAATATATTGAAAAATATCAATGATAATAATACATAATGCATAAATAAATGAATAATGAAATTTGGTAAAGGTTGAGAAATTATCTAAATGATTTTGAACTCGAATGTGGATGTAGAATAGTGAAAGAATTGGACTGACCAGTATTTTAATCAGACAAATATTTAACCAAAGGTGCCAAGTAAATATTAATATATATTCTATATGCAAAAGAAAAAAATGCACACCTAATAACGAATATTGTCAAATTAAATTAATTACTTATAAATATCCACAATTAATTATAAAACTTTATTTACGCGAAAGATTACACAAATAGCCACGATTTCACTAATAGCCTGAATGATGCAAATTACATAATATAATCACAATTAAATATATATTGTATAAATAGGAGATAACCACACGTAAATGCATGCCTTCCAATGCAAATTTTTTCAAATAGCCAATATTGCACATTTGGGTTAAATATAGCCAATTTATAGTAAAATGAGGGACAAAATTAGGTGTCAACAGGTGTCCCTCTTTGCCCGGGGATGATGAAAAGAGTCTTCGGGCAAAGATAGTTGACGGAGTAGCTAATTTTGTCACGACTGACATGCAAAACGATTGAAAAGGAAAAATGGGAGTTTTGGGGTGTATTTTGGCCGAACCCCAGTCTTCGAGTTGCCTACATATCTCGAGTTTCACGAGAATCAGACCGTGTGTACTTCTAGAATGGCATGTTGCCTGTGTGAGATGTTTATGACGCACGATTTTGGATGTAAAGACTAAACTTATTCAAGTATGTAAAGTTTAGATTCGTGTATACTTTGCCTTTTGGCGAGATAAATGAAGAATGAGGCAAAGGCACTAGCGAAGGTGAGATAACATAAATAGATCGAGTGTGGGAAAAGAGGCTTATAATCCTCCTAGTTATGAAAATGTGGCGCGCTACACACCCATAAAGAGGAGTTTATACGTACATAGTTTCCACTTCATCTCGATAAATGAGTAATCTCGCCTTCATTATTGCCTTGACTGAGCTGGAAAACTTTTGAGGAGCGAGTTTTATAAATGCGCACGATTCAAACAGATAGACACGATTAAGCACGAAAACACGCACGATTGATGCAGATAAGCTTGAATAGACAAAGTAGGTATTAATTGGAAGGAAATACAAAATGACTTCCCAATTTGTAATGAAAGATTAGGCAGATTACTTGTGGGAGCATGAGATGATCAGCTCCAGACGTGTTGGAATTCGATAGAATAGGTAGTTTGCAGGTACAACAAAGGCATTGTCAAAAGACGAGGGTAACATCGATAGATCGAGTGTGGGGAAAGAGGCTTGTAATCATCCTAGTTATGAAGATGTGGTGCACGACACACCCATAAAGAAAAGTTTACATGGGCATAGTTTCCACTACAACTAGATAGATGAGTCATCTTGCCTTCGACATTGTCTTTTATGAGCTAGGGAACATTGGAGAGTAAAGCACGATAAATGTGCATGATTCAAACAGGTAGGCACGATTAAGTACGAGAAAGCGCATGATTGACACAGATGGGCTTGAATAGGAAGGAATACGAAATTAACACCGAATCGATGAGGAAAGATTAAGTAGATCACTGGTGCGAGTATGGAACTATAGTTTTGAGTGCTTTGGAACTCGGAAAAATGTGTAGCTTGCGGGTGTAGCAAAAGTATTGTCTGTAGGATTGAGCTTCTTGAATTGGGTTTTGGGACGATGTTTTGTGTGTATTTGAGGTTTTGTGGCTGCACAATTGGTAGTATTTTTTGGAGCAGGTGTGAAAGTATGGCGTAAGGGTCCATCGAGAGATCGGGGGAGCGCCCTGCAGGAAAATCAAGATAAATGCAAATAGGGATAAAGATAAAGATAAAGTGAACTTCCCTGTTGAGCTGAAGTCTCATATGTCATGTAGTTGTCTAGTCTGCTTTCAGGTACGCAGTGCTAGGGAATGTGTGCCTCTCCTCTAGGGGATATTCATTTGCTAAATGCTCCTCGTCAGGAAATAATTGCTTTGTCGCGCCGAGCTGTCATTGGATCATCTTGCCAGTGAAGCGCCGAATTGTATGTCATGCGATAAAAGTGAGTTTTGCGAACTAGTATGTATGTAAATGCTTAAAGAGACTTCCCTGTCGTTGGATAGTGTTGCCACTACTTTTTGTCATTTAAATATGTGCTTGTCACGTCGGGTTGTGTACCCCTTTTTTGTATTGAGCTGTGTATCTCTTCGTGCAGGGTTGTTTATCATTCTTTCATTTAGTTGCACACCCTTTGTCATGCCATCCTTTCATCGGGCTATCTACCCTCTAGGCTGTCTACTCCATGCTATACCATTCCTTTCACTGGGTTGTCTACCCTCCAGGCTGTCTACCTTTTATCATGCTAAATTTCTCAACGGGCTGTCTACCCTTTTCCATGCCAAACTCAATATCGGGTTGTCTACCCTCTGTCATGCCAAACTTCTCAAAGGGTTGTCTACCCTCAGGGCTGTCCACCCTTTGCCATGCCAAATTCAACATCGGGCTGTCTACCCTTTGTCATGCCAATTTTCTCAACGGGCTATCTACCCTTAGGGTTGTCTACCCTTTGCCATGCCAAACTCATCATTGGGCTATCTACCCTCTGTCATGCCAAACTTCTCACGGGGTTGTCTACCCTTTGCCATGCCAAACTTAACATCGGGCTGTCTACCCTCTGTCATGCCAAACTTCTCACAGGGTTGTCTACCCTTTGCCATGTCAAACTCAACATTGGGCTGTCTACCCTCAGTCATGCCAAACTTCTCACAGGGTTGTCTACCCTTTGCCATGCCAAACTCAACATCGGGTTGTCTACCCTCTGTCATGCTAAACTTTCTCAATGGGCTGTCTACCATTTGCCATGCCAAACTCAACATCGGACTGTCTACCCTATGTCATGCCAAACTTTCTCAACGGGCTATCTACCCTTAGGGCATTCTACCCTTTGCCATGCCAAACTCAACAATCGGGTTGTCTACCCTCTGTCATACCAAACTTTCTCATTGGGCTGTCTACCCTTTGTCATGCCAAGTTTTCATCGGGCTGTATACCCTATGAACAAAAGTGAAGTGCATGTCGCGTCGGGCTGTATACCCTGCTATCAAAAGTGAAGTGAAAAAATAGAATGGCATTGTTATGTCATGCAATGTGCTAAGAAGGCTATCGTGTTACTTTTATAATGCCTTTCTTGAAATTTTTGAGCTTGCGTCTTTTGGAATTTTTGAGGGGATCCTAAAAAATTCTGCCCCAGTTTATTGCTTATGACAGATCACCGAGAGAGGGTAGTTGCATTGCAGTGAACACCAATGTATTGGCTAGAATCTGCATTCGTCCTTTAGTGTGACGATTGGGTATATTGATGACTATGAGTATGTGGATATTTCCATACTCAGACTGAGGTTCGGTGTTTGGATTTGGCTAAATTTGGAGGTTGTGCTTTTCTTTGGTTGGATGTTTTCGTGTTTTGTGCTTTTCAAAAGTCATGGAGCTAACTTTGATGGATCGGTCTGTGTAAAAAGTGTCTTTATGGTTTGGGAGTTGCAGTTTCCTTTTATTGGTTCTTGTCGTACCATTGTCTTCCTTTGCTCAATCAGTCTTTGAATTTTGTGCTTCAGTGCTGAATACTTTGCGGTGTCATGTTATGGGATGTTTGGGTGATGAGTGTAGATCTTTGTTGAATCGAATTTCGGAATAGGTATCTGAGGAGTGGTTTGTTTGTTGGGTGCAATATCTTTTGACTGAGCTAACGAGTAATGGTATGAGGTTTTGTTGTGTCGAGCCTGATAAGGTTGTTGTTGAAAGTCTTGACATGGGGGATCATTTTCTGTGTCAGTTGGGGTGTAGTGTGAGGTTGTAAATTTTTCCAGTCTCGTTTATGTAGTGATTGGATTTCTTTCTTGCCGCTTTTGTATGGGTATAGTGCCAGCTGATTTTGTTTGCCCATACACAAGTTGTACAGAAGTAGGATTGGGATCGTCTGGGTTCTCTCAGTGTCCCATGTTGGTGGTTTAAAAGTCTTTGTTCTAGAAGAAAATGTTTTCAGCTTGGCATGCCACATCAGCTTTTCTTAATACAGATTCTTGACCAATTTTGGTGTTCAAGCATAGAGCGATCGTAACAAAGTGGTGAAATGCACAAAATCGTGTGGGCACATTAGCAAAAATGACACATAAGCTTAAGAGGATGCCTGGACCCCGGATGACGGATTAACACTTGAATTTGGAAATTGTCATAGAACGCACAGATATCACAAGAGATTACCTAAGTGCTTTATATAGCAGTCAAGGCAAGAATTTTGGTCAAACGACCGATGCTTGTTTAAGAGGGAGATGAGGAGTTGGATTTCAATGAAAAGTGGTAAAGATGTTGTGTAAGGAATAGATTGTGTTGTGTGACAAAACGGGAGTTGTCTTTTATCGAACACCAAGACTTCGAGTGCATTTGTCATCCTTTCTTGCAAATTTGTCTGTCATGATGCCTATGTATTTTTCAAAGAGATACTCAACGTCTTTCATACTTGTCAACCAACTGCCGCAATATAGTTCTTACACCAACTCTTCTTGTTGGGTAATATCTTATTGTTGAGCCGCCGAACTCGATGTAGGTTGCTTATGTATTAAGTGTACTCTTAGATTGTTGCGTCCTATTGTAGTTGTCGTCACAAGAATTCATATCACCCCAATAAAGCCTTCGACCAAAATTTCTCCAAGAAGTCTATTCGCCTGTGCCTTTATATCAAAGCAACTCTTGCTCTTGTAAATGTCTCAAATAACTTCATCGTCTTGCTTTATCTTTGTTAGTGGGTAGGGATATGCTTCCAAATGCTTGGGGAGTTCCCAGGTCTATCATATGATAAGAGTTGTGTCTTTGCCTTCTTTTCAAGTTGAATTGGCTTGCCAGCTTATGGTTGTTATTTGCAAGTCTTTGCTAAATTTCTTTCTTTCCAATTCCTTATTGTCTTCCACTGGCCCTTTGACTGCTACTTCAATCATGATAGGAGCAAGTTTGGGAAATGCCTTGGATCACAGTCATGTATTGCAGGTGGTGTGACTGTGTAAACGAGTGTAACAAAGTAATCCTCGAGCACTGGTGTCAAGAGGTATTAGGGTAAGTCATATGTGCCTTTGAGTTTGACCAACATTTCTTTTGCTTTGTCAATTTTTTTTCCATGTGCATAGTGCTTGCTAGAACAATTGAGGTGCCGGGACAATAAGCCCGGCAGTTTTCAATCTCTCGAACAATTGAGTGTGGGATTCGGCTAGTGGAGTGTAGTTTCTTTTTGGTCTTTGGTTTGCATCAGGGCGAGGCCTAGGAGGGTATAGTGGTGCATTTCAATAGTTGGATTGAGTGTTGTAAACGGGATACTCAGGTGGTATGTGAGGGTAGGGATAAAATAGTGGCGGCGTTTGATAATAGTCGTTGAAAGTAGGGTCTTGAAGGGTTGCAGAAAAAAAGACTTCATCTTTCTTCTTTTGAAAAGGCTCACATTTCCACACTGGATAGCCTTATTAGTAGCTTGTAGTGCAGTGGAGATATTGTAGAGAGAGGAGAGGGCTGGTTGGAATTGCTGTGTAGTAGTGGTGTTTCTATTGGTCTTAGAAGTTGTGGTATTTATTCCATGAGAAAAAGAGAAGTTGCATCTTGTACTTGTGCCAAAATGTTCATTGCTTCTAATTTTTATGTGAAAGAAAATTTAAGGCATAAAGTGAGAAAAAGTGCTACTTATGCTACAAATGATTTGTCTTGGTCTAACAATGCTTTGAGAATCTTGGTTAAAGGAGATCATCTTATTGACAACCATGATTGTGATAAATATGTTTGAGTCAACTTTGCAAGAAAAGAAATAAGTTCTTCCATACAAATTGTAGGGTTATGGAGTACATTTGTGCTATAAAAATTGATAATAAGAGTTGTACTAATGTTGCAAATATTTCCAAGGTTGAGCAAATAAAGTTGAAACTTGCAGACATCTCTTTCTCTATAGGTGGCCTTGGTTGAATGCAAATGAGTTTGTGAAAATTGGACAATAAGTGTAGGTAAAGTTCAAGACTGGCAATTATCAAGATGAAGTGCTATGTGATATGATGCCAATGAAAGTTTGTCACTTGTCGTTATAGGAACCATGGAAGATTGATAGAAATGCTAAGTATAGTCACAAGTTGGGAAAGTATGGTCTTACTTTATGAGGTCAAAAGTTTATTCTTTCTGACGCCCCTGAACGGAGGGCAGACTAAATGAGAGCGGGTCAAGCAGGACTAGCAGGCTTCTAAATAGGGTGTACATGAGATCTTAGGCGAATTCCACATCTTAATGGAAGAATAAAGTGAAGGACTATATAAAGAATAGCACAAGTTCACATTGTATGCGCGTTTAAAGGGCTCGAGGTGACGTAGCTCAAACGACAAATTCGTACGGGCCTAGGCCCAAAGCGGACAATACGTACAATGGACTTGGGCTGTGACAAATATGGTATCAAATCCATAAGCTCCCTCAGTACGATGGTGGGGCAAACCTCAGCGAGAACAGTGATTCCCTAAGAAAGGGTGATTGTGACGCCCCTGAACGGAGGGCGGGCTAAATGAGGGCGGGTCAAGTAGGACTGGCAGGGTTCTAAGCTGGCAGGCTTCTGAATGGGGTGCATATGAGACCTTAGACGAATCCCACATCGAAATGGGAGAGTAAAGTGAAGGACTATATAAGGAATATCACAAGTTCACATGGTATGCGCGTTTTAAGGGCTCAAGGTGGCGTAGCCTAAACAATAAATCCGTATGGGCATAGGCCCAAAGCAGACAATACGTACCACAGACTTGGACCGTGACATTCTTAAATCTTTTACCCCATTGCAAGTCAAAGAAGGATACTTGAGAATACTAATCAGCAAGAAAGGCAAAAGCAAAAGGCTGTAAGGCAAAAGTCGAGTGAAAATTCTCAAGATGACAAGTTGAAAGTTGAAGTGAAGAGTCATCCTATTCCTTCAAAAGGGCTTCTTATAGCATGTTCCAATTCAGATGAGCTTTAGAAGGTGAAAATTGAGAGGAGTAAGGAAGCGACAAGTGGCAATTCAAGAGTGTAAAAAGGAGAGCTTGAATTGAGTGAATTGAGTAAAGTGAGTGAGTTGTCACAAGAAAAGAGAGAAGAGTGTGAAAAAATTGAGGGAAAATATAAAGGGAAAACAAAAGAGTAATGGTGAGGATTTTCCTTATTCTAATTATTCTAACCTTTCTTCTTTGTCTTGTTGTTTTGTGTCTTTTGAAGAAACTTTTGAAGATGATCAATTGAGGAATCTTTCTTTGGAAAATGTTTCAACCTTGGAAGAAAAAGAAGCCGAGGTAGCTTATTCAAGTGAGCTAGTGAGCTTTATTGTACAAGATTAAGGTAAAAAAAGTACTTTAGAAGGGCTTCAAGGTAAAATGGTTAAACCTATTACTCTTTGTTCTTTAAATGAATTTGATGAAGGTGCAAGTTTAGGTAATAATGAAAGTGGTGTTGATCTTACTAGTTCTTTATCTTGTGAAAATAGTCAAAGTGAGAGTTGTGAGCATGCACTAAATGGACATATATGTGAAGCCAAGAATCAAGTCAAAGAATGTCCAGAAAGAACAAATGAAAGCTTGTAAGATTTATGATGTCTTAGTACACGTCGCTATCGCGAGGACACAGAGCGCGTTCATGAGAAAGCTTTCAGTCAAAGTTCGCGATCGCGAGAAGACAAAGGACGATCGCGATGAAAGTCTATCTCTTTGTTCGTTGTTGCGAGTTCAAGGGCGCGTTAGCAAAGAGAACGTTCCATGTAGTTTTTACTGCTTTAATATTTAGGGGCTATTTAGTCATTTTATAATAAACTTAGGGTTTACTATATATAATGTCATTAGGATTAATTAGTCTTAGACTTTGTTGACTGATGAATGATATACTCCTTGGTGAGTGTGTGTGGTATTAACCCATTCTCTTCTTGGTACTCTCTTGAATATCTCAAGTGTGAGATGATTCATGTATGAATTCAAGTCTCTTGTCCCTTAGGTTGTTAAACTTGTTTTGATCGTTAATTAGTAGGTCTAAGTTTGAGTCTTAGGTTGGCAAGTTACATCTTGTTTTCTATCATTTCTTTTTTCAAATCTATCCCCTATTTATTCTATCCCTAATTTATGTTGTTAATTTTTTTCTTTCAATTTCAACCCCTAGATTTTAGGAATCAGGATCATATCATGTATTAAGTTTAAAATATCTATACACAATGAATAATGATAGGCTTGTGGGCAAATGTGTTTAAAATTTGTTCACTACTACAAACAAGCTGAATTAATGTAAGTAACAGCAGGGAAAAAAATCTTCTTAAAAAGAAGCAATCATCTTAAAGCATTTAGTGGAGATTCTTCTTTACTCTTGAGTATAAATGAACCAACGTTTTACCAAGCGAACAATTCAAGCTTTTAAAGTATATGTTCACAAACATCATATAAGACATATTTTAAGAATTATATACATAAAATACCTAATTTTTGAAATAACCATGAGTTTACATAAACCACATTTGGGCCTACAGATCGGCTCTTTGGGTCCTAAACAATTATTTACATATATACCACAAGAAAGATTTTATTAGGGGTGGGCGTTCGGTTGTTCGGTTCGGTTTTTAGAAGAAGGAGTCCGTTACTTCGGTCTTCGGTTCGGTTTGAAGTGTAGAAAAATCCGTAATTTTTATACTTCGGTTCGGTTCGGTTTTCTAGTTCGGTACTTCGGTTCGGTGCATCGGTGTTTCGGTTTAAACCAAAGTTTATAGTTTAAAAAAAAATCAGCATATCTGCACCAGAAAATCAGCCCCAAAACAGCATTAAAATAGAAGCAAAATAGCATCGAAACAGCCCCCTAAAATGCAGTAATATTAAAGCACAAAAACAGCAGCGAAACAGCTGCGTTTCAGTATGAAAACAGCTGCGGAACAGCCCCAAAACAGCAGTAAATAGCAACGAAACAGCCCCTAAAATGCAGTAATATTACAGCGCAAAAACAGCAGTGAAACAGCTACGTTTCAGCATGAAAACAGCTGCGAAACAGCCCCCAAAACAGCAGCGAAACAGCCCCTAAAATGCAGTAACATTACAGCACAAAAACAGCAGTGAAACAGCTGCGTTTCAGCATGAAAACAGCTGCGAAACAGCCCCCAAAACAGCAGCGAAACAGGCCCCAAAACAGCAGCGAAACAACCCCTAAAATGCAGCAATATTACAGCGCAAAAACAGCAGTGAAACAGCTGCGTTTCAGCATGAAAACAGCTGCGAAACAGCCCCCAAAACAGCAGCGAAATAGTAGCAAAACAGCCCCTAAAATGCAGTAACATTACAACACAAAAACAGCAGCGGAATAGCTGCGTTTCAGCAAGAAAAGAGCAGCGAAACAGCCCCAAAACAACAGCAAAATAGCAGCAAAAACAACCCCAAAAAAGCAGTAAAAAAACACCGAATTTAACAAGTTCAAACAACTTTAAATAAGCGGGACAATCCATACAAAAGTGACTACGATATGAGTATTTAACAAGCTCAATACTTGACAACAAGTCAATAACAAGTAGCCACACGGACAATACAAAGTCAAGTCCTAAATAAATAAGTACCAACACAATATAACAAAATGCGGATTACTCCTTCATTTTCTTCAATCACTTCAAGATAGAACCAAAGCGATGATCGACATTTAGTTGCACGACGCCTCTTGGTTGAACTTGAACTTGGACCTAATTACCAACAAGTTAGAATACAATAAATAATAAACTACCAAATTATATATTAATTACTTACCACAAGAAAATGATGCAACTATACATCAACAATGCAAGAATCTCGTGCATAGAGGCAACATGGTAACATATTGACAAGCTACTGATGAACAAAGAATTTAAAAAGAATACTCTACAAACCTAGATACAATGGTCGGGATCAGAAATGGGACTTGACAAAGAATTTCAGCATGACCAAATGGGAACTAGGGTACTGTAAGTAATGGGACTTGCGAGTTGCGGGATCGGGATCAGAAATGGGAACATCAGAAACTGATCGGGATCGGGATATGGAAACTAACCTTGCGAGTTGCGGGATCGGGCCGATCGGCCGATTGGAAACTAACCTTCAGTTCTCAGTTGCGACTCCGACTTGCGAGTTTTGCATTCAATCTCAGTTTTCACTTTTCTATGTTTGTGTTATGTGTTATTTGCAATCGCGGCTCCTGGGCGCTGGCTAGGGATTAGGGTATTGTAAGTAAGTGTAAAGTTAAAGTCAAAGTGTAACAGTGGGGTAATTTTCGGATTTTTACATAAGGTTTAAAATTTCGGGTTTTTCGGGACCCGAAGTTTTGGGTTGCCCAAAACCGAAGACCGAACCGAAAACCGAAATTTCAAATTTTCCAAGACCGAACCCGAACCGAAAAACCGAAGTACCGAACCGAAAAAACCGAACTAATTCGGTTCGGTTCGGTTCGGTTTTTCGGTTTTTTCGGTTTTATGCCCACCCCTAGATTTTATGTAGCAAAAATCAACCAAATATTTTGAATTACCCCTAAAAATAACCAAAAGGAAGTCTAGCAAAATACGATCATTCCCTCCCCTAAAATCCTTCCCGAAAACTCTCTCCCCATATTCTACAATTTCTCCACCATTAAATCAGAAGAAAAATAAACTCAAAATTCTACACTTATTATTGACATCCAAATAGAGGAACCCAGAGTGCATCATATTTCTTTCACATGGAAGAAATCACCTTGATCGAATTTGAAGAAATCAAATCTATATTTAAAAAAATTAAACATATATAGTAGATATTGTATATACTGAAATAAAATACCATATATTGTAAGAATATATCTAATATCATATATATTATTACAATATATATATATATATATACAATAATAATAATGATCAACTCTATAGCATTGATATAACATGCACCACTTTTTCTCATCTTTTTATTCGTATGTTGTTCTCCTAAATCACAATTAGGGGGTTGGTAACATTCCCATACTTGTCAAAAGCAAAGTGACATCTACCAACCCATTTCCAAGTTGAACTGAATAGGTCAAAAAGTATCAACAATTCTATGACTTTTCAACAAACATGTACAGTTCTTGAGGCACGATGTACAAGCTTCTTAGTGCAAATAAATCCTATATCCTCACCAACCCCAACCAGTACTTACTCTGACCATGTTTATTTCTATTGGAATTCGACTGGCATTAGTTTTAAATTATTATTATTATTAAACACACACAATCATTAACATATTGGCTACGTGTGAAGATACAAATCTGGGACCAACTACAAAGTAGGTGAGTTTGGGAGCTGGTGGGTCTTTATAGGATGGTTGGCCATCGATGTCCTGCTGAAACTAAGGTCTCGTTTGTTTATAGAATTTGAGAGTAGTATTTGAAATATTACTTCAAATTTTTGTTTGTTTATACGATTTGGGTAAAATTTGAAAACCAAAACATCAAATTCCCAAATTCTGGTTGAGAGTACTATTTGAGATATTTGGGGAAATTATTTTTGCCCATTCATAAAACTTCAACTTTTTTTCAAGTGAAAATGTATGTCCAAATACAACTTCAGTTCTAAAAGCTATTTTTCAACTCAACTTCAAATACTAAAATTTTCAAATTTCAACCAAATTTATGTCCAAACGCTAGCTAAGGTAGCATTTGTCTGAAAACTTTGTTTTGTGCTGGTTATTTTGTATAAAATAAAGTTAATTTTAAGTTAATTTTTTTTAATGATTTTCAACTTTGGTCTGTCAAAATCTTTAAAAACCTACTTTTATTTTGCACAAATAACTCGGACAAAGTTTTTTGTTGCAGTAGAAAAGATATTTACATAATCAACTTACTTTTAAGGTGATTGAGTTTAACTTCTATACAGATAGTTAAAAATTATAGTTTTACAATCAAGTCATTTATGAATTGTAATTACAAGTAATTTAGATACTACTAGTACAAGAATAATATTATATCCAGTGTTATCTTATAAGTAGGGTCTAAGGAGGGTGAGATGTAAGCAGACTTTACCCCATCAAGGTGGAGGCAGTTTTCGACATAGGCTGATTCAAGATTTGAACCTTATGAGTTCTAAATTTTAGAATAATGATCTCTAATGTACTTGATTTTTGTATATATTTACACAAATACACTATCTGCGCAAAAATTACAGGTTTTAGTCGAACCTGCACCTCCCTCCCTGCATCCGCCCTTGGTTTCCGATATACCCTCGGCTATGAAGTAATCAAGATAATAAAAATTAAATAACCTACTCTAATAGGTTCAAATTTTGTACGTGCACCTAACCTAAATCCATTAATTAAAGTAGAAGTGTTTATCATAAGATATAGAAATAAAAAATACAGAAAAAAGGAGAGCTAGTCGCAGGCTACTTTCTCCCTTCAATTTCGTTTCCTATATATATACTCTCATAAATCACTCCCACCACAAACACCCCATTAACAAATCTCATTTCTTCTTCTCAGATCTACACTGTTTCTTTTTAAAGGTATGTACTTAAATTTTCTCTATTTGATTTAGATCTGAAATACATCTGCATTTATTCTTACATGAATGTAGTATTTTTAAGGTTTGGAGATATTAAGGTAACAACATATATTTGTTATAATTAGGAAACAGCCTCAACAACCTCACTCGAGATAGGGGTAAGGTATGTGTACACCTTACCCTTCCAGACCCCACTTGTCGGATTATATTGTATGTTGTTATAGTGATACTGATAAGTTGGTTATCATCAGATCCATAATCTATTTGTTTATTATTGGTTTTATCTCCATTCTGTTATAATTTTACTAGCCGGGGGTCTATCAGAAACATCCTCTCCACCGTGCTAAACTGTTTTTTTAGAACTAGGGGTTGGATCTGTTACCAAAGTTATAATTTTATTCTATGAAATTTGGTAGATTTAAGTGCTAAATCATTTATATATCACATTATCAAATTCATTGTTAAGATCATCATGTAATGAAATTTTGCTAACCAGTGGCGGAACCAGGAATATTCTTGTTTTCGTAATTTTTTGGCACAAATTTGTTGTCTACAAGGATAAAGACTGCATACTTTGCTACTTCTTAATGTTTGCCCAAGATAGCCTGAGAAAGCTGGAATGACAAACTAGTCTAACGACACGGCTTTATTTTCTAGAAACTATCTTTGCCTTTTGTACAATATTAGTTGCCTGATCTGACCAAAAAGTTAGGATTTTATAGAGTTTTTAGACAAATTAATTTAGATTTGAACCTATTTGAAGTTCATAAAGCAGGTCTGGAAATACGAATGTAAGAAACTAAAGGATATTACGTAATCCAGCAATAAAATTACAGTTTATGCTGGTGCAAGTAACCTCGCAGAAATGTAGTCTCATTTTGAGGATTTTCAACCAGCTACTTGATTAAACATGAACTATTATAGGGTGGACAAAATACTTCACCACATAAAAAATAAACAGGAAGAATACCTCATCGTTCATGAACTAGTTTTCAAAATGGAAAATGTATTGAAAGCAAATATGATATGATGCTCTATGGATCCGGACTTGTCTTGTGTCTCCCTTTCCGACGCAATTTACGTATAAGAAATGATGCAGAATTTAGGTAGTGCAGTGTAAATGGACCATGTGGTGCGTTAAATTCTTATTTTAATCAAATTTTGTGGGCTGAAGTGAGAGTTGTATGTTAACCATTAAGAAGACCCTGATAGACTTCTCTACTCGGTGATGTTTGCTGCCAGTCCAGCATTGACTGTTTATGTGAACTGTAACAATATTGAGGAGACCTCGTTGTTTGATGAAACAAAAAACCTTGTGTTTTTAACAATGAAAAGGTTTTGAGGAGTCTACCAGAATTTCCTGAGTCGAAAAAATTCGACCACACCTGTTGCGGTTTTGTCTTTCCATGGTATTCTGCCTCCAGATGCAGAGCTTTTTCTCTATCATTAATTAATATCTAGATGAGTGAATTCTAGGTTCTCCTTGTGTTTATGTTCTTGTTGCTTTCTATTGTCTCATAATCACGAGCAACTTCTTCCTCACTTTATTGCTAACTGAATATCTCAAGAGTGCAGTCGTACTTACACTTTCTCTCTGTTTATCAGGGAAGACATGGAAACTTTCTTGTTCACCTCAGAATCAGTCAATGAGGGACATCCCGACAAGCTCTGTGACCAGGTCTCAGATGCCATTCTTGATGCTTGCCTAGAACAAGATCCAGAGAGCAAGGTTGCCTGTGAAACCTGCACTAAGACAAACATGGTCATGGTCTTTGGTGAGATCACAACCAAAGCCAATGTAGATTATGAGAAGATAGTACGTGATACCTGCAGAGGCATTGGGTTCACATCACCTGATGTCGGGCTTGATGCTGACAACTGCAAGGTCCTTGTCAACATTGAGCAGCAGAGCCCTGATATTGCCCAAGGAGTTCATGGTCATCTTACAAAGAAACCAGAGGAAATTGGAGCTGGTGATCAAGGTCACATGTTTGGATATGCCACTGACGAAACTCCCGAGCTCATGCCCCTAACTCATGTTTTGGCCACCAAACTTGGTGCCAAGCTTACTGAAGTGAGGAAGAACAAAACTTGCCCGTGGCTCAGACCTGATGGAAAGACCCAAGTAACTGTTGAATACAAGAATGAGAATGGTGCCATGGTCCCGATCAGAGTTCACACTGTTCTCATCTCAACTCAACATGATGAAACTGTCACAAATGACCAGATTGCGCAAGACTTGAAAGAGCATGTAATCAAGCCCGTCATCCCAGCTAAGTATCTTGATGAGAACACTATCTTCCACCTCAACCCATCAGGACGCTTTGTGATTGGTGGTCCACATGGAGATGCTGGACTCACTGGCAGGAAAATCATCATTGACACCTATGGAGGTTGGGGAGCTCATGGTGGAGGTGCCTTCTCAGGGAAGGATCCTACCAAGGTGGACAGGAGTGGTGCTTATATTGTTAGACAGGCAGCAAAGAGCGTGGTTGCCTCGGGACTTGCTCGCCGTTGTATTGTGCAGGTTTCTTATGCAATTGGTGTGGCTGAACCACTTTCCGTGTTTGTCGACTCTTACAAGACAGGTACCATTCCAGATAAAGATATTTTAGCTCTGATCAAGGAGAACTTTGACTTCAGGCCTGGAATGATGGCAATCAATCTAGACTTGAAGAGAGGAGGCAACTTCAGGTACCAGAAGACTGCTGCTTATGGTCACTTTGGCCGTGATGACCCGGACTTCACCTGGGAGACCGTCAAGATTCTCAAGCCTAAAGCTTGAACAAATCCTTTAAAGAAATTCAGCTGATTAAATTTGTTATGGTCATTATTCTTGTGGGAAAACAATAAACAAGGTTCATAGCATACTTGACATCCAAGTTCTACTTTCAAGGCTCCATTGAGCAGTGGGAGAACAGAACTTCGACCAATCTGAGATTTCTGAATTGTTGATCCTTTTGATTTTTTGCTTTTCCCTTTTGTACTAGTTCAGTGATGTTGAGTTATCTGTTCCTCTGAGTCTTGAATTTTATCACATCGTCTCCTGCAAAGCTGATATGAAGGATACCATCTGTTCGATATAAATGTTATTGTGTTCTATTATCTAATGAAAATTGCAACCAGTTGATCAATTGATTTTCACATCTGTAGGTAGATAAAGCAGTATGTCTCCTTTCCAGTATACGCTCAGTCTTGTTGCGAAGTTCAGCGCACAGTAATCATGGAGAGAAGCAACAATAACATTGCTAAATGTTGGTAGCTTCATAATGATGAATAACCAACTTGTTAAAATACAAAACTGTCCATCCTTCACAAAAACTAGTGCTGATCTTTTCTTACTTGAGAGTTTTGGGAAGTTTCTCCAATGGTGCGACCTCAAAGAGACATCCAGGATTTGGCCTAGGCCCAGTGATATTGTATCAACGAAAGGAGGATTCAATATCATGCTGGTAGACCCAATCTACTAGAACCGCGATTGAGTACTTCTGTTGTATCGCCCGTAAGTTTACTAGGCCATTTTGCACTTGGAGATACTTATTGAATATAGCCAAGTCTCAAGGTGACAACTTAAGATAAGTTTCAACTTGTAGGAAGATACAATAAGTTGATTAGGCTATTTTGCACTTGGAGATACTTGCTCAAGATTGCTAAGCTTTAAAGTGACAAATTAAGATAAGCTCCACTTGTAGGAGGAAAATGAATTACATTTACAACCAATCAAACTATACTGCTGCGAGTTTTAATTAACTCTGATGGATAATTCTCTTTTCTATAAACGATTCAAGAAAATAGTTGATGGTACATAGACTATAAGCTATACGCCTCTTGCATGCGAGATTTTCTCGTTGACATTCTACGGGAATGTAATTTGAAAACGAAAATTATCCAAAGATATTCATATTAGGGCTCTTTACATATATATCCGCCCATCAAGAAATAATTACTTTTAGCTGTCCATAACTTTTTGTATCCAAAAATTTAATACATATTAAATATATTCCTTAATATTAATATTAATATTTATATATTATGAAGCCCCGAAAAATAGGTAAACATCTATATCTAATAGTATGATATTTAACTCCCTTAATTAAAGGAAACAATCAATGGTAAAAAATAGATTAGTGTTAAATATGGTAGTTGCACGATTTTAGGCTTAATGATAGAGTCCTATCAATATAATAATATTTAAAATATTAAATATATATTTAATATTTTAAATATTATTGATATATATATTTAATATTTTAAATATATATTTAATATATTTAATATTATTGATATATAATATATTTAATATTATTGATATATTTAAAAATATATATTTAAAATATTAAATATATATCAATAATATTTAAAATATTGAATACATATTTAAAATATATTTAAAAAGTGTAAAATGTATATGGAAAGAAAGAAACAAGAAAAGGTGTACAGAAAAAGTAATTATTCTTGGTCAACGTTCATGGGGGGTAAATTTCCCTTCATATTATTGTAGCAAGCAGTCAACAAACAAAAAGATAAACGGAGAGAGAAATTAGAGAAGCATGAGCTTGGATTTGTAGCTATAGAAGTCCGAATAAGAGTTTTCAAATTAGCCAGCCCACACTAAAATATTATCCGATCATGATCTAATTTTTGTTTAAATATTATGTAGCCGGACAATCACAATATTGGGGTATACAATTGGCAAAAAATTTCACCACGTGCTCTCTATAAGGAGTGGTTTTGCAAAAATGTCCGCGCTAAGAAATATTTTAGCAAAAAATACCCTTTTTCGCCTGGAGGCAAAAATCTTGTAAGTCTTGACAATTGCCAAAACTTCAAAGGCAAGTAGTGTTTTGCCAAAGCTTCAAGTTATATGGCGAGAATGTAGGGAAAGGCTGGAAGGGGCAAGTTTTGGGAATTACCAAGACTTACGACCAAGTACGGTAAGTGTTTCCTTTTGCCAACACTTTAAGAGTAAGTGTTGGCAAATAGGGAGGGGTCAAATGTCAAGACTTACGACCAAGTGCGGCAAGTATTGCCTTTTGCCAACACTTGAAGGGATAAGTGTTGAAAAGCACAGAAATATAAGGGCAAGTCTTGCCCCTGACCTAAAAACTTGACAGGGGTGTTTCCGCCCGGATTTTTTTCATTAAACCTTAATGGGGACATTTTTGTAAAACATCTGTTAGCGCGAGCAAAAAGGCAAACCATTGCTTATGGTGTCATATTTTTGCAAATTCGCCTACAATTGAGGTATACCATATTACTAGAACAAATCAAACTTGTATACCATCGGGTATACTGTATGCTAGATAAGTATACAATAGAAACATGATTAAATTGTGACAAATCAAACTTGTATGCCATTGAGGTGTATCACGGTTATGGGGTATACCAGCTTGGGGTATACCGCAGCAATGGAATGAAAAATATTTTTAGCCAAATGGCCAACTAGGGTAAATATTTTTAGATGGGACTATTTTTAGTTCAAAAAAAAAAGTAAGGTAAAAACTTACCTGCACCGTGTGTTTATACCTAACAGACAAACAATTGATACATATCACTCCATTTAACTATAACTAGTTTCTATGTTCGTGCTTTGCACAGTATGTCACGTCAATTTATAAAAAAGTGTATAAAAGATAAATTATGGTATTTTAATTTGGAAGAAGAGTGTGGCAGAAATGAGAATGCTTCGATGGATGTGTGGGCATACAAGGATGGATAGAATTAAGAATGAAGTCATTCGAGACAAGGTGGGAGTGGCCCCAGTCGCTGAAAAGATGCGAGAATCGAGATTGCGATGGTTCGGCCACGTGAGGAGGAGGAGTGTTGATGTTCCGGTAAGGAGGTGTGAGAGTTTGGCTGTGCTGAGTTTACGGAGAGGTAGAGGTAGACCGAAGAAGAACTGGGCTGGGATGATCCGACAAGACGTGGCCCAGATTCAGATCACCGAGAACATGACCTTAGATAGGGGAACATGGAGGTTAAAGATTAGGGTAGAGGGTTAGGTAGTAGTCGAGTGTTTGTTCTCTTCAGGAATATAGTATTATATGTATATAGCCGATTCTCATCTTAGTCTGCACCGGTATATCTATTGTTGTTTTATGTTTATTTTGGTAAGTGTTAGTTGTGTATTTCACTCTAGTGTTGTATTGTTGGTTATTGTTTTATTGTTGTCTTGATTTTCAAAATTTTCTAGTATATCTTTATTCTTCCTAGCCGAGGGTCTATCAGAAACAGCCTCTCCACTTTGGTGGGGGTAAGGTCTGCATACATCTCACCCTCCCCAGACTTCACTTATGGGATAAACTGGGTATGTTGTTGCTGTTGTTTTAATTTGGAATTTCTATAAATTTCTCCTAATCCTCCAAAACCAAGATTAAGTTGGCGCTCGACTTTAAAGCATAAATAATATTATTACAATTAGTACTTTATAACAGTTTTGATTAACTTAAATATTTAGTCCAAAGTTCAAACATGAAATAATTTATTATTATCTATAGGCTTTATTCATTCTAAAAGAATAACCGAACAATTTTTTTTAATTCAAAATTGCTTTCAAAAATACTAAAGAAGTGGTAATAGACTGATAGTTAACTTTTTGTTCGGTAATTCATGGTCTTAATTAGTGGTTGTTTGGTTGTTTAAGGAAAGGAATCAATTAGTTCCTATGTAGCATAGAATTAGGGCTATTCAATTTACTATTATACCTAATATTATATCTATATCAAGGGGTAAAAAGGTCGTTCACTTTTTCACCTCCTAACATTGGTGCTTCTTATAATAATAATATAGATTATTAATATTAAACTATAGTTAACTACTATATATTTTGCAGATGATCTTAATTAACAATACAAAACTACTTAATAGCCATGTTAGCTACTACCTTTTATCTTCTAAATATTACTGCCAATTTGTGGTAATGTGCCACATCACGAAGGCCATCACTTGCCATTATGAACTTAGGAATAAGTCCTTTTGCAGTAATTATCATTAGAAATATAAGCATTTTAACCTTAAAAAAAGAACCCTTGTCTCGTTATACATGGTTGAGTTTTTGGTAGAACACTCGCAATAATTTTCCAAGAGCATCATTGAAATACACAATTAACTGGGTAAAATATCATCTTTCTTTATGAAGATGCCACCCATTTTAAAGTAAAAATATAGAAGCTCATTTCTATATGCCAATTAATTTATGCTAATCATTCTTAAATTTGGTTGAATTCTCCCATCATGTTGTGTATCGGCATAAATCAGTTTAGGACAAGAAATCGAATTTGGAACGGGTTTACAAACAATGCCAAGTATCAAAATTGAAATAAGGCAATGAAATCGAGTAAATAAATGAACAATGAGAACGTAAATTCCAATATCAATAATGAGTACAAATTTTGACAGAGTTTTAATATATATATTCTGATCATTACATCATGAAATGAAATGATATTTATAGAGAAATGAATACAGGCTATTTTCTCCATGTTCGCTCATTGCTCCACCCATGTTCCACATCTTTGGAAGTGGAGTTAGTGGGCTGAGTTCGTGGGCAGTTTTCCCGCTGAAGCTGGGGCAATCCACCGAGGCTTAAATCGTCGACCTCGTGGATGTGAGCCTGTTGATCGACCGAGGTGATCATTCACCAAGGTATACTATGGCTTGCGACTTCAATTGATTACTTTGGCGATCTTGCGGCTTGCCTCGAGTTCTAGCTTACAAACATCTGCTCGGTGTACTTCGAATCAAGCACCTGAGGTATCATGTACGCGAGCCAATTTTTATCCTATACAGATAGTCCCTCCACTCCTCGGTCAATTGCTAGAGTTACCGAGGAGTGGAATGAATTTGAGGGGGAGAATGACGCGGCTGGATATTCGCCAAGGGTTTCAAAATAACACCTATCACTTCAACTTCTTGTTGAGCGATACGTGGCGACCATTGTTTGGCGTCGAACAGTTGCGCTGCTTCTGTTGGTCTTCCCAACGTTACAGTAATGATGAGTCTCCCTCTATAAATATGTCCACTTGAATGATCACTTCCCACTTGTGATCACTTAGCAACAGTAAAAGAAAAAATTTCCATAGCAAACAAGAACTTCAATCCACCCTTTCTCAAATCTATTCTTCCAAGCATCCAGGAAATCACCACTTTTTCAACCTTTAATCATGTCTGCAACAAACTCTATCCAAGGTTCTAGTGATTCGGGGGAAGAAATTTCAAACCCCACTACCATGATCGTCGGCGACGAATTAGTGAACGTCTCACAACCCCTTAAGATCATCACCTCGGCGGGCAGCGATGATGAAGTAACGTCTCACGCGAGTGGTTCAAGGTGGCATAAAGCCACCACTGGGCTTGATAAATTTGAGGGGGTGGTTGATGATGGTAGTGATGACGTCGAAGGTGACGATAATGCTTAAGACGAGGATGACGTTGGCAATGACGATGTAGTTGATGTCAAGGAAGTTAGCAATAGGGAGAATGACATCGCGACAACTGGCAGAACCGAGGCTGGTCCCTCGAAGAGATCTAGAAAGAAGATTCCCATTGATCAAGAGGTCGAACCCCATCAAGTTATCCCTACGGATTTCAAGAATGACAAAGACTTCAGGGTACAGAACCAATCAGATACTCAGCGAGGGTTGAATAGAAATGTGCCAGTGCAGGCGACACCGAGCCTGATCACCAAGGATATCATAGAGGTGGTTCGGGAGGATTGTAAATGGGGGCCCGAGGTGGAAGTCGTGGTCCCAGCTCCAGACAGCTGCATCTCCAAACATGTGCCAGGGTATTCTTTTGTTTATACTTACCCCTTCACCTTAGGTTTCACTCTTCTAGTTCACCGAATCATAGACACCTTTTTCCGAACATACAATCTGTGTCTAGCACAACTTGGTCCCGGGGTCTGGAGAATTGTTCAAGGTCTCGATTTTCTAAGTCGAGAAACGAGGTTACCCTTTACCTTTCAACACCTAATCGCTCTTTATTACCCATACTTCCATAAAGCGAGGATTGTAAATTTGAACAACCGTGGCCAATATTCCATCTTAAGAAAAAGTGAGGATCATGGAGACTGAGGCTGGTGTGATCGCTATGTTCTCATACCAACAAGTCTGTTATCGGCTAACCTGGCTTCCCCGAGGTGTGGAATCCCCAGTGTAAGTATTTTATCTTAACTCTTCTCTTTTGATTACCTTGATTATTGGCTTTTCACTGCTCTATTTTTGTATGTAGCAAAAAAAGTTCCGGTCAACCCTCTGAGTAGCCTACTCAATTGGGTGAAGGCAGTGATGGCAGTTTGGGAGCGTCCCAGTAGAACTTGGATGCTTATGGGTACCGAGGAAGGCAATAGCTGGGTGTGTAAAATACACGGTGAGTTATTCGTCACGCTGTGGCTTTTTAACAATTGCCCAAAGTATCTTCCACTGACGTTATTTCTTTCCTTTTGGTAGGTTTCGCAAACAGGGCGGCCAAAGATTCCGAAATGGAGGAGAAAGAAAAAGAAGAAAAATGAGAGAAGAAGAAAGGAAAAAAGAAAGAGAAGAAGGAAAAGATAGTAATCAACGCCAAGGAAGGTGTCAGTAAGATGGCAAGCGTGGCGAAGCAACTTGCCGAAGATAAAAAGTCCATGGGCTCCTCGGGACTTCTTCTTCGCCGAAGATAAAAAGTAATCGTCGTTTTTTTTGTGTTTCGACTTCTTCTTCCTCTTTTGTCTATAAGCTTTCCTCTTCTCCTCCCACAGATTTGAATAGGAAAAAGGCAGTCTCAAAAAGGCCAACTAAGGCGAAGCAGCCCCGAATAGAAGTGACTACTACTCCGGCTTCCAAAGTCGTGGTTGAGCGATATCGAGGTTTAGTTGATGAATCTAGTGAGGAAATGCCCGAGGCCGGTCCTAAAGCAGTCCCCGAGACGCCCAGTGAAATTGAGGTGATCAACCTCAAAGAGCCAGATCAGGCTGTGCCACGGCAAAATGCAAGGCAAAGGTTGGTGAAGGCTTAGTCTCCAACATGGTTCGAGCTTGTAACGAGCCTTCTCAGACTCCTGCTCCGGTGAACACTTTGAGGAAATTGGAGGCTTCCACCAGTCCCAATTTGTTTGATTGCAACAAGTACGATATCATGGGACTCGAAGCGTTGGTCGGGCCAAAAGAGGAGAAAATACTTAGAACAATTTAGCCCAATGAGGTTGATGGCTACTTCAGCTGCTTTTGCCCATCGTGTAAGTTTTCGTTGTATTTCAGCTTTCTTTTCAAGTCACCCCTTCGATATGTGACCCTTGCCATTTCTTGCTCAGATCCTTGTCCGCTCACTGAAAACCATGCAATTGGAGCGTGAAAGAGATAAGTTGCTTCAAAAGCTGAAGAATGCTTGGGAAGGCCAGAAGAAGAAATACTTGGCTCAGATCTCCGAGCTGCAGTCCCAGTTGGCTGCATCGAACCTCGAATTAGAGCAGGCTCGTGAAGCTGCTGCCAAGTCTGAATCGGATATACGCGAGGCTGTTGCCGCCTCCCAGGTTCAGTTGCAAGCGATGAATGATGGCTTTGCAACTGAGCGGGTGGGGATGAATTTGGAGATTGAACGGCTTTACGTCGATGTATCTTTTTTTCAAGTCTGAACTCTTCAAAGATGGCCAAAAGTACAGTGATAAATTGAAGGAGTACACGACCAAACTCAATGGGTTGGAAAGTCGAGTGGGCCTAGTTCCAGCGCTTGAAGGTGAGGATGCACGGCTTTGGGGGAATGTTGCAGACCTCGGAAAGCAAGCCAAAGGTAAGGCCACAAGGGCGAAGTTTGAAGAGGCATGGGCCGTGGTCAAGACTCGGCATGAAGCTCTTGAGAAGGTTAAAGCCGGAGAGACTATTCTGGATGTAGAAATTGCTAAGGCGCAAAGTGATGCCGCCGAAGCTCAAAAGATTGTTGATGAGCTTGCCTCAAGTGAGGACTCGGATAATGAAGAATTCGAGGATGACGAGGACGGCGGGGAGAGCACCGAAGAGGGGACTTCCGAGGGGGAAGAGGGTCCCCAAACTTAGCTTTTTCTTTCCAGTCTTTTGTTTTTGTTGTGTCAATCGAGCCTATTAGTATAAACAATCTTTGTATCCTTCGGGCCTAATCCAATGACATTTTGAAGCCTTCATGCTTTGTGGTAATAAATTTTATTTTTTGTCTCCAAGTGTTAGCCTTTATTTTGTCTTGATAATTTTTGACTGAACACATAGAATAATTTTTTCTTGCAAGACTTTATAACTTACAATAAACTGATGCTAGATTGGAACGATGTCTCGTTCCCGAGCCATGGCATAAAAGAATGACTTCGGTCAAATAATATATCTTTGGTAGATAAAATCGCAGCAACAAAGAGATATTGAATCAAATTTATTTCATTGATAATAATAACGGGCCATAACTGGCTTTACATGAAACCTACTCTAAAGGAGACTTAGGCAAATTTCAAAATGACGCCACTATCAGGCGGAAAATACAAGATATTAAGCTACTATTTGGGCGACAGTTCCCGGTGCTTGAATAGCTAGTTTTTGGTATGAAAGGCTTCGAGTTGAACTTGACTGCACCCCATCTCTCACATCCCCCCCAGTGTTCGAGTATGAATTTTGATGAAGACCCGAGCATTGTGTGTCGTTCCCTCCACTTCCTGAAAAGGTCAAGCAAAGTAAAATGAGGGGTTAATTAGAGTCATTCGACCCAAGCTTCAGAGCGTTTTCATCTCGTAACTGTAGGCGAAATTTTATTGATCAAGGGTAACGTACCTCAATGTTAGAAAATACCGCTTCAAATTAAAGATATTCCAATTTGAGGGTTCGGGCTTGCCCTTCAAGTCTTCCAGTTGATAGGATCCCTTTCCAACGATTGCTTTGACTTTGTAGGGTCCCTCCCAATTTGCAACGAGTTTCCCAGCATTTTTCTCCTTAGTTGATTGATTCGAAGCTTTCAACACATAATCACCAACTTTGAAATTCCTGAGTTTAGCTTTCCTATTGAGATACGCTTTGATTTGTCTTTTCTGCGCTTCTGGCCGAACCAAAGCTAGTTCCCTTTTTTCTTCAAGTAAATCCATCTCTATGCGCATAGCTCATTGGTTTGCATCTTCGGTGGCATAAGCTTACCGAAGGCAGGGTTCGCCCACTTCCACGGGGATTAGTGAATCCATCCCATAGGCGAGGGGAACAGAGTTTCACCAGTGCTGTTTTTCTCCGTTGTTCGCATTACCCACAATACCCCAGACAATTCATCGGGCCACGATCCTTTCGCTGCATCGAGCTTTTTCTTTATATTTTCAACGATCACTCTATTCGAAGATTCAGCTTGGCCATCTTCACTTGGGTGATAAGAGGTCGATACTATCCTTTTTATGCCCCATTGATTTAGGAAATGAGTAACACCCGACCCTATAAATTGAGGGTCACTGTCACAAGTGATTTCTTTTGGAACACCGAACCTGTAGATGATATTTTTACGGATGAAATCTATCACCTCCTTCTGTCTAACTTTGGCGAAAGCCCCCACTTCCACCCATTTGGTAAAGTAGTCAGTTAACACAAGTATGTATCAAATACTTCTCTTTGCTTTTGGCAAGGGGCCAATTATGCCCATTCCCCATTTCATGAACGACCATGGCGACACAACCGAATGTAGAGGTTCAACATGTTGGTGAATCATTCGAGCGTGTCGCTGACACTTATCACATTTTTTTCATGAAGGCTTTGGCATCCGCGTTGATAGTTGGCCAATAATATTCAGCCCGAAGTAATTTGTGCACTGAAACTTTCCCCCCCGAGTGGTTGCCACACTCGCCTTCGTGAACTTCTCTCATCATGTATTCGACTTCTCCCGGGCCCAAACACTTGGCCATTGGGCCACAGTACATCCTTCTATACAACTTTCCCAAAATTAACGAATATGAAGCTGCCTGAGTCCTTAATTTTTTTTGCCTCCCTTTATCTGTTGGGAGAGTCCCCCGATACTAAGCAAGAGATGAACTTGGTCCTCTAATCCCAAGTGTGATTCACTAAATTGGCTTCCAACTTGATGCCTTTCATCTGCGATGAGAGCAGCCGAACAACAGAATCAGTCCCCGAGTGCTCTTCCTCAATGGCCGAACCTAGGTTAGCTAAGGCGTCAGCCTCAAAATTTTCCTCTCGGGGTATTTGTTGGATCTTCCATTCTTGGAACTTAGCCAAGATTTGTTGTGCTCAGGCTAAAAATTGCTGCATTTTAGGCTCGCGAGCCGAATAGTCCCCGAGCAATTGATTCACCACCAATTGTGAATCGCATTTTAACTCAACTTTTTCCACCCCCATTTCCTTGGCAAGTTCTAACCTGCTAGAGCAGCTTCATACTCGGCTTCATTATTAGTTACCTTTTTGAACCTGATCGAATGCCTGATCCTTTCCCCTGTTGGAGCCACCAAGACTATTCCGAGTCCCGAACTTTTTGAGTTGGTTGCCCCATCAGTGTGAAGTGTCCAAATCCCCGATGTTGTCTCTTTGGACATTAAATTCTCCATTTCAGCCTCGGCGAGATTTCCCATGCTAAAGTCAGCCACAAAATCCGCTAGGACTTGGGATTTTATAGCTATTCGTGGTTGGTAGGTAATGTCATATTCACTTAATTCTACTGCCCATTTGGACAACCTCCCGATAATTCTAGTTTATGCAATATGCTTCTCAAGGAAGATGTGGTAACTACAGCTATTGGGTGACATTGAAAATAAGGTCGTAGTTTCCCAGCAGTAACAACTAAGGCAAGTGCCAACTTTTCAAGATATGGGTACCTGGTTTCAGGGTTGAGGAGTGTTTTGCTCACATAGTAAATGGACTGTTGCCTGCCAATTTCTTCTCGAACCAACACAGCACTCACTGACACCTCGGACACAGCCAGGTAGACTAATAAGGTTTCCCCATCTTTTGTTTGGCGAGCAGCGGCGCGTTAGCCAAATAGTGTTTTAGCTCTTTCAATGCTTATTTGCACTCCGGTGTCCATTTGAAGGCATTATTCTTCCTTAAGAATGAAAAAAATTTGTGGCATCACTCTGAGGATCTCGAGATGAATCTAATCAAGGAAGCGATTCAGCTAGTTAAGCGCTGAACTTTTTTAACTCCGAAAAGCTCATCAAGGATTTCCTCAATAGCTCTAATTTTTTCTGGATTAGCCTCGATGCCCAGTTCGGAGACTATAAATCCTAGAAATTTTCCCGAGCCTACACCGAAGGCATACTTTTTGGGGTTCAACTTCATATTATACTGCCTTAGAACAACGAAGGCCTCCCTTAGGTGATTTAAATGATCTTCCACTTGAATCGATTTGAGCAGCATATCGTCTATGTATAATTCCATCGACTTCCCAATATAATCCTTAAACATACGACATACCAGCCTTTGGTAAGTTGCTCCTGCATTCTTGAACCCGAAGGGCATCACCTTATAACAATATGTACCTCGGTCTGTGATGAACGAGGTCTTCTCTTCGTCCTTCAGATCCATAAGAATCTAATTGTACCCTGAATAGGCGTCCAAGAAAGTTAATAGTTTATGTCCAGGTGTGGAGTCTATCAACCTATCTATTTGAGGCAATGGACAGGAATCTTTGGGACAAGCTTTGTTCAAGTCCGTATAATCCACACACATTCTCCACATGCCATTTTTCTTGGGCATGACTACGACATTAGCCAGCCATTCCGGATATTTGACTTCTCTCACGAAGCCATTCTCCTGTAACTTCTTGGTTTCATCTTTGATCACCTTCTTCCTTACGCCAGCATGTGGCCTCTTCTTTTGCTTCACCGGGTTATGGTGTGGGTTCACGTTAAGTTTATGGGTCATGATTAGGGGTGTACAAACCAAACCGGCGAACCGCACCAAACCGATAAACCAAACCAAACCGAAAAAAAACCCGACTAGTGGTTTGGTTTGATTTGGTTTGGTGTTGGAAGAAAAAAAACCGACATATTAGGTTTGGTTTGATGTTAACAAAGAAAAACCCGAACACACCAAACCAAACCGACATTACATATATATTATTTTAAATTTTTTATATATAAAAAATAGTGAAATTAACATAAAACACCATCTCCAAAGTAATTCTATTTATTATGTACCCAACACTTTAATATATTCTCAGTAATACAATTTTTGAGAATTTAATACTATATTTCTGTAGTTTATTTTTAAAAATACTACTTTCATAATCCCGAATAATCTCCTAAATCAATGTGTATTAGATATCCCTATCTTTTAAAATCATCTTCTACTATCTCGCTAAAAATAGATATCCTAGTCAACAATCCACAAGTCATCCTAAAAAAATATTTCAAATACCATAAAGGACACCGAGTATAATTATGTATTGTATACCTATAGTATAATCAATATATATTATTATTTAGATAGTTTATGTTTAATAAAATTTATGTGTACAATTAGAATATGTCACATATACTATCTTAATTTTTGTTATGTTAATATTTTTTACAACTAATTTTTTTATTGTATTCTTTGCTTGAAAAAGCACCATGAAATTGTTACTTATCAATAAAAAACCGAAAAAAAACCGTATAACCCGAAAAAACCGAAAAAAACCGAGAAAAACCGAGATAGAAAAACCGACTTTATTTGGTTTGATTTGGTTTATTGATTTAAAAACCCGACATAATTGATTTGGTTTGATAAATTAAAAAACCGGACCAACCCGACCTATGTTCACCCCTAGTCATGATCTCCGGATCGATACCGACCATGTCGGCGTGGGACCACCCGAAGCAATCATTGTTGGACTTAGCAACTCAACTATAGCTTTTTTCGACTCAGGGTCCAACTCTGAGCCGACAAACACCTTCTTATTTGGGAAATCCCTCGAAATATGAAGGACTCCAATTCTTCAATAGTTGAATCCTCGAAATTTTGTTTCCGAGGTTCTTGAATGCACACAACGATCTTTCTATTATTTCTTCTTGGGGATCCATTTGGGGAATCGAACCCCCATCTTCGCTAGACCCCGTCTGCTCTGATTGCTATTTCTTCAGTCTACTCAGGACGGCTCCACTCTTTAATGCAACCGAATAGCATTCCCTAGCTACTCATTGCTCTCCCTTAATCGAACGAATTCCCTAAGGAGTTGGGAATTTGATGACTTAATGAAGAGTGGATGGTACAGCTTCCATCGAATGAATCCACCGTCTTCCGAGGATCACATTGTAAGCCATGTCCTTGGGCATGACTTGGAACATTGTTTCCTTAACAACTCTTTCTGCATATGTATTGAGTGTGATCTCGCCCAACGTCTTCTCCGTGGAATTTTTGAAACAGGTTAAGATGGTTGCCTTTAGGACAATTTAGTCCTTCAATCACATCTTCTTAACAACCCTGTAGCTTATAATATTGACCGAGCTACTGGGGTCAATCAAGGCTCATTTGATATCCGAGTCGTTGATCCTTAGCATGATGATCAAGGCATCATGATGGGGGAACATCATCCCATCACAATCGTCATCGTAAAAAACAATCTCTTTACCCGAACCTCCCATTCGGGTCCTCTTTTCCATTGTTATCGACAGTTTGGCAAACTTTTTGGCGGTAGAGAAATTCACGCCGTTCACTTCTGACCCTCCGGTAATCACGTTCACAACCCTTTCGGGGGGTGGTGCCCTTGGTGGCTGTCCGTCCCCTCTATTCTTTGCGTAATTCTGCTTGTCTTTATCGGTAAGAAATTCACCCAATAGGCCTTTCTTCAACAAGTGTGCCACCTCGATGTGAAGCGCCTTACAGTCCTTGGTACGATGGCCATAGTCAGCATGGAATTCGCAACACAGGCTTTGATCTCTTTTTTCAGGGGCTGTCCTCATATCTTTCGGCAACCTTACCCCTTGGTCTATCATCCCCTTTAACGCATTGACCAGCTCCGTGGTCGACACATTGAAATTGTAATTAGGGATCCGAGGTAGATAAATCTCCTTGGAGGCTAAGGTGGGTCCCGCAGCACTATTTTGATTAATATTGGAGTTAACTCGGCTTCCGAGGCGTTGGCTTATGGGCTGCTCTCCGAGCCTTTGACTCACATGTTGTCTTTGTGAGTCGTAGGGCTCGTATCAACCCCTCGAATTTCCTCGTGGCGCCTCGGCGCGACGTGAGAATTCGGGGCGATTTCTGTAGCTAGAGCTTCGAGCAGCTGCTCTCCACTCTGCTTCTTGCAACCTTACTTTGGTAGTTGCTCTATCGTGCAACTCGTCCCATGTCAAAGTTTGGTATTTTTAGAGCTCCTTCCTTAGCTCGGCGGCAGCTTCAGAGTTACGAACATTAATGTTCTTTTCAAATGCCATGATGGCCAAGTTGTCATCTATGGTATGATGTAAACACCCGGTGCGAATAACTTATTGCCCTCGAATGTTCTTAACTTTCTATGGTTAATTTAACTAAGCTGGGTGTAAACACACAGTGAGAATAAGTTTTTACTTAAAAATCACTCGACATACAGGATAAAAATTCCAAAAAAGTAATAAGAGAGCACATAAAAGATCAAATGTTCAGAAATAACAATTTTTGGTTCGATCACGTCATTTCCAATCTCCAATATTCGTTGAAGATTTTCTGTTATGATTTAATCTTGGAACCAAACAAAAACATGTGAATATTTAAATATTGAAGTGACAGACAGAAAACGAGATTTTTTCTTGGAATAAATAATCAATTTTCAAAGGTACAAGTTAAGAAACTCTTTCTGTATTCTTTAGTTTACTCTAGGGTTATGTTTCCCCTTTTTTTCCTTCTTGTTTGATTAATCCATTTTTCATGACCTCACGGGCCACTAATGCCCAATCCATAACTGGAATTGGCAGCAAACCTTCACGTGTAAATGGGTTAGATTCCTAATCCAAACCCATTTTGTTGATTCTGTATCCACTTCCACCATGTAGGTGAAGGATTCAAGTCTCATAATTAGCATCCACTTCTCTGTTTTCTGTCGCATTTTTTTAAATAAGAAGTTCAAAAGATTAGAAGAGAAAAGTTAGTCCTACAAGGGCGGTTTAGGGATGTTATTTATCCAATTCATCACAACATATGTTTATAATCCTGACAAACGCAAAGTTTCAGAATTGATGGCTCAAACGGTACATCAAAATCATATTTCTTTCATTTGTCGTTTAAAAGTCATTTAATTTTGTGCAATTGACTCAAACAGTCATCTCCACCAATTTTGATATTTTACGGTCATAAAAAAATGACGTGGCATTTCTTTTAATATTATCTTATTATTAAAAATATAAAATTCAAATCCTAAATAATTTAAGACCCTGATCTGAAACCCGACTCACCCAATATTAACCTTCACTATATAGGATATACCATTAATTTATTTTTTTTAAATAAAAAGATGGTTTCCTCCCCTTGATTTTGCGCTTAATTAATTAAAGTTCTTTACTATGCAAATATTAGGGTTCTTCACTATACAAATATTATTAATTCCTTAAATCAGATTGTTTCCTCCCCTTGATTTTACGCTTAATTAAAGTTCTTTAGTATGCAAATATTAGGGTTCTTCACTATACAAATATTATTACTTCTTTAAATTACTATCTTGAAAATGAAATTCTTGGGTTTATTAAATAAAAAAATTAATGAATGTCAAAGAGATAGAGTTCTTTGCTTGATAAATCCATGAGCCGATCTTCAATGTAATGATTTAGAAGAGGAAAAATATTTGTACATTGAAGTACCCTAATTAAGCGTAAAATGAAGGGGAGGAAATCATCTTTTTAGTTAAAAAAAATTCATCTCTTATATAGTGAATCGACAATATTGGGTGAGTCGGGTTTATATCGGATCATGGTCTTAAATTGTTTAGGATTTGAATTTAATATTTTAATAATAAAAAAATATTAAAAAATATCACGTCATATTCCGGTGATCGAGAAATACTAAAACTAGTAGAGATGACTATTTGAGCCAATTACACAAAGTTAAAGGACTTTTAAACAACAAATAAAAAAAATATGACTTTCATGGTCAATTACGCAAAGTTGGATGACCATTTGGACCATCAACTCAAAGCTCCAAGACCATCTATTAGAATGTATTTAGGAAAAATTACTCCACAAGCACACTATTTATGTAATCATCCCATGTATTTATGTTGACACAGATCCTTCAAAGCTAGTTTTTTTGGTTGAATGTGAGCTTCATTTAATGAATCTGTTTAAACACATAACACGGTCACTTTTAAGTGACTTTTGGACTTATATTGTATGTATATGTGGATTAATAGTTCGATTCGGTCGGTTATCTTAAAATTTTAAATTGGACTAATTTTTTGATTACTTTAATATGTATACCAAAATTAGATTTTTCAAAATCATCCCAATCATCTTGATTTCTCTTCAATTTTAGTACGATTCAGTTAATTTTCGATATCTTATTTAGTTATTTTATGGTCTAATTAAGTAAATAAAATTAACGTTGTAAGAGTTATAGTGATCAAAACGAAAAACAATGGGTTAAATTTTAGATCATGCACTGATCCAACCACAACATATTCTTAAAATTTGTAATTCTTTTAATCCAAACACAAGCTAAGCCTAACTCACAATGTGTCATGACTATATTCAATTAGTTATCAAATCAACAACAAAGAGAATACATGATTTTTTTTATGGTATTTGTGAAATGAGAGTGCTTATTGGGTACATTATCTTGACAAAAAGCTAAGGTATTTGTGAAATGACAATACTTCAAAGGCTCATCATATTGGAAGGTAAACACGTACAAGAATATTAAGCTAGCAAATTCGAGACTTTTAGATATAGAAATCGATTTATGTACTACTTCTATGTATATGAGGAGATGAGCAGAACAAAAACAGAATACATGGAGTGCAAGTTTAATGATGCATCTCAGGATTCAGAGGTAAAAGTGATGCTTGATTCTCAGGTCATTCCTCAAAAGAGAAGCTTCAAGTACCTTGGCTCAATCATTCAAGGTAATGGAGAAATTGACGATGATGTTACCCATCATATAGGGGCAGGCTGGATGAAGTGGAGACTCGCGTTTGGTGTTCTATGCAAAAAGAAAGTGGCACCTACACTCAAAGGTAAGTTCTACAAAGCGGTCGTTAGGCCAGCTATGTTATACGGCGCTGAGTGTTGGTCAGTCAAGACCACACACATTCAGAAGATGAGCATAGCAGAGATGAGAATGCTCATATGGATGTGTGGGCATATGAGGCTGGATAAGATTAGGAATGAGGTCATTCGAGACAAGGTGGGAGTGGCCTCAGTGGTGGAGAAGATACGAGAAGGGAGGCTGCGATGTTTTGGCAATGTGAAACGAAGGAACACATAGTGAGGAGGTGCGAGAGGTTGGTAGTGATGAGTCTTCGGAGGGGTAGAGGCAGATCAAAAATAAATTGGGGCGAGGTGATTCGACAGGACATGGCTCACCTCCAGATCACCGAGGACATGACCGTTGACAGGAAAATGTGGAGGTCGAGGATTATGGTAGAAGGTAAGGTAGAAGACGATTGGTCGTTGCCATTGTAGCTTTATTATTCTTATGCATAGTAGTTTTATTCATATTCGGATAACATGCTCTGACTGCTATAGTTTTTATGTGTGTACTTGAGTATCATGGTGTTTCTTACCTTGTTTGTTTGTATCATATTTTTATGTGTGTACCTGAGCTATCATATTTTGTCCGTTTTCAAAATATTTTTAAAATATATTTTCTAGCCGAGGGTCTATCAGAAACAGCCTCTCCACCTTGGTGGAGAGAGGGGGGAGGGGGGAGGGTAAGGTCTGCATACATCTCACCCTCTCCAGACCCCATTTATGGCACAACTTTTAAATTCAATATATGACGAATCATTCACAGACATATTTAGCTATTTAATTAGTCGCAGAATAAGTTTTGAGAATTGGGATTGGATTTTTATTGCATTTAAGTTAGTCATTCTCAGGCCAAAAATTAATGCTTCCTTATATTCAAATTTGACATAATTTCTTTATACAATATGGTTACTCGATAGATATTATTTCAATTTTTTTTTTATAGAATATTTACCGTATTTCACGAAAGATGGCATGATTTGGGTTTTGATAGTCAAATGAACTTTTCTTTGTACCACAATATTTTTAAATATTGAATTATTAATTATTGTGCCTTATAGTAGTTTTTATATCGTTTTCATATATATAAATATTACTTCAAAAAACTTAAAGATTTTATGTCCAAATTCACAGTCAAAATTTAAAAATGCCATCCTTTGTGAAACGGAAAGAGAAAAAACATACAATAGTTACAATACTTATAAATTTATATTGGAACCTATAAGTTTATTAAAAATAAACGAATAATCGGCTTGATACGGAACGATTCGATTGATTCAGTTGCTTTTGAATAACCACTGACACCCTCATCAGTGGCGTAGCTAGAAATTTGTCAAAGGGTGTTCAGGATCCACTATACATACCCTATTTCAATTGTGTCAAGAACGTTCAAGAATATATATATATATATATATATATATATATATATATATATATATATATATATATATATATATAAAACCTTATTCTTGTATGTGTAGGGTATATATATTGTAGCAAATATCTAATCAAAAGTGTTCAAGTGACCACCCTTAACCATGACTAGCTACGCCACTGACCCTAATTCTACGTATAGTTATTTATTTTAAATTCATTTGGCTGCTTAACAGTATTCGTCCTTTATGGATTGGATATCCAACAAACAAGTCAGACCTATGTGCACTTAGCAGTCGGAACTTAATTTAGCTATCCTGCATGTTGATGCTATATTGCTCCCTGAGGAATACACAATCCACATGAACACATAGTTTGCCACAAAATTATTCTGTATTTATTTCACTAGTCGGTAGTGTACGTAATCAAATGTATATTAGACATGAATGCACCATTTAAGTCACAGTCTATGATCATACCTATTACAGAAGGTGTTCCAATTATATTGTATTGTAGAAATCTCTTCACCAAAACTTCATCACAACTTTTCCAGGATTGAGAGAGAGGAAGGAGTTCCATCTTTTTCTATGTTATTTGATGATAGAAGGAGAAGCAGTAGTTCTGCAAAAGAGAACCATCTTTTTAACTTTAGTAAGTGACACAACTGTTCAGGACTCTTCCTAGCAGTTGTGTTTTTTTCTTCTTATTTTAATAAATATAAATATAATAAATATATATTTATTACTCCCTCCGTTCCACTTTAGATGAACCCATTTGACTTTGCACGGAGTTTAATAAAGAAGGAAAGACTCTTAAAATTTGTGGTCTAAAATAAGTTATAGATATTTGTGTGGCTACAAATCATCTAGGGATGAGTAAAAGTAAAAATTTCTTTTCAAATTTAGAAATTGGTCATTCTTTTTTAAACAGACTAAAAAGAAAATAGGTTCATCATTTTTGAAACGGAGGGAGTAGTTACTTGGATGTAGATTCCGGTTGACCCACATGGGTGACCCAAATCCAATTTTCAACACTCCCTCTGGTCCATTTAGTTGTCATAATTTTTATAAATATTGAATTATAGTTTATTGATTTAAAATATCATGATAAATTTTTTTTTCTTATACCATAAAAATTAATTATTTTTCAAGAGTAAAAATACCTTAATTATGAGATCATTGTTCAAAGTACTAAGAAAGTTAAATTAGAATATTTTATTTAATTATGGTATCTAAAATGACATACAAATAACAAACATGACATTAAAAGGGACCGAATAATGTATTATTTATTTAGAGTTGTTTGATGTTTGGCATTTTATGCCTATATTTCCTTAATATTTTCTCACGTTTGAGTACTTTATTCGCCCGTTTTCTAGTTGACGAATGTGATTTTGCACTGATTTTGTGTCGTGTGACTTGTAGGATGTTGTGAGGTGCAATTGGAGCTTTGAAGAGCATAATCGAGCAAGAAAAGATTGAATTTGGATGGAGGATTGGATCGAGCACGCGAAGGCACGGAACGAAGCAAGTTGTGAACGAAGAAAGCAAAGAAATTAGCCTGGCGCTATAGGTGGCGCGGGGCGCCCACTACAGCGCCCAGTGTGAGCGCGGTTTGGCCCGCGGGGCGCCCACTGCAGCGCCCAACTTTCTTCCGCATTTTGGGACGCGGGCCATGGCCGTTACGTGCAAGATTCGACGTCCTCTGCTTGGTTCCACAGGGTTTGAGGCGCGGGGGGCCAGCTATAGCGCCCCTGGAGCGTTTTTGGAAGTCATATTTCGTCTAGGCTTAGGCATAACTATTTGCTAGGCTTTTGTAAACATTATAAGTACTCTTCTACTTAGTTTTTGAGAGGAGTTCAGACTTTGGAGCAAATTTGAGAGCTCATAACATCTTGAATAAGGGTTTTTCTTCCTTCCATTAATTTATTACATCATTATTTCATTATTCCATCAAATCCTTGTGTTGTTATTATGAGTAACCGTAGCTAAATATATCGTTCTAGGGTTAGAGCGAATTCATGAAGGTTGAGGTTTGAATGTTGATTTCCATGAATTGAATTCCAATTACAGATTGTTTATTCTTTCTTGATCATAATTGTTTGATTATAATGGCCGAATAATTGAGCTCTATCTACGGTTCTTAGATTGAATTCGACAGAGGGAATTTATGAACACACATAAGAAAGAATAGGGCTTGATTGTGAACCTGGGCATCGGGGAATCAATTTGTGGGTAGGATAGACATATACCTATTCACCTTGCTTAGCTAAATACAGAGTTCGTTAATGAGTGCATGTGATTTAACTCCATAGACATATAGGCATTAGAGTAGCTTGCATAGACCGTGAAGAATCGACAGATTTTTACGGGTACAATTAACCTGTTAGTTAGCAATCTTGGGACGTAAGAAGTGGAATCAACAGGATAACTCAACTGGATTGGTCGCAGCTCTAACCCTGGACCGTCTCCTTATTACTGATAACAATCAATTTTTGCTCCATTGTTTGAATTCACTTCTACCATTTTAATTACTATTTTTTTAGTTGACAATATTCTCACTATTGGAATCTATCCCTGAATAGTTACTAAGAAATTATTTGTTAGGAGTCCAGTCTGAATAGTCCTCGTGGGAACGATACTCTACTTATCACTTTATTACTTGTCGACCACGTATACTTGCATGTGCGTTGGGAGCAACAAGTTTTTGGCGCCGTTGCCGGGGACTAAACAATTGACTGATTTCTTTTTGAATATTTTATTATTTTCTATTCAGGTTTAATTTTTTGTTGAGTTTCTTGTGCTGTTTCAGGTATTAGGTCCTGCTTGATCTTTACCTACAGGAATGGCAGAAGAACGCACCTTAGCTGTGCGAGATGTTGCTCTCCCCAGCCTGGAGGGGGTAGCGTCTAGCATAGTTAAGCCTGCAATCACCGGACACTTTGAGATTAAGCCCGGCATGATTCAGTTGCTCCATGCGTCTGGGCAATATGGTGGATTACTTCATGAAGATCCGCAGCAACACGTTCAGAATTTCTTGGAGATCAGTGATACTTATACACCGATGGGAGTTCCTACTGACTATGTTCGCTTGACATTGTTCCCGTTTTTACGGATTGGGGCAGCAAGGAAGTGGTTAAAGGCTGAAAAGCCTGGGTCTATCACTACTTGGGATGATTTGGCTAAGAAGTACTTAGCTAAGTTTTATCCATCTGCCAAGACAGCCCGGCTGAGGAGTGATATTATGTCCTTCAGACAGAGAGAAGGAGAGTCTTTGTATTCAGCCTGGGAGCGATTTAAAGCTTTACTGAGAGACTGTCCACACCATAACCAATCAAATGAGGTTCTGGCACATACTTTTGTTGAGGGGTTGACTGCTCACATTAAGATTGTGGTAGATGCTGCAGCTGGAGGCCAAGTCTTGCCCTTGAACTTTGACCAGATCTATGAATTACTAGACAAGTTTTCGCAGAGCAATCCTGATTGGCAGGGAGATGGTAGAGCTGCTACGCAGAAATCTGCTGGGGTACTTCAGTTAGATGCAGTTTCAGAGCTGATGGCGAAGATGGATGCTATTTCTAATCAAATTAGCAAGCTAGCTCTGCCGCAGACTCAGCAACAAGTAGCTCCAGTGCAACAATTTCAAGTCTTTTGTGAGGTTTGTGGTCAAGATCATGCTACAGAGGTTTGCTTCTCTAATCCAGAATCTGTTTATTACGTGAGTAATCAAAACAGGCCGCAGGGTCAAAATCAGTTTGGTAATGCTTATTATCAAGGCAATATGAGAGCCCCAAATAATTACCAACCACTTCCAGCTCCACCACAGCAGGTTAGCAATTCAGTTGAAGAAATGCTAAAGCAGATAATGGCAGGCCAGCAGAGAATGATAGCTGACACTGTAGCCCATGCACATGCCATACAAGATCTTGTCAATGCTCAAAAGAACCTGGAGCACCAGTTGGGGCAGTTGGTGGGCACTACAAATTCTGGACAACATAGAGCACCCCCTGGTGATGCTGGATCGAGTACTGTTAGAAAAGGGCCTGAGCAATATCTTGCAGTGACTTTAATTGAAGGTGGAGAGCTGATGGCCAAGTCTGAGGAGAGAGCTAAAATAGAAAAAGTCGAAAAAGTGGAGAAGGTAAAGAAAAAATAAGAGAAAAAGGAGGTACCTCTGCCGCCTCCACCATTCCCGCAGAGACTTATACCATCGAAGGATGTGGCCCAGTATCAAAAATTTGTGAGTATGTTGAAAGAGCTTCAAGTTAACATTCCTTTGACTGATGTGTTTGAATCGATGCCATCCTTTGTGAAGTTCGTAAAAGAGATTTTAGTCAAGAAGAAAAAGCCTCAAGAGACAACCAAATGATGTGTGTGAGCAGAATGTGGAAAAAGATAGCAATGGCACATCATATGTGATGTTGAAGATATGTTCTCTCAAAGAAAGGAAGAAAGCAAAGGTTCGCCGTAAGAAGAGAAGACATAAATGCTGGAAGTGAGCTAAAAGTGTCTTCGTGCCACGACGTTAACTAAGGCGCTTCTCGGGAGGCAATCCGAGTTTGTACTTGTATTATTTTATTTATAGTGTCATGTAGTTTTTGTTTTTACTTTGTCATTTTTGTAGGTGTTGGGAGTGCGAAACGAGATGTAGTCGACGTGTTTTAGTTCGGTTTGCACCTTGAACTAATGTTGTACTATGTCTCACTTGAAGAGGACCTCGTCAGGGATTTGAGGTGCTTTAAAGCATGCCCCGCGCCTGGAGTGGCAGAAAGCAAAAATTTTCAGGCGCCTTGGTGGCGCGCCGCGGGTGGAACCGCGGCTGGGGTGGTTTCGCAATTTCTGTACTCCTTTTTGAGTTATTGGCCGCACCCCTGCTTATTGTTGATGACTTGTTAGGAGAAGTCTGAGTACCCCATGCTGTATGGAAGCTTGAACGAGGCCCGCACTCCAGGGAAGTTTCTTCTACCTTGCACTTTCTTATTTTTCGCATTGAGGACATTGCTTGATTTAAGTGTGGGGTGGGGGAACTCCCCTTTATTTTTGAGGTCAGGGATGCATGTACCGTTAGGATTTTTCTTTTGTCACTTGACATTTTGTTTTTCTTTTTAGTATTTGCTTTTGTTTTATTAAAAAATTTACAAAAAGGTTTTCTTTTTAGTCTTTGTTAGTGGTACATGTCATCCACCCCGTGGTTTTTCTTATGACCTCGGTTCTTTTCCACGGGGAGGCCTTTGAACCGGGTTATTTTTTATTTTTTTAGGATTAGCATAGTATTAGTTGTTAGGTAGCCCTAGACGAAGAATTAGGTAGAATGCTAGGTGCCTTTGATTTGTTTGATACCGATGTACTTGGACTTGAGCATGTGCTATTTGTGCTGTCTTTTGGTTTTAAATTGTGATGCATCCCTAGAAAAAATGGAATGACCCCCTTGAGACGCTTGAGTCCACTCACTTGACTCTTTTGTGAACTATTGTGCATTAGTGCTTAAATTTCACAAATTGCACCTTATTTGTTTGATTGAGAGTTGTGATGGAATCATCTTGTGGGGACTGTGTGAAATGTGTGATGTGAGGCATATTCTATTGTGTTCCATGTTTGCATATTGGAGTCTAGAACTTGCCCCGTGTGTGTGCAAAGCGAAATTCTAGGTTCGCTTTAGTAAGGAAATGATACAGGCTTTCTTGATTTGCCTTCTAGCCATTAATTGCCTACCCTTTTATATGCACTTTGGACTTACTTTGTGACCATATTGACCTTTTTGTTGGCACCCACACCGCGAGCCTACCCACTTGTTCTAAATTGCTTTCTTTTGACCCTTTACTCCTTAAGCACTTCAAGTCATAATTTGATATTATGTGGGTTTGTGGTTGAAGTATTGGGAGGTTTTTGAGTGGAACCAATGAGGGGAATACTTGATAAATTGGGAAGTAGTTGAAGGAGCATTGGCAAGGGTTGGAAATAATTGAATAGAAAAAAAAACTAAAAAAAAAAATTGAAAAAAAAAGAAAAAAGAAAAGAAATGAATATCCATCCTTGCTAGTGTTGTGCTTAAAATAAAATTGCTACTTGTTGAAAAAGGTGTGTGTGAAATTTGTTGGGTGGTGAATTGGGTGGTTTTGATGAGATATGTGCTTAAATTGAATGTGATGTATTAAAATACTTAGGGAGGTAGTCACTATTACCCATATTTATCCTACCAGCCCCTTAGCCTACATTACAACTCTGTAAAGTCCTAGTTAATCCCGACGGGAGTGAGCTTACATTAGTGGAGTCCTACACTACGGGCAAGCCTATGGTACATCATGTGTGACATGGGAACTTTTCATGAGAGTGAGTGAATTCTTTCTATGCTATTGTCCCCGTTCTATTCTTGATATTCATTGTTGTGTGTGATATTTGGGGGACACTCTCTTGCTTCATTGTTTGGTGAGGGCACATGGTTTGCATGAGATAGGTGAAGTCGTGGCTTTTTGGTTCAGCAGATAGGTGTGACTTTGTGGGAGCATGGTTGCAATGAGTCGAGTTTGTGCATTTGAGTTGTCTTGGAGTGGTTGTTCTCATGTTTTGGTGTTTGATATATTGTTTGCATGTTTGTTGGACCCATAGTAGTCATGTATGCATTTGTTCCATGGTCGGTATCAACCATAGTCATAGGCAGACCTGTTCTACCTAGGTTGGAAAGTTATTTGTGATTGCTCGAGGGCGAGCAAAGGTTCAAGTGTGGGGTGGTGATGTTTTGCATTTTATGCCTATATTTCCTTAATATTTTCTCACGTTTGAGTACTTTATTCGCCCGTTTTCTAGTTGGCGAATGTGATTTTGTACTGATTTTGTGTCGTGTGACTTGTAGGATGTTGTGAGGTGCAATTGGAGCTTTGAAGAGCATAATCGAGCAAGAAAAGATTGAATTTGGATGGAGGATTGGATCGAGCACGCGAAGGCACGGAACGAAGCAAGTTGCGAACGAAGAAAGCAAAGAAATTAGCCTGGCGCTATAGGTGGTGCGGGGCGCCCACTACAGCGCCCAGTGTGAGCGCGGTTTGGCCCGCGGGGCGCCCACTGCAGCGCCCAACTTTCTTCCGCATTTTGGGACGCGGGCCATGGCCGTTACGTGCAAGATTCGACGTCCTCTGCTTGGTTCCACAGGGTTTGAGGCGCGGGGGGCCAGCTATAGCGCCCCTGGAGCGTTTTTGGAAGTCCTATTTCGTCCAGGCTTAGGCATAACTATTTGCTAGGCTTTTGTAAACATTATAAGTACTCTTCTACTTAGTTTTTGAGAGGAGTTCAGACTTTGGAGCAAATTTGAGAGCTCATAACATCTTGAACAAGGGTTTTTCTTCCTTCCATTAATTTATTACATCATTATTTCATTATTCCATCAAATCCTTGTGTTGTTATTATGAGTAACCGTAGCTAAATATATCGTTCTAGGGTTAGAGCGAATTCATGAAGGTTGAGGTTTGAATGTTGATTTCCATGAATTGAATTCCAATTACAGATTGTTTATTCTTTCTTGATCATAATTGTTTGATTATAACGGCCGAATAATTGAGCACTATCTACGGTTCTTAGATTGAATTCGACGGAGGGAATTTATGAACGCACATAAGAAAGAATAGGGCTTGATTGTGAACCTGGGCATCGGGGAATCAATTTGTGGGTAGGATAGACATATACCTGTTCATCTTGCTTAGTTAAATACAGAGTTCGTTAATGCGTGCATGTGATTTAACTCCATAGACATATAGGCGTTAGAGTAGCTTGCATAGACCGTGAAGAATCGACAGATTTTTGCGGGTACAATTAACCTGTTAGTTAGCAATCTTGGGACGTAAGAAGTGTAATAATAGGATAACTCAACTGGATTGGTCACAGCTCTAACCCTGGACCGTCTCCTTATTACTGATAACAATCAATTTTTGCTCCATTGTTTGAATTCACTTCTACCATTTTAATTACTATTTTTGTAGTTGACAATATTCTTACTATTGGAAACGATCCCTGAATAGTTGCTAAGAAATTGTTTGTTAGGAGTCCAGTCTGAATAGTCCTCGTGGGAACGATATTCTACTTATCACTTTATTACTTATCGACCACGCATACATGCGTGTGCGTTGGGAGCAACATTGTTACATCATACCTGTTGCTTTGACGAACAACTGTATACTTAATCTACTTCCATCCACCAAAAAGGAAAGCATTCAGATCAACCAATTGCGCCTTTTATTTGATATACTAGTACAACTGTCCGCGCTTTGCACAGTCATAAAATTAAATAAAATAATTATAATTTTTCTAAAAAGAATCTTTACCGATCAAATTCTTTTTATTGATTTTATCATTTTTTTAAGGATTCTTTAACATCTTTCTTTAATGTATTTTGTCGGAAATAGTATATTGAGAGCAATGTGAAAGTTGAAAGACTCCATTTAAATAATGTAAATCTACATATGTTGAATAATTTTTATAAAAGGAGTTTTTGCGGATAAACAACTTTCTAATGATTTAATCTTTTTGTCAGAAAATGATACATGAAGAGTACTCCGGATTAGATCTGTCAGAGCATTTGATCCAAAAAACACAAAGTTATTGAAAGTTGGAAGAACTCATTAGAATCAATATATGTAAACTTGGATAATTTTTATAAAAGAATATTTACTGATCAAAAACTTTTTAATGATTTTACCACCCTTTTAAGATCTTTTTAACATTTTTTTAAGTTTATTTGTAAAAAAAATGTGTGAGAGTACTCCTGGTTCAATGTGAATGTTGAAAGAACCCATTTGAAGCTATATATGTTAACTTGGATAATAAAAATTAACTAACAACTAAAAGAGAAAAATATAGTAAAGCACAATCTAAGAAATGTAGATGTCAGCTCGATTATTATTCTTCTTAAAGCTTTTTCTGAAAGTATTTTTTTTTAAGTAAGGTTACACCCTTTCATTTTTTTCATATAAAAATTTAATAAGAAAAATAATTTTTATTTTTATGTATATAATGCATTCTTTGTCGATGTCTATTATATTTTTTTCACCTATTCCAATTCCAGCACCTAAACTAAACCCCATAACATTGTAAGAAGAAGAAAAAGGCCATCAGACGACCTCAAATACTTTTGTAAGCTTTTTGATTTTGCTATCCTTTTATTCCCTTAAGCTTGTGAATAATTATTTCAATGCCATTGTTCTTCCCGTAGCAACATATTTGCTAAATAACAATGATAAAATAAAAATTCATGAAAAAGTCAAAGTCCGTGAATATATAATGCTAACTGAAAAATGGAATATCTGCATATAACATGTTGAATACATATGTAGAAGAGTTGCCTCCACTTCTTTCTTCACTTTACTTGTTGCTATACCAAAATTTAACAAAGAAGTCTATAATACATTTTGTAAGAATATTTCTTGAACCTAAATGAGTAGAACGATATCCTCGTGGATTCTCACTCAGATAAATGCTTTGGGAAGTAATGGCAGTGAATCAACTAATTTGTACATGATGAGGCAAATTCCTTTTCCATATCCTTGTTCATTTAGCACATCATGTAACGACCTATCAAAAAAACCGCAACAGAGAAAGTTAAAAAAGATCTCCCATAAAATTATGAACAAAGAACAAATCAAAGCAAAATAAAAAGAATAAATAAAAAGGATTACATAAACAATCAATATGAAGTAAATAGCCATCTAAATACCAAAATTTAATTTTAAGTAAGAAAACGTAGATACCTTGCATTTTGTAAATTCAGTAAGTGACATTTTTCGTTTTTGGTTCAATGTCCAAGCTAGGTACTCTTATATAGTATCCAAATGGGGAGACTCTGCAGTTTCTTTTCGAAAAATAAAACGTACAATTTACCACCTATCATTTAATCTAAGAATTACTCTCTAAAACTGTTACGGAGGAGGGTCTATGAGCCCGTTTGGGTGAGCTTAAAAGTAGCTTATAAGCTAACAAGCACATTAATATATATTTGGTAACTTAAAAATTTTTGGGCTTATAATCCATAAGTGGCTTAAAAGCCATTTTTTGAGAAGTTAGAATTACTAACTTCTGTTAAGCCACTTTTTGACTTATAAGCAACTTCCAAACAGGCTCTATATCTGATGACTTTTGGGCTCTCTTGAAGACAATCAGCCTGCTTTTTGTTATTTCATTTAATAGAGTAATGATTTTAAAAGTAATGACTATGGTTTTTCTTTTTAATACTTCATTACATAGAAAGAGGATAAGGAGAAGGATAAAGAAAAAGTGTTGAAAAATGGCCAAAAGATATCAATCCTTGGCCATAGAGGCATGCCACATCACTCTTCTATAGTTCTTAATTAGTAGATATATAAAATATAGATATAAATATAAATATTGATATTGATTGATTGATTTGGTGCTTTTTTTCCTTCCTTCTAGCTTTCTACTTATCTTTTACCTATTTATTTTTCTTAAAAAGAAAAGAACCTATACGTGAGCATTGTCCTTATATATAGTAGTAGTGTTCAAGTATTAATGGTAAAAACACATTCAAATTTCATAATTGCGTGATGGAATTCTTTTAACTTCTCAATTATTGAGAGAACATGTGCTGCCATTACTTTCTAAAGAAAGAAAATGGAAGGAGTGTTTAAGAACAATTAAGTTTAAAATGAAAGGCAGAAATGAGAAAACGGACAGGAGTAATTAAGAAGAATTAAGTTTTTTTTTTAAAAAAGCAAACAAATGTAAAAAATTCCTTAAATAACTTAAATATGAAGTGGAATATTGGTGGAAAGAGTCAAAAAATGAGAAAAAAGATAAATTTGATTCTTGCTCAAAGAGATGTGCCAAGTCATCTTGTTTAGGCCCTCAATTATATTATATAATAATAATAATAATAATAATAATAATAATAATAATAATAATAATAATATAATATTGATTGATTGATTATAATCATATATAAATTTTGCGCATTTAATAGATTCCACAGCACCAAGTACAAAGAATCACTTGTCATACCAAAATTTTCTTTTACATCTCATAAAAGACTAGAAAATATCTAATTAAATAACAGCTAACAAAAAATTTAATGAAATTTAACACACGTGATCGTGTTATTTGAATTATAGGTTGGGATAAATACATCTTAAAATTGTCCCAATAATCAGTTACATATTTTAACTTTGCGACAGTGTCCTCTTACCTTTCGTTAGCTTACTCTTACGTCTTCTATGTTCTTTTCGGGAGCTTATGTAATAATAGCATTGCTTGACAGAATAGCAAATTCTTGAAAATGTGGGACCAGATAACTAGAGCAAAAATAATTACAGTATCATAGAATTGCCTAACATGTCTACTTTATTCGTGTTATTTATTTGTACTTTCCAATATCCGCCAATCGTATTCGCAGACGCAGCGGAGTTTTGGATCAAAGTTGGCATTGGTCGGTTCGACCTTCTAAATTTGAGTTTAAGTTCGCTCTACAATATATTGATATAAAATTATCTGCAGACTTATTTAAATTAAAAGGTACTCCATTTGTTAACTTTATTTAATATTACTGATTGATATTTCAGAATAAATGATGAATTTCATCGATTAAACAATACGGCGTAACTTTTCTTATTAGTCTTTCTAAAAAAAGACATACTTTTAAATTTAAAAATAATTTTATGATTGCTTCAGTATTAACTAGTCTTTAATATATTTGACTTATTCTCTTCCCCCTATCCCTATTATAATAAGAATTTTAAAAAAGAATAAAAATAATTTTAACTTCAAACTTTCTATTCTATCTTTAATAAAAAAAATTTATAATTACATAAATATATATAGCTTATTTTAGATAAGAAATTTCATACATCCTTATTTTTTTTTCTTAAACTTTGTTTCAATTAAACAAATGAAATGGAATGAGTAACATGTTACTTTTTCTGTTCTACTTTATGTGACAAAGTTTGCACCCGTAGGAAATTTAAAATATAAAGTAACACATTTAAACTTGTAAGTCATCTAGAACAAGTCATAAAAAGTTATATAAGTCATTTTATTAAAGATAAGTAGGGGAGAATTACGCAACTATGACACCTTAGGCAATGATTTGCAGGGCCGTCTCAACCAAATTGGGGGCCTAAAGCGAAACTTCACGGGGAGGCCCTGATTTTTTTTTTAAAAAAAAAGGAGAAGAAAAATTGTCATTTTTAGTTTTAATTAAAGTCTACTTTTGTCACTTTTTTGGATGCGAAGCCTTTATAATAAATTTTTTCTAACAATTCCATTTCAATTGAAAATATAGCTAATTCATTTAATCTATCTGGAGACATCATTGATCTTAGATAAGATTTAATAATTTTAATGTTAAAAATAATAAATTGATATAATAATGTCAAAGTAGTATTTGGTGCTGCTTCAATATAATGATTGTTCTTGCAATTGCTTGTATATTTGAAGAAGACACCAAAAAGAAAATTTTGATCTTTGTAACTTGTAAGAAGCAAGTTTGTAGAAAGTAGAGAGTTTGAGTTTTTATTCAAAAGACTCAAATATTCAGCAAGAAAAGAATAAGAATGGTGAAAAAAAGTAATTATAAAATGTAAGTTAGCCAACAACAAAATAGATACCCATCTAAATAAGGAATTAAGGATACTACAATTACTAAAAAAGTAATAATTTTTCCACTCTCCTATTATGTGCTCTCCCTTAAATTTTTCTTCAATTTTGAGATTGAATATACAAGAACTTTTTTTTCTACAATATAAATAGTAATACATCTTTAGTAAAAAGTGGGGCCCCAATTTATTGGGGGCCCCAAGCCATTGCCTTATTGGCTTTATGGTAGAGACGACCATGATGATTTGCCTAACTGACCTCGCTTAAAATGGTTTGCAAGAATGATCTCCACTGATTTTAAATAAGTGCTAACATGGGGGCAACACTTCTAGTTATAAAATTGACAAGTGCTACCTCGAGGACAGCACTTCAAGTATAAATTGACAAGTGCTGCAAGTGCTGTCCCCGTGATAGCACTTGACCTTTTAGCTCTTTCAACATTCTCCCCAGATAACTTGAAGTGCAGCCTGTTGCAATTTATCTTGAAGTACTGCCTCCGATGTAGCACTTGTCAATTTATAATGTGAAATGTTGTCTCCCAATGCCATTTTATTAAACCATTCTTAAGTGGGGATAAAAAACTAAAACTAATAATAGGCGGTATATGTAGTGAAATTTTTGGTACGACAATTGAAAGATAACAGATTGCCAAATGTCACAGTCTAGAGAGGACCATTCCATTTATGAAATGTCGCACTTTGCATGAAGCTTCTCCTCGCACTTAATGTTGTCCACGTTAGTTGTTTTTGGCTTTTTCGAGATTCCTAAAATCAAATCGTCTATATATAGAAGATAGAATATTCACAGCTACCTGAGATCTTTTTTACTAGTCTTTAATATATTTGACTTATTCATCACAATCATGAAAACTTCTGTTTTTACGTCGTCGGGGGTACTGAGGAAAGGTTCATGGACTGAAGAAGAAGATATTCTTTTGAGAAAATGTATTGAGAAGTACGGGGAAGGAAAGTGGCATCAAGTTCCTGTTAGAGCTGGTAAAATCTCTGGCTAACCCTCTGTAAGGAACCATTATTAGCATGCATTATATATATACTCCATGTTTTATGGAAGAAAGTGCGTATTGAGCAAGGATATTTTTGTGCTATCACAGTAGTTTAGTCGTCACTCTTTATATTATCAATTAATGCCTTTATACTGTCGTTACATACTTAAACTCATCTTTTATACTGTTTCACTTGCAGGTTTGAATAGATGCAGGAAGAGTTGCAGACTAAGGTGGATGAATTATCTAAGGCCACATATAAAGAGAGGTGACTTCTCTCCAGATGAAGTGGATCTTATTTTGAGGCTTCATAAGCTTCTTGGCAACAGGCAAGTTCATGTTCGTAGTATCTCATAATGTACTCTATTACTAATCCCTCTCATCTCCCTTCTCTCTTGTTAATTAATTTAGTATACATAGTCAGGTTTATTTTTAGGATTTAACTTCTATACACGAAGTATAAAAAGAATTTCTGTCATATTAAATCACTTAAAAGCGCTCATAAAAATGAAATTAGTTGGTACTCCTAACTTGAAAAATAAGACTGTTAACTTAATTAGTGTGTTTTTTACTAGGTGGTCACTTATTGCTGGGAGACTTCCGGGAAGAACAGCAAACGATGTGAAAAACTACTGGAACACTAACCTTCTAAGGAGGTCAAAGTTTGCTCCTCCTCAGCAACACGATAGGAAATGTCCTAAAGCAATTAAGACCATGGCCAAGAATACCATAATAAGACCTCAACCTCGGAACCTCTCAAAATTGGCAAAGAATAACGTCAGTACTATACACAAGGATGAACATAGCAAACAGGAAATTATCATTGAGAAGCCAACAACGGCCGAAGTCGTGTTCAGAGACGAGAACGTTGAATGGTGGACGAATTTATTACGGGATAACAGCAACGGATTTGAGAAGGCAGCAACTGAAAGCACTTCAGCTTTTAAGAACATAGAAAGTTTGTTAAACGAAGAACTATTATCACCATCGATAAATGGTGGAACCTACTATCCCATGCAAGAAACTAGAGAAATGGGTTGGAGTGACCTTTCTATTGATGCTGACCTCTGGGAATTACTATAATGAATTACTATGATATACTATGAGTTGGTAGTGTTAAACTTGTAATTGTGACGTAATCTCAATAAATTGTCTGTATTTTATGTCCCAAGCGCAACTACGTCTTGGCCCATTTTGATCACCGAGTACTTCGTTGATGATCTTTCTCTTACTTCATGTATTCAAAGACTGAGATGTTGTTGAACCCACTCCACTTTATTTTATTATTTCTTCCGTGAGAACAAAAGATTTAGGGAAATATAGTCTTAACTATGCCATGAAATTTGTATAGCAATATGTCACGGCCTAACTTTCAAAGTAGCACTCCGTGCGGCACTTGACGGTTTGTCTACAAAGTAACAAACTCAAGTAAGCCTTCAATTCAACAAGATCGCTAAGAGAATGAAACAAAGAAAGACTTAGAGAGATTTGCCAAAGGAAGTATTGTATTCACTCAAACTTTTCTTGATGCCTTTACCAATGAATGCCCCCTCTATTTATACTAATCATCCAGGGGCTAACGTGTAAATAATAATTGCATACAAGTCTCTACTATTTACACTTAAGGACCTACTCTAGATTATTCCATGGACCTAGAATCTTCCAAGGCATTCTTACATATCCAAGAGGTTCTAGGTTGTTCCATGGGAACACCCCACACTATTCTAGAGTATTCCACTCCCTTTGACTTGGTTGGCGCCATCCGTGCGCCATGTCGTGCCCATGTGGCGTGATGACTTGGCGAGGGTGTCACACTCTCCCCCACCTGAGGTTGCGACGACCGCGGCGCAATGCTGCTGCATATACTCGTGGCACTTATCCTTGAATTGCCACAAGTCTTGGTATCGCTCCCATGTAGCCTCCTCCGGAGATTGTCCCTTCCAATGCACAAGGAACATGGCTGTCGGCTTCTGACCCTTCTTGCCTCTGGCCTCATAGTCAATGATGGCTTCAATGTCACGATCTTGCGAGGCAGTGATGGTGATAGGTGCGCGAGTCGTCGGGCCCCGACTCGGGTCTTCCTTGTCTTCATGGTACGGCTTCAACACGCTAGCATGGAAGACTGGATGAATCTTCAAGTGGGCAGGCAAGTCCAACTTGTAAGAAACTTTGCCCACCTTAGCAATGATCTCGAACGGCCCTTCATACTTGCGCACTAAGTTCGGATGCATGCCTCGTAGTGCTTTGAACTGTCTCGGGTTGAACTTGACTAAGACCATGTCCCCAACTTGATACTTCGTGGGACGCCTCTTGCGGTCGGCAAACTTCTTCATCTTCCAGGATGCCTTGTCCAAGTAAGACTTAGCGGTGTCGAGCTGCTCTCCAAAGCCCTTAGCCATGTGATATGCTCCCAAACTCTTGCCCTCGAACGCGGCCAGTAAAGAATGAGGAGTTTGAGGTTGTTGGCCTGTGGCTAGCTCGAACGGTGTCTTCCCTGTGGACTCGCACCGCTGCAAGTTATATGAGAATTGGGCTATATCCAAGAGCCTCGCCCAATCCTTTTGATGTGCGCTCACAAAGTGTCTCAAGTAGCACTCAAGTAGCGCATTGACTCGTTCCGTCTGGCCATCCGTCTGTGGGTGGAAACTAGTAGAGAAATGCAACTCCGTGCCAAGCATCTCGAACAACTCCTTCCAAAAGTTCCCACTGAAGCGAGGGTCTCGATCACTGATGATATGCCTCGGCAAGCCCCAATACTTCACAACATTCTTAAAGAATAACTTGGCGGCTTCCTTAGCAGTGCAACTAGCTGAGGCGGGCATGAAGGTAGCATACTTAGAAAATCTATCCACCACGACCATGATAGTACCATATCCGTCGGACTTCGGTAAGCAAGTGATGAAGTCCATGGTGACGCTCTCCCACGGACGCTCCGTAACAGGTAGTGGCTCCAATAGTCCTCCGGGTGACCGCTGCTCCACCTTGTCTTGTTGACATACAAGACAAGTCTGCACATATGCCTCAATGTCATCCCTCACACGTGGCCAATAGTATACCGATTCAACCAAGGCCCTTGTGCGGCGTTGGCCTGGATGACCGGCCCACAATGTGTCATGGCTCTCTTTCACGATGCGCCGCCTAAGGTTCTCATACTTAGGCACATAGACCCTCCGTCCGGTGGTGAGCAATAAGCCATCTTCAACCCAAAAGCGCCTAGTTTTACCCTGAGTGGCTAGCTCCAAAAGCTGCTTAGCGACCGGATCATGCTGCATACCATCCTTTATGGCATCTCGGATGGCAAAACTTGCTGAACTGATGGCAGCAAGTTCATCCTTACGACTCAAGGCATCGGCCACAACATTGCCTTTGTCGGGCTTGTACTCAAGCACATAATCAAACTCAGCCAGGAAATCTTGCCATCTAGCTTGCTTTGGTGTGAGCTTCTTCTGTGACTGGAAGTAGCTAGTAGCCACATTATCAGTCTTGACCACGAACTTTGATCCAAGCAAGTAGTGGCGCCAAGTGCGTAGGCAATGCACAATGGCCGTCATCTCTTTCTCCTGTACAGTGTAGCGCCGCTCCGTCTCGTTCAGCTTGCGGCTCTCAAAGGCTATGGGGTGTTTGTCTTGCATCAATACCCCTCCAATAGCAAAGTCAGACACATCTGTGTGCACCTCGAACGTCTTGGTGAAGTCGGGCAATGCTAGAACCGGCTCCTCCATCACGGCTCTTTTAAGACCTTCAAACGCCTCCTGGAATAGCTCCGACCAAACCCACGGCTTGTTCTTCTTTAGTAACTCCGTCAAGGGCGCGGCCTTAGCGGAGTATCCACCTATGAAGCGTCGATAGTAGTTAACAAGACCAAGGAAAGATCTCAGCTCCGTTACCTTAGCCGGCGGCTCCCACTCTTGTATAGCACGGACTTTGGCCTCGTCCATCCGCAACTCTCCATTGCTAATGAGATGCCCTAAGAAGTGTACCTTTGATTGGGCAAACTCGTACTTCTCCCTCTTGATGTATAGCTCGTTCTCCCGCAAGACTTGGAAAACTATTTTCAAATGCTCCACATGCTCCTCCAAAGTGTGGCTATATATGACTATGTCGTCCAAGTAGACTACCACGAATTGATCAAGGTAGGGGTGGAAAATCTTGTTCATGAGTGTGCAAAAGGTAGCGGGTGCATTGGTTAAGCCGAAAGGCATCACCAACCACTCAAAAGCTCCATACCTTGTCACACACGCGGTCTTCGGCTCATCCCCTTCTGCAATGCGAACTTGGTAGTAGCCCTTCCTTAGATCCACTTTGGTGAAGTACTTTGCTTGTCCAAGCCTATCGAACAAATCAGCAATGAGAGGGATGGGGTATTTATTCTTCACGGTTACCTTATTGAGCGCCCGGTAGTCAATGCATAGCTTCAACGAACCATCCTTCTTCTTTTGAAATAGGACTGGCGCGCCATAAGGTGCCTTTGATGGACGAATGTGGCCGGCATCGAGCAACTCCTTCAACTGCTTGGGTAGCTCCTCCAACTCGGGCGGTGCCATACGGTATGGGGCATAGGCAGGCGGCTTAGCTCCAGGCTCCAACTCGATCTTATGATCTACCTCACGCCTAGGTGGCAAGTGCTTCGGCAACTCTTCAGGCATCACGTCCTTGTTCTCCTCAAGCACCTTCTCTATGCATGGTGGCAAGGTCTCTACGGCACCATAGTCTTCACTCAAGCTCGCAATGGTTGGCATGAATGTCGGCTCACCCTTCTTCAATCCTTTTACAAGCTGCATGGCTGACAAGTGTGCATGACTTTGTCCTTTGGGCATCGTAGTCATAGGCACCATGCATGACACTTCTCTCTCCACAACCAAGAGACGCTGCAAGTAAGGATCGATCATGGTGTGGCACTGTCTGAAGAACTCTTGCCCAAGGATGATGTCGAATATGTCCAAGGGCGCCACAGTGAAGTTAGTTTTGCCCTTCCAATTGCCCAAGGCAACACTAACCCCGTTGGCTATGCCTCGTATTGGTATGGCTGGGGCATTGACTGTCTTTAGGCGGGTATCGGTCGGGCTCAGCTTCAATCCAAGTCTCTTTGATGCGGCCTCGGTCATGAAATTGGCTTGAGCTCCAGTGTCAACCATGGCGCGGGTAGGCTTGTTCTTGATAGTGATGTCCACGTATTGCGTGCCGTTCTCCTCAGGTTTATTAGCTTTCTCCGTAACAGCAGCACATAGTCCAATCATGCCTAGCTGCGTCGTGCCCGTGCTTGTCTCTGGATCCTATGCCTCCCGTTCTTTCTTCTCACGTATCATGGCACCAAGGGTCTTCAACTCGGGACACTTTGCGAAGCCATGAGGTCCCCCGCACACATAGCATCCACTTCCTTTCTTCTCGGCCTGCGCCTTCTTCTCCGCATAATCCTGCCGCCCAGATTTCTTGCTATCGGACTTGTGAGCATCGTTGGTCTTGGAATGTTGCTGCTTCTCTTTGCCTTTGCCACGATCTCCCCCACCTTTGGCCTGATTACCCTTCGAATTTTTGCCCTTGTTCTTGTCATACTTGTCATCCGTCAAAGCGTCGGCCTCGACGATAGCTTCATCAATGGTCGTGACTTGCCGGCGTTGCAACTCCTTCCTAGCCCAGCCTTGCAACCAGTCCATGAAGTGGAATAGAAAGTCTTCATCGGTAAGATTTGGGATTTGAAGCATGAGCGTCTGGAACTTTTCAATATAGGCACTGATGCTTCTCGTCTGCTTCAACTCCCTCAGCTTGCACCTTGCTTCATATATGATATTGTTGGGGAAGAAATCCCTCTTGAACTCGGTCTTGAACTGCTCCCATGTGTCAATGGTGCATGAGCCTTTTTTCATGTCGGCCTCCTTCCTTCTCCACCAAAGCATGGCCTTCTCCGAGAGGTATGGGATAGCGGAAGCAATCTTCTTCTCCTCGGCCCTCACGTTGCCATGCTTGAAGTAGTTCTCCATGTGTCATAGGAAGTTGTCAACCTCTTGCGCGTCACGAACTCCCTTGAACACAGGTGGCTTGGGGATCTCGATCTTCCCCTCCTTGTTAGCGCCGGATGACACGGCCGCTCCAGCGTTAACTTCCTCCTCGAGTGCCTCGATCTTGGCCTTCATCGCCTCGATGGTGCTCAATGCCTCCATGAGCCTGCACTCCAAGGTGTTAATGGTTTCCTTCATCTCCAACTCGGCTTGCTCGCGTTCACCAAACTTGTCCTGGATAGCGTCGAACTCAGACAAGGAATGGTTCTCAAGGGTCTCCAGCTTGCCTTCAATCCTCGACATGCGTTGGCCATGGGCCTCCACAATCAACGTCGTCTCTTCCACCTTTTTAACCCACTCACGGCCAGGGGTGAGATCTTCCTCATCATCGCTCACCTCCGTAGCCGATGGTTGGGTGGTGTGGCCTTCACTTCGAGGGGCTTCGGGCAGCACCTCGTCCCCCTTCCTAGCATTCCTCCTCTTCTTGTTCTTCTTCCCGACAGCATCCTGGATGTTGGTCAGGGTGCTAGCATTGATGTCTTCTCCGTTGTGTGCCATTCCCTTAGAAGTAACCTTCGCTCTGATACCACGTTGTCACGGCCTAACTTTCAAAGTAGCACTCCGTGCGACACTTGACGGTTTGTCTACAAAGTAACAAACTCAAGTAAGCCTTCAATTCAACAAGATCGCTAAGAGAATGAAACAAAGAAAGACTTAGAGAGATTTGCCAAAGGAAGTATTGTATTCACTCAAACTTTTCTTGATGCCTTTACCAATGAATGCCCCCTCTATTTATACTAATCATCCAGGGGCTAACGTGTAAATAATAATTTAAAAACTTGTTGCTCCCAACGCACACGCAAGTATACGTGGTCGACAAGTAATAAAGTGATAAATCGAGTATCGTTCCCACGAGGACTATTCAGACTGAATTCTAGCAAACAATTCCTAACCAACTATCTAGGGATCTTTTTCCAATAGTGAGGATTTTATTAACTAAAGAACAATAATTTAAATGGTGGAAATTCAGTCAAACAATGGAGCAAACTTTGGTTGTAAACAATATTAAGGAGACGGTCCAGGGTCAGAGTTACGAACAATCCAGTTGAGTTTTCCAATTGATCCCACTTCTCAAATCCCGGATTACCAACTAACAGATTAAATGTACCCGTGAAAACCTTTCGATTCTTCACGGTCTATGCAGGCTACTCCAATCCCTATATGTCTATGGGTTGAATCACGTGCACGCATTAACGAATCATGTAATGAGTTAAACTAGGCGAGCAAGTATATGTCTATCCTACTCACAAATTGGTTCCCCGATGCCCGGGTTCACAAACTAGTCCTATTCTTTCTTATTACGTAATTAAATTCCCTCTTTCGAGTTCAATCTAAAAACCATAGATAATGCGTAATGATCGGGCCCTGACAATTACACAAGTGAAATCAAGAAAGAATAAGTAACCCGTAATGGGATTCAATTAATGGGAATCAATCTTCAAACATCAACCTTCATGAAATACTCTAACCCTAGAACTAGAGATTTAGCTACGCATACTCATAATAACAACACAAGGATTTGATGAAATAATGAAATAATGATGTAATAGATTAATGGAAGGAAGAAAAACCCTTGTTCTTGATGTTATGAGCTCTCCAATTGCTCCAAAGTCTGATCTCCCATGAAAAACTAAGTAAAAGAGTATTTATAGAGTTTACAAAAGCCTAGTAATAAGTTAGACCCAAGCCTAGACGAAATAGGACATAAAAACGCGCACAAGGGGCGCTATAACGGGCGCCCCGCGCCTCGGAACGCGTGAGGTTGGACAGAACCCGTCGAAATCAGCCCGCTACAAGCCCGCGCCGCATGGAGAACCGCGCCTGGGGGTGGCGCGCGCTGGGGGGCGCGGCGCATGGCCCACAGCGCCCAGCCGTTTTCCTGTTCCGTTCGCTCCTTTGCTCGCTCGTGTCGTGCCTTCGTGTGCTCGATCCAATCCTCAATCAAAATCCAATCTTTTCTTGCTCAATCATGCTCCTAAAAGCTCCAATTACACTGCATAACAACCTACATACACACGACATAAAATCAGTGTAAAACCATATTCATAAACTATAAAACGAGCGAATAACAAGCTCAAACGTGAGGAAATATTAAGGAAATATAGGCATAAAATGCCAAACATCACCACCCCACACTTGAACCCTTGCTCGCCCTCGAACAAGTCACAACTAACTTCCCAACCTAGGTAAAACAGGCCTGCCTATGACTATGGTTGATACCGACCATTGAACCAATGCACACATGACTACCATGGATCCACAACATGCCAATAATTTACCAAAACCAAAAATATGAGAACAACCACCCCAAAATAGCTCAAATGCACAAACGCAACTTAATGCAACCATGCTCCCACAAAATCACACCTATCTACTCAACCAAGAACCATCAACTTCACCTATTTCACGCAAACCATGTGCCCTCACCAAAATGAAGCAAGAGAGTGCCCCCCCAAGTATCACACACAATAGATATCATGAATAGAACGGGGACAATAGCATAGAAAGAATTCACTCACTCTTATGAAAATCTCACATGTCACACACAATGTACCATAGGCTTGCTCGTAGTGTAGGACTCCACTAATGTAAGCTCACTCCAATCGGGATTAACTAGGACTTTAAAAGGTTGTAATGTAGGCTAAGGGGCGGGTAGGATACATATGGGTAATAGTGACTACCTCCTTAAGCACTTTAATACATCACAATTAATTCAAGCACAAATCTCATCAAAGCCACCCAATCAACAACCTTCACACACACCTTCTCAATAAGTAGCAATTTTCTTTTAAGCACACACTAACAAGGAATGGATATACTTTTCCTCTTTATTTCTTTTTCCACAATTTTTTCTTTTCTTTTCAACTTTGCTCTTTTTCTTTTCTTTTTCATTTCGTTTTTTTTTTCAATTTCATTATCTTCCAACCTTGCCAATGCTTTTCACTACTTCACAATTTTCACAATTATTCCCCTTCATTAGTTCCACTCAAAAACCTCCCAATATCCAACCACAACTCCAAAGTAACAACACAATATTACTAAAGTGCTTAAGGAGTAAAGGGCCAAAAGCGACAATTTAGAACAAATGGGTAGGCTCGGGGTGTGGGTGCCAACAAAAAGGGTCAAAGAAATCACAACAACAATTTTTTCCAAGGTGTATATGTAAGGGTAGGCAAATCAAAAGAAGGCCTTGTATCATTTCCCGACTAGAGCAAACCTAGGATTTCGCTTTGCACACACACGGGGCAAGTTCTAGACACCAATATGCAAACATGGAGCAAACAAAAAATATGCCTCACAACACACATCGCACACAATCCACACAAAAAAGCTCCATCAACAACTCTCAATCAAGCATCTAGAATGCAACTTGTGGAAATTTAAGCACTAATGCACAAGGGTTCACAATAAAGTCAAGCAAGCGGACTCAAACATCTCAAGGAGGTTGTTCCATTTTTTCCTAGGCATGCATCACAATTAAAACCCAAGGACACCACAAATAGCACATGCAACAAGTTCAAGTCCATCGGTATCAAACATATCAAAGGCACCTAGCATTCCACCTATTCCTTTCGTCTAGGGCCACCTATAACTAACTATTCTAATCCTAAAAATAAAAAAACTACCCGGTTCAAAGGCCTCCCCGTGGAAAAAAACCGAGGCCATAAGAAAAACCACGGGGTGGATGACATGTACCACTAACAAAGACTAAAAAGAAAATCTTTTTGGAATTTTTTTTATTGGTTTTCTAATTTTTTTCAATTTTTTCATATATTAAAGCAAGAAATAAATCAAAATAAAGTCAAGTGACAAAAGAAAATCCTACGGTACATGCATCCCTAACCTCAAAAATAGATAAAGGGTAGTTCCCCACCCCACACTTAAATTAAGCAATGTCCTCAGTGCTAAAAATAAGAAAGTGCAAGGGTAAAGAAAACTTCCCTGAAGATTCTAGTCCTTGGTGCTAGCATCCTCCAAGCTTCCATATAGTATGAGGTACTCAGACTTCCCCCAACAGGTCATCAATATTAGGCAAGGGTGAGGACACCCCACACTTAGCCTCGACATTACATGAACCTGCAATCCAAGGAAAAACAAAAACTACGTGACACTATAAATAAAATAATACAAGTACAAACTCGGGTTGCCTCCCGAGAAGCCCCTTAGTTAACGTCGTGGCACGACGACACTTTCAGCTCACTTCCAGCATTTACGTCTTCTCTTCTTACGACGAACTTTTGCTTTCTTCCTTTCTTTGAGAGAACCCAACTTCACTTCAATTGGTTTACTTCCATGTTCTTGACTGACACATTCAATCATAGAGCACTCCTCAACCTTAGCTATGTCCTCCTTCCCATTATACACCTTGAAAGTAACATTTTCTCCATGGGCTCTAACAGTCATCTCACCCAGCTCCATGTCAATAATTGCCTTCGAGGTGACTAAGAATGGTCTCCCCAAAATGATTGGAGCTTCTAGGTCCTCTTCATAATCTAGGACTACAAAATCAGAAGAGAATGTAAAATTACCAACTTTAAGCAACACATCCTCCAACTTACCATCAGGGTGAGTGAGTGATCCATCCGCCATCTTAAGAGTAACTGAAGAGGGTTTGATTGCTCCTAGCCTTATCCTTTTGCAAACGGAGTGGCATGAGATTTATGCTCGCACCCAAATCACACAAGGCACCAGTGATACTATGCCCTCCAATGGTGCAAGGAATAGTAAACTTCCCAGGATCTTGAAGTTTTGGAGGTAGCTTGCTCAAGATTGTGTTACACTCCTCAACTAACTCAACTGTATCTATCTCTTGAGGCTTTTTCTTCTTGACTAAAATCTCTTTTAAAAACTTCACAAAGGATGGCATCAATTCAAACACATCAGTCAAAGGAATATTAACATGAAGTTCTTTCAACATACTCACAAATTTTTGATAATGGGCCAGATCTTTCGATGGTATAAGCCTCTGCGGGAATGGTGGAGGTGGCCGAGGTGCCTCCTTCTTCTCTTCTTTCTTCTTTGCCTTCTCCACTTTTTCAATTTTTTCTATTTCAGCTCTCTCCTCAAATTTGGCCATCAGCTCTCCACCTTCAATTAAAGTCACTGCAAGACATTGTTCAGGCTCTTTTTTAACAGTGCTTATTTCTCCCACCAACTGCCCCAACTGGTGCTCCAGGTTCTTGTGAGCATTGGCAAGATCTTGTATGGCCTGTGCATGGGCTGCAGTGTCAGCTATCATTCTCTGCTGGCCCGCCATTATCTGCTTTAGCATCTCTTCAACTGAATTGCTAACCTGCGGTGGTGGAGCTGGAAGTGGGTGGTAATTATTCGGAGCTCTCATATTACCTTGATAATAAGAATTACCAAACTGATTTTGACCCTGCAGCCTGTTTTGATTACCCACGTAATAGACTGACTCTGGATTAGAAGAGCAAACCTCTGTAGCATGGTCTTGACCACAAACCTCACAAAAACTCTGGAGTTGTTGCACTGGAGCCACTGGTTGCTGAGTCTTTGGCAGAGCTAGCTTGCTAATTTGATTGGAAATAGCATCCATCCTCGCCCTTAGTTCTGAAACTGCATCTAATTGAAGTACCCCTGCAGCATTCTGCGTAATAGATCTACCATCTCCCTGCCAATCAGGATTGCTCTGCGAAAACTTATCTAGCAAATCCTAGATCTGGTCAAAATTTAAGGCCAATACTTGACCTCCAGCAGCAGCATCTACCACGATCTTAGTGTGCGCATTCAACCCCTCAACAAAAGTATGTGCAAGAACCTCATTGGATTGGTTGTGGTGTGGACAATCCCTCAATAGAGCCTTAAATCTCTCCCAGGCTAAATATAAAGATTCTCCTTCTAACTGTCTGAAGGACATAATTTCACTCCTCACCCGGGCTGTCTTGGCAGATGGATAAAACTTAGCCAAGAACTTCTTAGCCAAATCATTCCAAGTGGTGATAGACCCAGACCTTTCAGCCTTTAACCACCTCTTTGCTGCCCCAATCAGTGAAAACGGGAACAATGTCAAGCAAACATAATCAATAGGAACTCCCGTTGGTGTATAAGTATCACTGATCTCCAAGAAATTCTGGATATGTTGTTGCGGATCTTCATGAAGTAATCCACCAAATTGTCCAGTCGTATGTAACAATTGTATCATACCGGACTTAATCTCAAAGTTTCCAGTAATTTCAGGCTTAACTATGCTCGAGGCTACTCCCTCCAGGCTGGGGAGAGCAACATCTCGCACAGCTAAAGCTTGTTCTTCTGCCATTCCTGTAGGTAAAGATCAAGCAGGAACTAATACCTGAAACAGCACAAAACTCAAAACAAAAATTAAACCTGAATAGAAATTACTCCCTCCGTCCCAATTTATGTGGCACCATTTCCTTTTTTGTTTGTCCCAAAATAAGTGGCACCTTTCCTTATTTGACAACTATTTAATGCACTATATCTATTTTAACCTTGTTGGACCCTACATACTTTTAAACCTACCAATAACTTTTTTATTACTCAAATCTTCTCTCTCTTACTTTTTCAAGGGTAAAATTGACACTTAACAAGGTCAACCTCTATTTTCTTAAACTCTGTGCCCGGTCAAATGGTGCCACATAAATTGGGACGGAGGGAGTAATAAACTGTTCAAAAAGAAATCAGTCAATTGTTTAGTCCCCGGCAACGGCGCCAAAAACTTGTTGCTCCCAACGCACACGCAAGTATACGTGGTCGACAAGTAATAAAGTGATAAATCGAGTATCGTTCCCACGAGGACTATTCAGACTGAATTCTAGCAAATAATTTCTAACCAACTATCCAGGGATCTTTTTCCAATAGTGAGGATTTTATTAACTAAAGAACAATAATTTAAATGGTGGAAATTCAGTCAAACAATGGAGCAAACTTTGGTTGTAAACAATATTAAGGAGACGGTCCAGGGTCAGAGTTACGAACAATCCAGTTGAGTTTTCCAATTGATCCCACTTCTCAAATCCCGGATTACTAACTAACAGATTAAATGTACCCGTGAAAACCTTTCGATTCTTCACGGTCTATGCAGGCTACTCCAATCCCTATATGTCTATGGGTTGAATCACGTGCACGCATTAACGAATCATGTGATGAGTTAAACTAGGCGAGCAAGTATATGTCTATCCTACTCACAAATTGGTTCCCCGATGCCCGGGTTCACAAACTAGTCCTATTCTTTCTTATTACGTGATTAAATTCCCTCTTTCGAGTTCAATCTAAAAACCATAGATAATGCGTAATGATCGGGCCCTGACAATTACACAAGTGAAATCAAGAAAGAATAAGTAACCCGTAATGGGATTCAATTAATGGGAATCAATCTTCAAACATCAACCTTCATGAAATACTCTAACCCTAGAACTAGAGATTTAGCTACGCATACTCATAATAACAACACAAGGATTTGATGAAATAATGAAATAATGATGTAATAGATTAATGGAAGGAAGAAAAACCCTTGTTCTTGATGTTATGAGCTCTCCAATTGCTCCAAAGTCTGATCTCCCATGAAAAACTAAGTAAAAGAGTATTTATAGAGTTTACAAAAGCCTAGTAATAAGTTAGACCCAAGCCTAGACGAAATAGGACATAAAAACGCGCACAAGGGGCGCTATAACGGGCGCCCCGCGCCTCGGAACGCGTGAGGTTGGACAGAACCCGTCGAAATCAGCCCGCTACAAGCCCGCGCCGCATGGAGAACCGCGCCTGGGGGTGGCGCGCGCTGGGGGGCGCGGCGCATGGCCCACAGCGCCCAGCCATTTTCCTGTTCCGTTCGCTCCTTTGCTCGCTCGTGTCGTGCCTTCGTGTGCTCGATCCAATCCTCAATCAAAATCCAATCTTTTCTTGCTCAATCATGCTCCTAAAAGCTCCAATTACACTGCATAACAACCTACATACACACGACATAAAATCAGTGTAAAACCATATTCATAAACTATAAAACGAGCGAATAACAAGCTCAAACGTGAGGAAATATTAAGGAAATATAGGCATAAAATGCCAAACATCAGTTGTTCCATGGGAACACCCCACACTATTCTAGAGTATTCCACTCCCTTTGGCTTGGCTGGCGCCATCCGTGCGCCATGTCGTGCCCATGTGGCGTGATGACTTGGCGAGGGTGTCACAAATAGGCCAATAGTCCCGTAATGTAAGTTAAAATAGAAAGTTTAAAACTTAAATTGTTTCATATATGATATATATAATTTATTCTGTAAGGACTAGATGTAGAGAAATAATATAAGTATCACATAAACCACAAATCTCATTGTACGGAGTAATTGATAAAGTATGTAATATACCTTAATTTCAACATTATAAATCTCATTCTCGAGGGAGTAATTATTAAACGTATCACACACTAACACTTCCAACCTTGAGGGAGTGCAAGTTCGAGCAAGTCCAGGACATGGGAGGGGTTGGGGAACCCCTTCTAAAGGGATAGTATTGGTTTCTGGAATGTGCCGGATCTAAATAATTCATCTAAGCAAAAAGTGATTCACCTATTTCTCAATAATGTAAGTTGGCTTATTTGGACTCATGGAAACTAGGATCTAGAGAAATAAGGCTCAAAGGCCTCTCTTAATCTGTGTTGGGTGGTCCTTCACCACCAACTTGATCTAGGGTGAAACTTTATCTCCAGGCATAATAACTCCATCTAAGTCTAATTAAATTCTGCTAAGGATTGGTTTTTTTTTTCCCTAAACTGTAAAAAATTTTGGATGCAAAGATCCTGTACTTTTTCCACTCAATCAACTGCAAATTTATATTAAGAGAGATTTCATTTCAGTTCTCTAAGTTTGACAATGAGTTAAAGGAAGCATCACATGCAGTTTTCAAGAAAATTCTTATACTATTTCTTACCTCTTCACATAACATTTATAATAGTATAATACATTACATACTGGCCCGCTTTGTGCTATAGCAAGATAAAAACTTAGTCTGGCAGCAAATGAGAAAGACACCACAGAACTATGTTTTTTATGCACTTAAATGTAAGAAGAATGTCTTTGGATGTAACGTCCCGAAAATATATGCTCCGTGATTTAGCCTCAGTGTAGTTCATGAGCTTTTAAGTTCAACAATAATACATTAGAATTTCCATGATACACTAAACAGTACTTTTAATTTCATTCGGTACTTCCATTTGAAAGGGAGGGCCTCCAGGCAATGTTCTTTTTAGGACTTTCTTTCTTTATCAAGTAAAGTTGGATTTCATGCTCATAGAATGCAACAGGGTAGCTCATCTACATTCTTTTTAACTCCTATCTAAAAACTCAAGGAGCTGACAAAATCTAGAAAAACAAAAGGGAATTATCTACACAAAAAAATTACACCAAGCAGTCCAAGATAAGTTTTAATAATTTTTAGCTAGATTATGTGAATCCTTCAGACTGTATATCTATAAACCATGTAGCTGCCAAAATATACGTAGAAACAATCCTTTTGTTTTCCTTCATTTATGTGTATATGTGTATTATGTGTCCGTAAAGGCGTAACCAGAAACAAGATGAGAGGAAAAGGGCAAATAATAGAACTAGGCTTTTGATTCGGAAATATAACCTGAAAAGCCTAGCTACTAAAATAAAGCTATAATCTCAATTCTCAACTAGACGAGCTTCTCCACTTGAACAATTGTTTAATTCAAAACTAAATGTGTCAAGCGCATTCTCTACAGGAAATACATGACTTTGTAAAACATCCTGGTGTTGTGGTCCACCCTCATTATCTACATAAGTATAGATAAAGTCATCTTTGTATTCAATTGTTGGATATATATTTTATAGAAATTTGTTGTTAAAATCAGGTAAAAAGGAAAATAAAGAAAGAAAGATGGTCTTTGCATAACCAGTTGTTCTTTTATCCTTTGGTTCTTCATTTCTTTTCTTCGATATCAAGTGATGTAACTTAGCTGGTGTACACAATTTGATTGGATTAATAACAGAATAGGTCAAGTAATTACACTAGCCAGATGACTTGAGGGGAAAGATTATGACTTTTGTTCCACTAAATGTAGAGGAAATCGCGAATTGGGAATTTTATTTGAAATTATGAGAATTAGATAAAACTTAGATTGAAATTTATGTTTCTGTTAGATTTTATTTTGTTGAATAGTTCACCATAACTTAAGTGCTGAGAACTAATTTTATTGAGCAAGTCTCTCACGTTTGTTGTTTATGATTCCACATATAATTAATTCATCATGAGTATCCTTGGTGGAAACACACTAAAAGAATTTTAATGATATACTTACAAGCCTCTTGAGATGCTCCCCAATGGTGATAGAGTCGCATATGTAAGTCCCAAGTGCGACTTCGTTCCCACTACCACAACAATTCCTTTGAGCTATTTCTGACTATTCGACACACTTGGGATATTTCCAAAGTCTCATTCAACTAGTCCATACATCATACTTAACATATTTCGGTTGGATTTCTTTACTTTTATTTTGGAAACTAAATCACTGTACCTTCTTACCCTACTAAAAATACGGTGATTTTCGACGGACAAATCCCTCGGAATGCCGTCGGAATAACCGTTATTCTGACGACCATCCAACAAGAATAGTCCGTCGGATCAGCCCATCAGAATTTCGCTCCGACGGGCCTCCTTTGGACATACCGATGCCATTCCGAACGACGTACCTCGGTATATGATTTTCAGGCACGACGCTGAAAATACAAAAAATTGATGTTACCGACGGGCCGCCGTCAGAATGCAATAAAATAATATTTTTTTATAAACATCAGACGGCTTGACGTCGGTATGCAGCAATTTCTGAAAATCTTTTGGCTCGTTTTCGACGGCAAGCCGTAGGTATGTAGCAATTTCTGGAATTTTTTTGGCTCATTTTTCGACGACTGGACGTCAGAAATAAGCAAAATTCTGCAACACAAAATGTTAAAAACTGATATACCACATGCCAAAATTAATATATAGCCATAAAACTGGATTTCAAACAGTTTAATAAACTATAATAAATAACACTTTAATAAAAAGTCTACTAAACATCCAATTAATAAACAATGTAGTCTAACACTTAATACTTGTATCAAATACAAGTCAAAGTACTACATATAGAAATTTTTCAAAAATTAAAGGCACATAACACTTATGGCAAATCCAATTCTACTACATAAAGTGTTTAACAAACCAAGAGTCTACTCCGTTCTCTCAGAGTCATTGCCATAACCCTTACCCATAAAATGTTTCACAATAACTTGTAAGTCCTTGATTGCAGCACTGTCTCGCTCTCGTGCTAAGCGGTTTACCTCTTCTATTTTCTTCAACTTTTCTATTTCTGCACACAATTCATCGTCTGGAGCATGCGAAGAAGAAGAAGAAGAAGCAAGCAGTAATGATACATGTTCGGAAAGGTTCTTTGTAAATCTTTGATCCTAGACCGTAGGCTCTTCCTTTGTTGTTGCCACCACTCGCCTGAACGAATATTGAAGTAACTTCTTCGGGACTCGGTTGGATTGAGCCACCATCGACCTCAGATCCTTGGCTTTGATTCTTCCTGAGCAGTTTTAAAATTTTTCTGAAACAAAATTGAGTATAAGTATAATTTCTTTAAGTTAAACAAAATAAGCTTTAATTTAGTAACTTACAGCTCTATCCTCTGCACGTTTCTTGATGTATCCTATCTCGTTACCTTTCTCATCATGGAATACATGGTATCTCTAAAAAAAGTGAATAGCACTTATTGGTCCATGTTCCTTTTCCTACAAAAAAAAAAGAAAAGAAAAATAAAGTTAGATATAATATAAATGACCGTTATTTATAATAATAACAAAAAAATCAAAGAACAACTTACAAGTCTCATCTGATGGTTAGCCAGATTAACTAAACCACCTGTGTTCAACGAGCCACCCTTCTCGGAGGCCCGGGCATTCTTTACTTTCTCACTCTTCTTCTTGAATTCATCAGAATCCCAATATTCAAGAAATTTCTTCCAATGATCTTCATACACCCACCTCGGGCGTACCCATCGCTTCTTGACGAGTTTCTTCAAACCACTGTGCTATTGAAACTAATGCGGAAATAAATTTGCACACGAATTTTTACTTGGAAAACTTCTTGCTCAAGAGAGAAAAACCACGACCCAATCTCTGGGATTTTGAAAAACAATTCCACTAACACAACGAGTAAGTTTAAGGTTACAAACTCTATAACCAAGGAACTAAAACTCTTAGTACCTAGACTACCTACAATCAACTTAATTGTAGCAAACTAGGAATCTTCCTACGTACAAGATTGCCTATGATCCACGACCGTAGCAACACCTTCAAGCTAACTCTAGCCTAAAAGCACAACAATTTCTCCAAATAAAGTACCTAAATAATGATTCTCAAACAAGCGTAATAGGTTACAATTCAAAGCCCTAATATATGTGAACTAGACATGGACAGAAACTCAATACAACTTGATGAAGAACCACTCGTTCAGTCAGTTCCTTCTGCACGTCCTTGCTGGATTGATAATTGATTATACCTGATGAAAAACCACTCATCATGTTAGTTCCTTCTGCGTGTTCTCTTCAGAATTGTCAACTTTTTGAGCTCTCACTCTCTCTCTATGTTGCTGAAGAAATAATATTTCGTGCATACCTCTTGGAATCTTTATAATGATGTATATATAGTGTGCTTATGATTTCTCTATGGATAAATAAATAATTCTTCTCCAATAATGACTCAATAAATACTTTCTTTATTTTAATTTACCTCCTACACACTTTTTTCAATCTTAGACTCTTTGAAAATATTCTCTAATATTATGTAAATCTTTCAAGATACTTCCTGCTGGCGCCCAAGGAAATTAGGGTTTACTAGCTGTCTTTTAAACTTTTATATTCACACTCAAGAGACTTCTAATCCCATTAGGATTAAACTCTGGACTGCTTCGCAGCATCTTTTTGCACGAGGTTCTCCTAGTTCTACTAGGATTGTGCTTCATTTCATACTATGACTCTACAACAACACCAAGTCCTTTTCCTACTCCAATACGGATTGAGAATCTATATGTGCATCTTTTCATCATCACGTGAATCTGTAAGTGAATCAAGTTCTTCACTAGGTCCATCACCAATTTCTTCCCGTTTGTCAATCATCAAAACTCAAACTTCAACAATTGCAGTGTCAGACAAGACAGAATATTTTTCCTGGAATAAGTAATCAATTTTCAAAAGCACAAGCTAAGTAATTAAGAAACTTCTTCTGCACTATTTAGCTTATTCTTAGGGTATGTTTCCTTTTTTTTTTTTAAATTAAAAAAAAAAACCTTCTCGTTTGGTTAATTAATTTTTCATAACCTCAGGGGGCTACTCATTCCCAACCCATAAGGCCAACGGCTGGCTGGAATTGGGCAGCAAATCTTCAGGTGTAAATGGGCTAGAATCCTAACCCAAACCCATTTTGTTGATTTTATATGGCCACTTCCCGCCATGTAGGATTCAACTTTCAAGTTTCATAATTAGCATTCACTCTCTGTTTCTGCAGTAATTTTTTTAAGAAGTTCAAAGTTAGTTCAACAGCCGTGGTTTAGGACTGTTATTTATGCCAATTCATCACAACATATATATGTTATTATCCTAAGATAACGCATAGCTTAATGATCATTGACTAAAATATATTTAGGTTGATAAAGATCCTTAAAAGCGAGCCTTTTGGTTGAATGTAAGCTTCATTTAATAAATCTGTCTAAACACATAACATGGTCACTTTCAATTTCAAGTGGCTTTATATTGTGCACAAGTTGTGATAAGCCCCAAATCGAGCTTACAGTACTTACCATCAAGAGCCGGGATTGGAGGATGCTGAGGCGGGGCAAATCGAGCCAAGACACTTTTCAACGTGTGCCAAGCTTGAAGGATGCAAGGAATCGAAGTCAAGAGGCTTGGGAAGTGTTTCGGATGAACTACCTAGGCAGCCAGGCGCCCCGGCCGGCCACCCAGGCGGCCCGTCCGGCCAGGCGCCCAGCCACTCAGGCGCCCCGCCCGGCCACCCAGGCGCCCCGCCTGGCCACCAGGCGCCCAGCCTGGCCACAAGTTCCCCAGCCCACTGCCTAAGTTCCAGGCTCCCCGCCTAGGCCTAGGCGCCCCGCCTAGCACGCTGAAGACTACTAATTTTGGCATTGAACTTCCTATTTTGCCCTTAAGTGGCTTGTATGTATTAATTAGCTTTAGGGGTATTTTAGACATTTCACCTAGTCTTGTGAAAGGCTATAAATAGGAACACTTAGCCATTTTCTTGGAAGCTAGTTTTGAAGATAGAATTGAGAAGATAGAATAGGCTTGGCCTTTCTTGTTGAAGTGTTGACTTCATGTATCTCTTACGTTGAATCCATGGTGGATCTCCGCTAGTGAGAGTCCCGTTTAATGGTTCAAGTCTCTTCTCCCTATTGAATCAATCTATTTGTTAGTTTGATTCGTTCTTTTCTTCTATTTCTATTCTCCCCAATCCCTTACTTTCTTGTTATCTTGTGATTGTTGCTTCCGCATCTTAGTTTATCGCTTCCGCCTATTTGGTTCTTATCATCTTGGTATCAGAGCAAGGCTCGGGTTTCGTTCTTACGAATCCACGTTCCTTGTTCATCCTATCTTTACTTTATTGTTATTGTTCTTGTTCTTGAAGAAAAGAAGAAAAACACAAAAAAGGTAGAAAGTGAAAAAAATACAAAAATTGGTGTAACTTTGTGGTGTGATCGATTCGTGTTATGGGTGTTATAGATTCTTGATCCTTGTGGAAAACCCGACGTTTGGGTAACAAATTGTTTGGATTGGATTGATTTGAAAATTTGAAACCCCAAATTGTTAAACCCTTCCAAAACCCTTTGTTCTTGAGGAATTTGATTGATTTTGGATTGTGTGATTGTGGGGTTTTGGAATTGAGTACCGGGGTTTGTTCTCCAATGAAAAAAAAACAAATAGAAACAAATTTCATGTGAATCGGAGTTGTATAACATCGATTTTGAAGAATCGAAATCCACTTTGAACCTTTGAAACCCTTGTTGAAAAACCCCAACTTGAAACTTTGAATCATGATTGAGCCTTGTTTGTTGGATGTTTGGGTGTGAAATTTATTGGGGTTTGGAGGTTATATCAATATTTAACTTTGGGTACCTTCAATTTGTGGAAAAAACGTTGAAATCGGACCCAAAATCGGCTTGGAATTGAGGAAAATCGGAGTTGGAAAAGCTGACCCGACCCCCCCAGGCGGACCGCCCACCCCCTAGGCGCCCCACCTACCCACCTCACTGCCTACCAAGGCAGGCGGACCGCCCACCCACCCCAGGCGGACCGCCCAGTGTGCTGGGTGCTTGGTTTTGCTCCGTTTCGTGGTTTTTTGTGTTTGTTTCGATTCCGAACCTCTTGGTTAGTGTTTCTAAGGTATTAGTCCTACTTTATTGACACTAATCTTTGATCATTAGGGTGTTGTGTGTCTTGAAGTCTTTACTTAAAGTCGTAGAATTTGCTTGCTTCAAGTGCGCATTAAATTAGCTTCCGTACATCGAGTCCATTTAAACTCCATTCCGAACCATTACTTGGGTGCATTGGTTGATTGATCTTGCCATTGTGATTACTAAGAGACAAGAAGGTCTTGAGTGGAAAAAGGCTTGAGTGGTGAGAACAATAGAGTGGGGTCACAAAAGCCAACGACCTTGAGTGTATACACGAGTGGAAAGAAAATTGAGTGACATCTTTTGAGTGATACACGTGAGGGAGTGAACTTGTGAGGTCCTATACTTTTTGGTTACAACTATGGCTTCGGATGACGATTGTGGAGGGTATGACTCATGCGGAGATGATGGAGACTATGGTTCCTATGATGGTGATGATGGGTATTGCTATGACGATTCGGGGAACCAAGGCTCGTATGATGATGAAGTGGGTCACTATGTTGATTATGAAGATGAAGAAGACTATGGGGCTTGTGAAGATGAATGTGAAGAATCTTATGCTCCAAGTCAAGAATTCGAAGAGGGTGACGCTTCAAGGTATGATGATCCTACTTACTCTTCTTGTGATGAATTTGAACATGATGATAGTGACATAGAGAGAATGGATGATGAGGTTGATTATACGAATTGTGCATATGCATCTTCTCTTGGTGTTGCTCATGGTGAGCAAGAGGGTAGTAGAGGACCTTCCATTAGTATGGGAGGTGGTGGTGGTTGTTCCATGGGAAATGGGAGGTTTGCATCTTCTAGTTCCCATGTGAATGGTGGAAGGAGAAATGGTATTGCTCTTACCGTTACGGGGGTGCATTGCTCTAGTAGTGGTGGTAGGAGTGGTGCTATGGGCTATGGAACCAAGGCGAGAGGCAATTATGGGTTCCATAGTGGTATTTCTTCCCCGACTTTCAACAACACTTCTAATGTTGGAAGAGTGACGGGAAGTGGAGGTTGTTCTAGTGGTGTTGCCACTAGCGGAGGGATAAGGAGAACCCAACTTGGGGGTGATGGTTTTTTTGGACTTGATCCTATACAAGACATGTGTGAGTGTAGGTTCATTTTTGAGGTGAATGGTAGAGGAGGATGCTTGCTCAAGGTTAGTGAAGCCTTTGCTAATTTTGTTAACACCTCTTGGGTTAATAGACTAAAGATACCATGCTACAAATTGAAATATCCTTATGAGTGTCAAGGTGTTTGGGTTACTAGTGAAGCTCGAGTACTCATATCTCATGGGAGTTATAAGGAATATGTTTGGTGTGATGTGTACCCCATGGAGTATTATGGTGTTTGGCTAGGAAAACCGTGGTTGCAAGGCAAGAGGGTGCGATATGATCTTATGAAGGATGTGTACAAAGTGAGCAATGGGCAAAGAACTTACGACATTGAACCTTGTCGGGCAAAGTTTAAGTTTTATCCTGGTACATCTTCTAGGCCTATGCAAAAAGGAAAGGAGCAAGTATCTCAATCCAAGGATGCAAGAAAGCAAACAAGAAGTCCTACAATCACAAGCAATGGTGGGACTAGTGCAAGAAAAGAGTTGACAATTGTCAACAAGGTGAACCCCAAGCCACAAGCTCCAAAGCTAAGTTATTCACCAACAAAGAAGAAAGAGACCTCAAGTGATGAGTCTCTTAGTCCTAGATTCCGGGTTGATGTAAAAAGTCCACCTACTCCGGCTATGGGTATTCTTGGGCCTCGTCCCAACTCACCCGAATTTGAGAGACAAAAGATTGAGAGGAGTAAGGGAGTGACCGGTGACATTTCTCGAGTGGAAAAAGGAGAGGATGTGTTGAGTGATGTGAGTGGGATGTCACCACCCGAATCTACACCTAACCTTGAAAAGAAAATGAGAGAGAAGAAAGAGGGAAAAAAGAGTGAGGACACCCTTTATTCTAACCTTAACCCTTTTTCTTTTTCTTCTACTTTTGTGAATGCTTGTGTAGGTACTCTTGGAGGCCAATCAATGGAGCCTCAATCATGTCCCAAGAAGGATAGACAAGGTGAAGAAACTTTTCAATGTGAGCTTCAAGGTGAAGAGACAATTCATGACACTTCAAATGCAATGAGTGAGCAAGATGGCCACTCAAAGGTAAGTGATAGCTCGTCCCTTGAACATGTTACTTCCTTGTCTCATGGTAGTGTTTGTGCTAACTCAACACTAGTTGATGATTTGTATGATTACAATGTGTTTGCAACTAGTGAAGAGTCAAATGGTCAACTTGTGTGTGATTGTGAACCACTAGTTGAGAGGGACGATAGGCCACATCATGATGTTAGCTCGGTTTTCATTGAACCTCTCATTAGTGAGGAATGTGTAGTTGACCTTGCTTGTGAACCTTGGTATGACACCCCACCTATATTTGACAAAGGGGAAGATGAGTTGAATGAATACCCTATCTTTTCCCTTGATGAATTGCTTGATAATGGTGGACCTATGTGTTGTAGTGAGGATGGTTGTGACCTTGAGGAGTCTCTAGAGTGTGAGATAGATCGATTTGTTTTCGATGACTCCTCGGGTGTGGGTAAAGAACCTAGTCTTGATACCATGTTTTTATGTGATCATGAATTTGAGGTGCATGCTTTTACATTTCCATTATGTGAAGATAATCTCATTTGTGGTAGCGAATTGTATCGGACTAGAATTGATAGTAAGATAGAACCTCCATGGTATGTAAAGATAGACTCTAAGGATGATCCATTGTTTGGAACTCCAAGTGGGATGAATGGTCTTGATATTGGTTGTGTTGAACCATCTTCTAGTAGTCCTAGCCTTCATTGTGTGGACTATGATGATGAAGGGCCGATTTTGGAGACCTTCCTTTGGAGTTTGTCTAGTGAGGGAGATTGTCTTAGAGATGGATTTGGAGGTGAGGAAGCCACTCTTGGTGTGTGTAAGAGTGCTTCCAAGAAGGGGAGTGGAGTATTTGACGTTAGTTGCCAATTAAACTATTTTGTTTACTCCACCCCACATGTTGATTACACCTTGGGTGTTGGGTATGCCAAAGCCAATGAGTCACCGTGTGATAGTAATGCATTGAAGGCTTGGTGTGTTGACCATAAGCTTGGAGGTCATAGGGAACTTAGTTGCTTAATCTTGCATGTTCCATGTCTTATTGATCTCTTTGCTTGTCATGGTAGTGAGTGCTTTTCATTGTTGAGCCAAGAACGTGTTGTTTCCTTTGGAGACCTCTTCTTTTTGATTGGTATTGATACCTGGCTCTATCACAAGAGTGTGCTTTCCATAGCACTTGCACTCACTCTTGTTGGACTTGCCTACTCTTGTAGTGGGAAGTTTTGGTTTGTTCTTATTGGATTTGGGGATCATAGAAATTTTGATGGCTTGATCTTGCATATTCTCTACCCTATTGATCTCTTTGATGAATCATGTGTTGAGTGTACCCATTGGGAAAGCCAAGTACTTGTTGTTTTCTTTGGAAACATGCGCTTTATCATTGTCATTGATATTTGGTTATACCATAAGAGTGTGTTCTACACACAACTTGCACTCACCTACTCTTGTAGTAGGATATTTGGTTTGTTCTTGTCTTTGATTGTAGGTCTTGATGGTTTGATTTCGAGGACGAAATCCTTTCAAGAAGGGGAGGATGATAAGCCCCAAATCGAGCTTACAGTACTTACCATCAAGAGCCGGGATTGGAGGATGCTGAGGCGGGGCAAATCGAGCCAAGACACTTTTCAACGTGTGCCAAGCTTGAAGGATGCAAGGAATCGAAGTCAAGAGGCTTGGGAAGTGTTTCGGATGAACTACCTAGGCAGCCAGGCGCCCCGGCCGGCCACCCAGGCGGCCCGCCCGGCCAGGCGCCCAGCCACTCAGGCGCCCCGCCCGGCCACCCAGGCGCCCCGCCCGGCCACCCAGGCGCCCCGCCCGGCCACCAGGCGCCCAGCCTGGCCACAAGTTCCCCAGCCCACTGCCTAAGTTCCAGGCGCCCCGCCTAGGCCTAGGCGCCCCGCCTAGCACGCTGAAGACTACTAATTTTGGCATTGAACTTCCTATTTTGCCCTTAAGTGGCTTGTATGTATTAATTAGCTTTAGGGGTATTTTAGACATTTCACCTAGTCTTGTGAAAGGCTATAAATAGGAACACTTAGCCATTTTCTTGGAAGCTAGTTTTGAAGATAGAATTGAGAAGATAGAATAGGCTTGGCCTTTCTTGTTGAAGTGTTGACTTCATGTATCTCTTACGTTGAATCCATGGTGGATCTCCGCTAGTGAGAGTCCCGTTTAATGGTTCAAGTCTCTTCTCCCTATTGAATCAATCTATTTGTTAGTTTGATTCGTTCTTTTCTTCTATTTCTATTCTCCCCAATCCCTTACTTTCTTGTTATCTTGTGATTGTTGCTTCCGCATCTTAGTTTATCGCTTCCGCCTATTTGGTTCTTATCAAGTTGTTTTAAATTCATTTGGCTACTTAACGGTATTCGTCCTATATGGATTTGATGTACAACAAACAAGTCACACTAATGTGCATTTAGCAGTCAGAACTAAATTAAGCTACCCTGCATGTTAATGCTATTGTACTATTTTATTTAGACTTGTTACATTATGTCTATTGCTTTTAAGAACAACTTTATACTTAACCTACTTTCCTACGCCAAAAAGGAAAGTATTCACAGATCAACAAATACAAATTACGCCTGTCATTTGATATTTTTCGCATTTGATAGATTCCACAACCCAACTAGTCATGAGTAGTACTAAGATTTTCTTATACTTCTCATAAGAGAGTAGAAAATATCAACTGAGAAAAAGGTTCATAGAAATTTTACTCACGTAATCATGCTATATGAATTATAGTTTGAGTTATAGTTTGGGATAAATTATACTCCCTCTGTTCCAATTTATGTGACAGCATTTCCTTATTGGTCTGTTCCAAAAAGAATGGCAACATTCTAAATTTGGTAATAATTTAACTTCAAAATTATAGTTTTGCCATTACTGAAATGATTTACAACCACACAAACTTCTTTGGCTTATTTTACACCACAAGTTTCAAAAGTCTTCCTTTATTTTTTAAACTTTGTGCCGAGTCAAACTATGACACATAAAATGGAACGGAGGAGTATCTTAAAATTGTCTCGAAATTTCATTTACATACTTCAATTAAGGATGACTTCTTACCTTGCTTTCTCTTATGCGTTCTCTTGGGAGCTTTGTTGCTCCCAACGCACACACAAGTATACGTGGTCGACAAGTAATAAAATGATAAGTAGAGTATCATTCCCACGAGGACTATTCAGACTGACACTTAACAAACAATTTCTAACTACTATTCAGGGATCTTTTTCCAATAGTGAGGGTTTTATTAACTAAAGAGCAATAATTAAAATGGTGGAAATTCAGTCAAACAATGGAGCAAACTTTGGTTGTAAACAATATTAACGAGACGGTCCAGGGTCAGAGTTACGAACAATCCAGTTGAGTTATCCTGTTGATTCCACTTCTTAAGTCCCAAGATTGCTAACTAACAGGTTAATTGTACCCGTCAAAACCTTTCGATTCTTCACGGTCTATGCAGGCTACTCCAATCCCTATATGTCTATGGGTTGAATCACGTGCACGCATTAACGAATTCTGTATTTAGCTAAGCAAGGTGAATAGGTATATGTTTATCCTACCCAAAAATTGATTCCCCGATGCCCAGGTTCACAATCAAGCCCTATTCTTTCTTATGTGCGTTCATAAATTCCCTCTGTCGAGTTCAATCTAAGAACCGTAAATAGTGTTCAATTATTCGGCCGTTATAATCAAACAATTATGATCAAGAAAGAATAAACAATATATAATTGGAATTTAATTCATGGAAATCAACATTCAAACCTCAACCTTCATGAATTTACTCTAACCCTAGAACGAAAGATCTAGCCACGCATACTCATAATAACAACACAATGATTTGATGAAATAAGGAAATAATGATGAAATAAATTAATGGAAGGAAGAAAAACCCTTGTTCAAGATGTTATGAGCTCTCCAATTTGGTCCAAAGTCTGAACTCCGATGAAAAACGAAGTAAAAGAGTATTTATAGTGTTTACAAAAGCCTAGCAAATAGTTACGCCTAAGCCTAGACGAAATAGGACTTCCAAAAATGGTCCAGGGGCGCTATAGCTGGCGCCCCGCGCCTCCGAACGCGCCAAACTAGGCAGAACCCGTCGAATCTCGCACGCAATAGCCATGCTCCGCGCTAAAAAATGCGCCAGAAAAGTGGGCGCTTTTGGGGCGCCCCGCGCCAGTAACCGCGCCAGGCCATTTTGGCTGCTTTTGTCGTTCGCAGCTTGCTTCGTTCCGTGCTTTCGCGTGCTCGATCCAATCCTCAATCCAATTCCAACCTTTTCTTGCTCGATCATGCTCTTTAAAGATCCAATTGCACTTCATAACAACCTACATTCATACGACATAAAATCAGTGCAAAATCACATTCATTAACTAGAAAACGGGCGAATATAGTATCCAAACGTGAGGAAACATTAAGGAAATATAGGCATAAAATGCCAAACATCAAGCTTGTATAATTTTTGTATTCCTTGATGGAATAGGAAATTGTTGAGGAAATGTGGTAAATTAAAATTAAAAGAGAACAACAAATCTCTCTTTATCATTTAAGTTAACAAAAAATAATCTTAGAGGCTTAAAAATAATCTCTCTTGCCTCACGATAATATGTGGACAGAGAATGGACTAACTTGATAGATTGTCGGAGTTAGGTTAACAAAGAGATGAATTGGTTTTGATGATTAACAAACATGCTAACCCTTTTATCTTACTTTTCATGCAGATTGAACCAAGATGTTGTTACCAACTCACGGACCAGGTCCAGATACTAATCCAACTGTTGAATTCTAGCGGAAACTGAATCCTAGTTGGATTAGGAGAAGGACCTCGGTGCGGAGGAAAGTTCTACAAACCAGCACAGTTCACAGTTCTACTTGGATTAGGACTCACTTATAGTACTGATGCGAATTTCTTTTCGGGCGGTGATTAAAACCCTAAAAGATGTTGGTGCCAGCTGGTGTGAAATCTTGGATAAGGTAAAAGATATAAAACAATCTTTGTTTACAAGACTACGAGTATGGTGGAAGCAAAAATGTGCTAATGCTATGCACTTGGGATTATGTCAAGCAATACCTTTGTTCATTTTTATGGAGGGCAAGGTGTTCAGCAAGATATGGCCAGGGAAAAAGAACAACTATAATCTGGTATCATATCATGTTTCATTTGAAAATTTTACAAGCCAACAAGAATTTTCAGAGTAGTGAAATGGGAGAAACCACCAGAGAATTATTTCAAGATAAACACAGACCCTGGAAATAATATCGAGGAAATAGGAGGAATTTTTATACATAGAAATGGTGAATTGGTAATGGCATTTGCTAAATCAATACAATTCTGTACTAACAATTTTGTTGAATTAAATGCTGCTGCGTTTGGGGTAACTTGGTGTATCACAAATAACATGAATAATATCATTTTGGAGATGGATTCTTTACTGGTGGTCAATGTGATCAATAGTAACTTTTCTATCCCTTGGGAGCCGGAAGATGACATCCATCAGATGAGGAGAGTAGTACAACATAAGCACATCAAAGTTAACATTGCTTCAGAGAAGCAAACTCAATTCCATGCATTGGCAAAGTTTGGAGTCACTTCGCTAATAAACAATTCTTATATATTTGTCTCTGTGCAAGACATGCATTCTGAAGCTTTCAGAATGGATAAACTACATGTCCCTAATTTCAGGTTTAAATATGGCAGAAGAATTAATGCAGTCACTTAGTTTTCAAGCAGCAAAGTCTTTTTTCACTCTTTTGAATATAGAAATCGAAGATGTGATAAAGTTCAATGTTTTACAAAGCATGAATCTGTTGTACATTAGCCTGAATTTTGTTTTTTTTTTTTTAAAAAAAAAAAAATCTGACTTGTAATTGGTTTGGCATTTTCCAACCATGTAAAATTTTTATAGGACTCTTATGTTGTAATCAGGAGGATGTAGCTAACTCACAAATTTTAACTTGAAATGTAAGGCACTATGTCTCCCTCTCCACATTTTTACCTATTTGGATATCAATATATTGGTAGGAGTAAAAGCCTAATCCCCACTATAGCAGCGGTTTCTAATAAAAATAAAAGCTAAACGATATATGGTAATATTTTCAAGAGTCCAAGATGGAAAGAATTGTGCAGAAAGCAAAGTCATACAAAGGAAGGGACTTCTATAGTCCTTATCAAGCAGATTTTATTGGTCATATCAAGACTACTACATGTACTATATATTATGCACATTGAAGACCTAAGGATCAGCACTTATGTGCATATACTGAAACATAATACTAAAAAGCAGTCTTGAGAGTGCAAAAAGACAAATTGAAGTACCAAGGTCCTAATCGTGATTATTTCGGAGTGTTTGTCTAGTTTGATGTGTTCAGGCTATCAAGTTGTAACCAATATCGACTTAGTATAGAAGCATCATAGTTGGTGTCTTGCGAAGAGAACTTTGTACTTAGGTTAAATTACCTAGGTGAGTTGCTTTAGTCTTGAATTAGACTGTAGTGTTTGTTGTGACTTGGACTAGTTACTAGTTGTAACCAAGTATAACTTGTTATAGTGGAAGTTGGGGAAATCCCACAGAGGTAAATCGTGAATTTTAACTCATTTGAAGGAGTTTTTCATGTAAAAATTATGTGAATTACATTCCACAATTTGCTTTATTGCAGTATTTATACTTGAATCAAGGAAGCTGGTGTTTTATGTTGCTGTTTATAGTTAAGTTCCCTAATTCGCTTGGATCCAAAAAAACAAGTACAAGTCACTATTCAAGCCCTCCAGAGTTTTAGGTAGACATTACGTATAACAGAAATAAAATAAGTCAATTAAATTGTGAATTGCAAGTTTCATACGCCTCTAGAGTATTGTCCAATACTAGTTTTGTTTTTATATTATAAACTTAAAAATCAGAGTGAAAATATGTTGAATTCCATAGTACTAGAATAATTAGAACTGGCCGAACATTTTTTCTTTAAGTTTGACAACGAAAGGAACTGATTGCATTGTTACGGTGTTGTTATCCGGCAGAAAGAATCCATGAAGAGAATCCCTCGCCAATCATTCCAGGAGGCAGCGAATTTTTGGATTAAGTTTGGCATTGGTCGGTTCGCAACCTTCTAAAATTTGAGTTTAGTTCGATCTACTGTTGATGCAAATTTGTGCAGATTTCTTTAAATTAATAGGCAGGAGTATTTGTTGACTTCATTAATACAGGATTGATAATCTAGACTAAAGGATACTTTAATTTATTCTTTCAAAAATGATATCTTTTCTTTTCTTAATCAGTTTAAAATAGAGTAACACATTTTTAAATTTAAAAATAAATTTTAAACTTTACATTTATTCTTAATGAATTGATTTTGTAGATACATAAATGTATATTGCAGACCATAATTAGTTTCAGAAGTTTTTGTTTATTTTTTTCTTAAACTTTATGTCAAATCATACTACGGCAAACAAAGTGAAATGATATAAATAATATATTACAATACCTTAAACTACACAAATAATGTACAAAACTTATTGTACAGTGTCAGTATATACATATGCATAGACATATGTACATATACGTATACATATAACTTAAATCGAAAAGCTAACCTCATTGAATATAATAAACCTCCTTAACTTATTGTACAGTGTCAGTATATACATATGCATATACATATGTACATATACGTATACATATAACTTAAATCGAAAAGCTAACCTCATTGAATATAATAAACCTCCTTAACCAGGCTTTTTACCCTTGTCCAGGTACAGTCAATTTAGCTATTGTCAAAAGGTTTTTTCTTTTTTCTGTAGGCTTGGAATGTAAAAGTAAACGGACTACTTTATATGTTTTCAGTTAGAGGGTATAGTATGCTTACAGTACTTTTTCAGGAATCACATTAGCGTATTTGGTTGGCTATTTTTTATTCCCCACCTTAAAATCACCTCTGCTTCTTCATTTCTCCCCCTTCCTTATGTGTAACAAAAAGTTTAATTAGTACTCTTAGTTCTAATCAGCGATAGCCATTTCTTTGAGGGGCTAGCAGAAGTTAACAGTTTGCTTGTTAAAGTTTTGCCCTTTTCTTCCCTCCTTACAGAAAACTAAATAAGTAGTTATTTTTAATCCTTTCAATCACGGGCAAGTGCACAAATATTTCTTAGGATTGTTATTTAGGAATTAACCAGTATTTTTATTGCCATGAAATTTTGAACTAATGCTTAATTTCAAAACAAAGTATTCTAAAATTTTGAGCTGAAAATCGATCTTCAAGAAAATAGTGGTTAAAATGTAAATTGCAGCTCTTGGAAGGAGTTTTTGCTGTATGCAACGGATATGTTATTATACACTAAAATTACAACGAGGATACATAAAGTTCTTATGGTACCTTTAGTCAAAAGTCTCATGTTCGAGTTATGGAAAAGAGTTATATGGAAAAGAGAAAGTACTCTTGTCATAAAGTTCTTCCCATTTAAACATTCCTACGATAAGATAATTCGAATTAATCCGGACATCAACTATCAAAGAAAAATAATATGTGACCATACCTATCTTAGCATTAATGATCATATTTGGGTAATTAAGTCATTTCACTAGAGAATTGGCGGCATTATGAACACTTTCTACGTGTTTGTGCCCATTATACATGAAAACAAAATTAAAATTTTGAATTTTTTCCCTCTCTCTCTCTCTCTCTCCTGTTATTATGTTTTACATTCCCAATGCATAGAATGTATAAAAACTACATTTTTTGTACCCATTTTATTTTATTATATCTTCTCAAAAATTTGAATACCAACTTGTGACCTTCTGGTTTTTTCATAATATAAAAAGAAAATCTTATACTTAGTGCATATTTCATATTCTTCTTAATATATACGAAAGTTTAATTTCATGACAATTAATTTTGTGCTTTCTTCTTTCTGATACGTCATTTTTTAGTACAAAAAATTTTAAAAAAATAGTTTTATAAAGTGTTTAACAAAAAAAATCAATTTGATGTCTAAAAATAAGTATTTTCTAGAAAAAAAAAAGAAGCTAAAAGCTATTTTAAAAAATTTTTCAGTTTGTTCATTTTTTTGCATTTCTTTGAAACCCATCTTATGGAAAAATAAAGTATTTTTTGTTAGGAAAGTTATAAAACATTTTGAATCGAATCGCACCATAACCTATGGAGGAAAATCTTTTATTTAATTAATATATATATATATATATATATACACTTGTAATATGCAGACGCTAGTTTATATATATATATACTTGTAATACGCAGACGCTAGTTCGTGCAAAGCAAAAAGTATAAATTTTTAAGATTTTTCATATTCATTTAAATTAAATTTAAATAATTAAAAAAATAACTCAAAGTTAAAATTTAACATGAATTGTCATTCACTCACAAACAGCGAAATAGTATCTTATTTCAAGCTCGAAATAATATTTGTAGTCGTGATACATCTAAATTAGAACTAAGATAATGTCCTTATTTACTTTATTAATTTGTTTGATCAAAAAGTATATGTCCTTATAAAGGAAAATATACCCAACTTTAATAAAAATATTATATATATATGTTATTATATATAATTGTATGTCCCCCAAGGTGGCTTCAATTGTTCATTACTATCAGTGATTGAAGGATCAGATAAGGCAAGTCAAAACTCATTACTATCAGTGATAACATATAGAAGATATAAGAAATTTTGTTACATAGCAAGAGTAATTGAAGGATCAAATAGAGAAAATCAAAATTCATTAGTATCATATAAAAGATATAAAAAAAGATTGGCTACATAGCTAGAGTAATTAAATATGAACAACAACAACAATATACCCAGTGTATCCCATAAGTGGGGTCTGAGAAGGGTGAGATGTACGCAGACCTTACCCCCACCAAGGTGGAGAGGCTGTTTCCGATAGACCCTCGGCTAGGAAAGGAAACATGTTAGAAAACACACTGCAAGATCAAGCTATTGATATCGTGCTAAATTAAATGTAAAGCTAATTCATATCCAGCAAACATATAATAATAGTAGATATAGAGTCGGAAAGCAAAATGCAAATCAGCTACATAAGCATAATACTACATCTAATAAAGAAAAGGATGCTCGACTATCACCTAACCTTCTACCCTAATCTTCGACCTCCACGCCCCCTATCTAGAGTCATGTCCTCAGTGATCTGGATTCGGGTCATGTCCTGTCTAATCACCTCGGCCCAGTTCTTCTTCGGTCTACCTCTACCTTTCCGTAGACCCAACACAGCTAATCTCTCGCACCTCATCACCGGGGCATCTACACTTCTCCTTCTCACGTGGCCGAACCATCACAGCCTCGCTTCTCGCATCTTCTCGGCCACTGGGGCTACACCAACCTTGTCACGAATGACTTAATTCTTAATCCTATCCATCTTAGTGTGCCCACACATCCATCTAAGCATTCTCATTTCCGCAACGCTCATCTTCTAGATGTGAGAATTCTTGACTGGCCAACACTCCGCTCCATATAACATAGCTGGTCTGACGACTACTCTATAGAATTTGCCTTTAAGCTTCAGTGGCACTCTCTTGAAAAATAGGTTAGATGACACACTTTTGCCAGGTTCGAACCTTTGACCTTCGATTACAATGTCACAGTAGTTGCCATTATGCTAGAGTAGTTTCATCTGTCAACGAGTTCACTCCAACTACACGCAATTTCTTGTCTTCAATCTCTAAGGCATTAGTTGACCCATCAGGCAACAACATTCGTCCTTTTTTTAGTTTATTCTTTGTTGACCCATCAAATAAGGCAAAAAAAAATATGAACATGAGACTAAAATGGCTTTAGTTGACACTGCAAGAGAGATTATCCAGAGGTTCAACATAAAGAGCGTAGAGACACACTAACAACTACTCCTACTCCTACTTCGAATAATTTTACACAATGCATGGTCAGTTAGTGGTTTGGCTAATGATGTCATATCTGTATTTATTCTTGATAATATATTGTCTTATATATAATAGTATTTTCATAGCAAATTTATTTCCTAGTTTTTTTAAGTTCTCACATAATTCTTGTTGTATTATTTAGGGGTGTGTATGCTAATATGTGAATTATAATTTTTTGTTGGTAAATTATAAATAGTATGTAGGTAAAAATGTAGAGAAATAAGTTTGAAATATATAGGGCGTGTATTTTCATTACCTAGTCAATTAAATTACCATAATTCACATGAGTTCAATTTCAATACATTAATAAATTAACTACAATAAAAATTGGTCACTTACGTTGCCATCTAATATTTAAATATTTAACGAAACCTCCTACAAGCAAAAAAAAAAAAATCAATTAAATTCACTATTCATTTAAATTAAACTCAACAACAACAACAACAACAACATACCCAGTATATCCCACAGGTGGGGTCTGGGGGGGGGGTGGAATGTACGCAGACCTTACCCCCACCAAGGTGGAGAGACTGTTTCTGATAGACCCTCGGCTAAAAAAAAAAGTATCTTAGAAAAATACGCATAAAATCACAACATCAATATAATGCTAGAAAGAATGATAACGCTAAAGCAATATCCAAACTAAACAGATAAGAACAGAAGCGATAAAGGTGAAGACTAAGAAGTAAATTGTCTATATACACCTAAACTGCATCCAATAAGAGCACATACACTCGACAACTACTCACCCCTCCACCCTAATCCTCGACCTCCATGTGCCCCTATCTAAGGTCATGTCCTCGGTGATCTGGATCTGGGCCATGTCCTGACGAATCACCTCAGCCCAGTTCTTCTTCGGTCTACCTCTACCTCTCCGCAGAGCCAGCACTGCCAACCTCTCACACCTCCTAGCTAACTGGAGCATCGATACTCCTCCTTCTCACGTGCTCGAACCATCGCAACCTTGCTTCTCGCATCTTCTCATCCACTGGGGCCACGCCCACCTTGTCGCAAATGACTTCATTCTTAATCTAATCCATCCTGGTGTGACCATACATCCACCTAAGCATTCTCATTTCTGCCACTTTCATCTTCTGAATGTGCGAGTTCTTGACTGGCCAACATTCTGCCCCGTACAACATAGCTGGTTTGACGACCACTCTATAGAATTTTTCTTTAAGCTTAAGCGGCACTCTCTTATCGCACAGAACACCGGATGCAAGCCTCCACTTCATCCAGCCAACACCTATACGGTGAGTGACATCATCATCAATTTCTCCATTGCATTGGAGGATTGAGCCAAGATATCGGAAGCTTCCTTTCTTAGGAATGACTTGCGAATCAAGTCTCACTTCCACATCTGGCTCATCATAAGCGTCACTAAACTTGCATTCCATATACTCTGTCTTCGTCCTGCTTAGCCTGAAGCCTTTAGACTTTAAAGTATGCTTCCACACCTCCAACTTCTTATTCACACCTGGGCGTGTCTTATCCACCAAGACTATATCATCCCCAAATAGCATGCACCATGACACATCTCCTTGAATACTCCGGGTCAATTCATCTATCACTAGGGCGAACAGAAATGGGCTAAGCGTTGATCCCTGATGCAGCCCTACCTCGACCGGAAAGTGCTCTGAGTCTCCTCCTACTGTCCTCACTCGAGTCTTAGCCCTCTGTACATATCTTTAATCGCTCTAATGTATGCCACCAGAACCCCTTTAGATTCTAGGCATCCACAACACCTCCCTAGAGGCCTTGTCATAAGCTTTTTCAAGGTCAATGAACAACATATGTAAGTCCCTTTTCTTGTCCCTATACTGTTTGACCAGACTTCTCAAAAGGTGGATAGCTTCCGTAGTAGATCTCCCGGGCATGAATCCAAACTGGTTCTTAGAAATAGACACAACCCTCCTCATCCTCCTCTCTACTACCCTCTCCCAGACTTTCATAGTATGGCTGAGAAGTTTGATGCCTCTATAGTTGTTGCAGTCTTGAACATCTCCCTTATTCTTGTACAACGGGACCATGCTACTCCATCTCCATTCCTCAGGTACCTCTGCCAAGCTAAGGATGACATTGAACAATCTGGTAAGCCATTCCACGCCTGCTTTGCCCGCACTCTTCCAAAACTCTATTGGAATCTTATCCCGTCCAGTCGCTCTTTCTCCTCGCATTGTCTAGATTGCCCCCTTGACCTCCTCAACTCGTATGTGCCTACAATACCCAAAGTCTCGACGATCCTTAGAATGTACTAACTCGCCGAGCACAATACGCCTGTCGCCCTCTGAGTTCAAGAGTCCATGGAAGTACAACTGTCATCTCCGTCTAATCTGAGCCTCTTCCACTAATACCTTACCGTCCTCATCCTTGATGCATCTCACTTGATCTAGATCCCTTGATCTCCTCTCCCTTGCCTTTGCGAGCCTATATAACTTAAGTTCTCCCCCTTTTTCAGCTAATTCTTTATACAGACGCTCGAAAGCTGCCATCTTTGCTGTCGAAACCGCTAGCTTCGCTTCCTTCTTTGCCGTCTTACATCCTTCCCTATTCTTCCTCTTTTCTTCCTCATCCCTGCTCTCCATTAACTTTATGAACGCGACCTTTTTGGCATCAACTTTTACTTGGACATCCTCACTCCACCACCAATCCCCTTTGTGTCTATATGAGTTTCCCTTTGAAACCACTAACATTTCTCTGGCGGCTCCCCGGATGCACTCTGCTGTCCTAGCCCATATGCTACTCGCATCCTTATCGCTCATATATTTAATATTAAGAATAATATACTCATACATTTAGTTTAATTGTTCAATATATTGAGACCATAAAAAGTTGGACATGCTAATTTAAAATTATTATATTTTTAGAGGGAAACTTATTGGAGGAAAACTTATTAGAGGAAAAATACTAGTGATTGGAGCCAAAAGTGAACGGGGATTTTATGGACTTTTCACCGGGTATAGCCATTGTATGTCCACATAGGTATGGTCAAATAGCAACGTCCAATATCAAATACCGCATGATTATACGGAAAAACATACTCCCTCCGTCCCAAAATGAGTGTTTGCGTTTGACTGGGTGCGGGGATTAAATAAATAGGGTAGATTTTTGAATTTCCTGGTTTAAAATTAAAGTTGTGTGTAATGTGGGTCAGTGCCTTTAAATCTTGTAGTCCAAAAGAAATCTTGGAATTAAAGAGTTACCAAATATGGAAAGAGGCACTCTTTTTTGGACAAACTAAAAATGAAAGGTAGACATTCATTTTGGAACGGGGGAATATTGGTTAGTATCAATAATTAACTGGAAGACATCTTCCCAAAAAGGACCCTAGTACTCCTAAGAATCAGAGTCTTCATGGTACGAGCAAAGGCACATCAATATTACATTGAGGATTCTTATTCTAGGGGAGTGGACCACATTTATGCTTGTTAGGTTGATGATATACCGTGTATACCATTGCCTCCACATATGAAGACACAATTTACACTCGAAGGTAACAAACAGATAGGAAATCTCACTTCAGGATTGGTTCGGGGACCATCAAGACACTGAGGAAAAGAAATTGCATTAAGAAAGTGATCGATTTCAACTCTTTCACCTTATAAAGAGAGAAAGACATGTTCAAGATAATTTATGTGAACTTGCCTTAGTTGGGGGCTGTTTGTTTTTCTCTGATTCTAAATGAACAGATATTGAATTAGAATGATCTGAATTAATAGTGAATACATTCCAATGCATCGATTATTTAATGGTTAATCGGTATTGTGCACTTTTGTGAATGAGATGAACTGCTCGAAAGCCTAAGACAGTGAGTGATTTGAATAATAATCTTTTTTTTTGTCTTTTTTTTTTTTTTTTTTTTTTGAATGAAAATTTATTAGTATATGACTTTTGAAAATGAGACAATCCACGAAAACGCCTAAGATGGTGAGTTATCTGACTAATATTTTTTTCCCTACTCAATCAGCATCTTAGGCTTTAAGGTTTTTGTCTCATTTTTCAGAAATTCAGCTGTCACGCCCTCTTTTTCCCAAAAAAATTAAAGAGCTGTTCAATTTAAAAGTAATGATTTTATTTCAAGGTATAAAAATATTTAGATAAAATTTGGAGTCACCGGACAAACTAAAGGTGTGTCAAGTCACCAAAAGGTACCTTGGAACACCTTTGATTCGCCTAATGGTCTGCGTCAGAGATTCGGTAAGGTTTTCAGTTAACTCTCGGGAAGGTATTAGGCACCCTTAAGTCCTGTGCCAGCACATCTGCTTTATTTTTACGGATTAATTTAAGAAAATATGTGGTTGTTATATTTTGCCATTAATTTAAAATCATACTTTGATTATTCAAAAATGAAAATACTTCATCGAATTGGATTTACCTTGCACTCAAAAAATCAATATTCACATTGATTAAAAGAAAATAAGCTTAACCTAATTTAATTAAACATGGATCATATTAAAGCAAAAACGTGTTGTTTGCGAAAACATGGTTGTTTTATAAAAAGGAGACTGTTTGTCAACAAAATTAAAAGAGCATTTCACTTAGGGCTTTTTACACATATATACAAATCTACATCCCTATATTTAAAAAAATAGCAACATTTCTCAAATTACAAGACATAACATTATTTTTCCTAACATATTTCCCAATAATAAACTCATTTCACTTTCATTTCCCTAAATTACAATATCTCTCACTTACTCTCTCTTCCTCCCATCACCCCACCCCTTCCCCCCACCACCCCACCCCAACCCCCACCACCCCATCTCCATCACCCCACCCCCACCTCCCCAGCACCATCACCCCACCCCCACATAGGCTACTGAGTGGCTGGGATGTTCTTCCTGAGGTATAAGATCTTTCTTTAAATTCATAATTTTTTTTTTTTTTTGTATTTTGGTAGATCTGATCAAGATTTAGGATTTTACCGCATCAGGTACGGTAAAAGACTTAATTTTTATGTGTTTTATGATTAAATATTTAGATCTGTTGTGTTTTTACCATCACGTGGTCTTTGTTTGCAGATTTATTGTATTTCAGGGTTTGTTTTGTACTTCTTCATACTTGAGGGTAAAATCTGACCATATATTGTTGAATTTTTCTATTTTGTTTAGAAATTATGTATTTTTAATCTGATCTTACTTAAATTAGCTGTTTTTAGGGATATTTTGATCCTTTTTTGATGTTTCCATTAGATTTGAATTTTTACCTTTAATTTGTTATTACTATAATGCATATTTATACAAATTAGTAAAATTGTATATTGTTCTTTTTCTATAAAAATTATGAAATAGTTCAGAAACAGTAGAAACAACACACGAGTAGAATGAAACGATGCAGAAACAATTAGATATAGTGCTGAAACAACTTGAAATATCGTCGATAAAATTCGATACAGAGCAAAAATAGTGAAGACACAGCAGTGAAATAGCGGAGATATAGTGCTGAAACGATGCAGAAACAGTTTGAAACAGCACAGATATAGTGCTGAAACAATGCAGAAACAGCGCTGAAACAATGCAGAAACAGCGCTGAAACAATGCAGAAACAACGCAGATACAGTGCTGAAACAATACAAAAATAGTTTAAAACAGCGCAGATACAGTGCTGAAACGATGCAGAAATATTTTGAAACAGCGCAGGTACAGTGCTGAAATGATGTAGAAACTGTTTGAAGCAACGCATATACAGTGCTGAAACGATGCAGAAATAGTTTGAAACACCGCAGATACAGTGCTGAAATGATGCATAAACAGTTAGATACAGTGAAATTAGGGCTAATGGTGGGTGAAAAAGTGAAATTGGTGGGAAATGGGAGGAGGAAAAATGATATCAGAGGAAATAGGAGGAAGAATATAAGGGTTTGCTATGTTATGAGAAAATATTGCTATGTTTTTGCTATGTTTTGTAATTAACTTTTCCTTTCATCTATAATGGGTAATTTTGCTAAAATATTGCTTTTTGTAAAAACTTCTAAAGCTTGTACTTTTATGTAAAAATCTGAAAACATTTGCAAGGATGGTCCGTTGATTCTGTTACTTTTCATTTTTGTCACAAATTGCAAAGTTGAAGTGGTCAGATTCTTTAATCAGAAATATAGCTCGTTTCTTTCAAACAATAATTTTTACAGTGATGTCCTTCATTTACCTACTTCATTTCAGATTTGTCCTAATTTGCAAATATTGCACTATGTGCTATTTATGTCTAAAAGTAATCTAGATTTAAACATGTTAAAGGGCCAAAGTTAGCTAATTCTCTCACGTATCTCTTTTTCTTAGGGCTTTTTATACAAATATACAAACTTACACCCTATATTACAAAAAAATAGCAACATTATACAAAGTACAATGCATAGCAATATTTTTTCTAGTACATTACTTCCAATTCCAATCAAAACACCCAAAGTAACAAAGCACAAGAGAAATCTACCCATTTTTAAAAAAATATAAATTTAGAATATGTCCATACATTTATTTTTGGATTATTTTGGAATTTGGATAACTAGTCCTTCACAGAGCAGTTACCCCACTAATTACACAGTCCAAAACTCAACTCTGAAGCAGTTAAAATTTTTGAAAGAAAAAGAAGTGCTTAAGCTAACGAAGGCTTTCCAGTAGCAGCAGGACCCCATAGGAGAGAGGGACAGTAGCAGCGGAGTAGTAGTGACGTCGCCGGTGGTAGGGCGACCGTACATCGACGGTTGAGTGTCATACGGAGATCCAGATCTGTTGCTGAAATCGTGTTCCATGGATTTCACTCATTCCGATCACAAACACTTGACAATTTTGAAAAAATTGAGAGGAAATGACAATCGAAAGTTTTGATTTCTATTAATGGCGAAGCTTGGTGGTTGTTTTGTCCGAAAAGAAATGCACCAGGCTATGGTGATGAGTTTTGCTGTGATGTCGAGGTAATACTTAGTTCGTAAATGGAACTTAGGAGGTTGTGGCAGTGATGTTGATTACATGAGGGCTTGAGGATGTGGCTATTACAAGTTTATGGTAATGGTGATGATTTAATGAGGTGACACGACAGTTTGTGATGGTTTAAGTATTGGCTGTTAGTAAAAGTAGTGTCATTAGCATCTTTAATCACATAATTCAAGAGTAAATATTAGTTTGAACAATAAAATTATCAACGTTTTATGATCTATTGAAGTATTGGTAGTATTGTATTAGTTTGAAACAACGTCGAAACAGTCTGAAACAATACAGAAACAGACTTGAAACAGTTAGATACGGTGTAAAAATAGCGCAAATACAGTGAGATACGGGCTAGAAACAGTTAGATACAATGCAAAAATAATGAGATACATGCCAGAAACAGTTAGATACCAGGTGGTTGGTAGCTGAGATGCAGCGAGATACACCGAGATACAGTGAGATACGAGTTGGTTGGTAGTTGAGGTATAGTGAGATACATAGCAAAAATAGTGCAGATACATCATTAGTAAAAAATTCTGAAATAAATGTAAAAAATAATGTGAAACAACGCAAAAAAGGTGAAATGATTTAGAAATAGTGAGAAGCAACGCACAAACAGGATGAAACAATGCAGAAATAGTCTAGAAGCAGCTAGATACATTCTAGAAATAGTTAGATACAGTGCAAAACATGTAGATACAACGAGATACTATAAGATACAATGAGATACGATGGGGTTGGTAGTTGAGATCCACCGAGATACAATGAGATATGAGGTGGTTGGTAGTTGAGATACAACGAGATACGATGTAGTTGGTAGTTGAGATACAATGAGATACGATATGGTTGGTAGGCGAGATACGGTTAGATACGAGGTGGTTGGTAGTTGAGATACAGTGAGATACAACGAGATACGAGGTGGTTGGTAGTTCGGATACAATGAGATACGATGTAGGCGAGATACGGTTAGATACGAGGTGGTTGGTAGTTGAGATACGATGCGATTGGTAGGCGAGATACAGTGTAGTAGTTGAGATACAATGAGATACGATGTGGTTGGTAGGCGAGATACGGTTAGATACGAGGTGGTTGGTAGTTGAGATACAATGAGATACGATGTGGTTGGTAGGCGAGATACGGTTAGATACGGGGTGGTTGGTAGTTGAGATACAGTGAGATACAATGAGATATGATGTGGTTGATAGGCGAGATACAGTTAGCTACGAGGTGGTTGGCAGTTGAGATACAGTGAGATACGATGAGATACGATGTGGTTGGTAGGTGAGATACAGTTAGATACGAGGTGGTTGGTAGTGAGATACAGTAAGACACAACGAGATACGATGTGGTTGGTAGTTGAGATATAATGAGATACGATGTGGTTGGTAGGCGAGATACAGTTAGATACGAGGTGGTTGGTAGTTGAGATACAATGAGATACGAGGTAGTTGGTAGTTGAGAAACATCAAGATATAATGAGATACAACGATATACAGTGAGGATGAGATGAGGAAAAATGAATTTGGGGGATATAGGAGGAGTAAAAGTGAAATTGTGGGAAATGGTGGGAGGAAAAGTGAAATAGGTGAAATGGGAGGAGCAAAAGTGATAGTGAGGGGGAATAGGAGGAAGAATGTAAGGGTTTGGTATGTTATGGGAAAATATTGCTATGGTTTTGCTATGTTTGTAATTAACTTATCCTTTCCTTTATAATGGGTAATTTTGTTAAAATATTGCTATGTTTTGTAAATAACTTCTAAAACTTGTACTTTTATGTAAACAATCCTTTTTCTTACATACCTGCTTAGCCCAACGATATAGACATACAACACACGAATCCTACCTTTCATTTGATCTATTTTTATTAACAACTACTTTAACTAAAAACTAGCCAAAACAACATACACATAGCAAAATATACATTCATGAGCCTTTAAACACACAAATTTTAGTGTTATTTCAATAGCGAAAATGCTTAATACATATAAATTTTACAATGTTACCTAGTAAAGGAGACCTTAGAGCTCAGCAAAGTCGATCCACTAGCTAAAATACCAAGACACGTACACAACAAAGCCACAAAAATCAGCAACTAAAACAACCCTTAGAACCTCTATTGAACCTTTAAAATAACTAGAATTATTCTCCAAAAGACCTTTGATGTAAAGCATTTTGGCTCTAAATTTTCCTACCAAACTTACTTATTTATTTTTTCTCTCCAATATTTTTGCTCTCATTCAATGTGATTTTCAGTTGGTTGTTATGTGTTAAAATGAGGAGTAAATGTTCCTATTTATGGTAAAAAAAATGAAGGCAGAGGGGGTGGAGTATCCACTTGTAGAAAAGTACAACCCCGCACCCTTATACTTGAGTATTTTTAGAAATTGTACAGCTGCTAGGACTGACTTGAACTGTTTCATCCACCCTATGTTGTCCAAAATGCTAAAAATAGGCTTTCCTATTGAAAGGACAGCCTATGGGCTGGGCTAATTGACTAATATGCCTATTGGGCTTACACTAAAACCCAAAATCCCTTTAAACGCTAGAAATTAAATCTGAAATATAATTATATCAGCTCCAAAACTAAACTTAAACAACTTATTAGGCCATATCAAATTCCCAGTTGACTAGGCCCTAAGAACACAGATGGACCAAAACACAAAAAATCCAACAGTTCAAATTTCTAACTAAGAAGGACTAAGAATCCAACCAAACTAATGTTTTAAGTTCTGGGTACATCAACGTGGACTTCAAACTAATAAAAGACAGACTAACAACTGAACATAACGGACAAATAGAGTTATTGTGAACGACCAGCCACACTCAAACAAAGCTGGGGTTGTAGACTAAGCAAAAGGAGCCAGTTCATTTTAAGCTTAGAATAACAGGCAGTCAATAAAGTTCTCAAACTCAAACAAGTCATCATGAAAACAAACTGCATACACCTATTACGCTCGAAACCAGATTTAAACAAACCAAATCGTGTTTTACTAAACACACGGGCATGAGACATTTAAGTTCAAATTCTATCAACAAATGAAAATCACAGATCTTAGAAAATGGCACACACATAATCTAATACTGGTCTAAACATGATTTCCCTAGCTTAAGCAAACATCAATGAACAATGAAAGATAAGTTGGGGTGCTATCATATCTAAACTGCCAAAGAAAACTGCTTCGACAACAAATAATGTTGCCCACTGCATCAACCTTGCAGCATCGCTGCATTGTCCTGTCATGCCTCTACTACTGATGCCACTGATTCGTCCAAAAGCTGCTTTTCATCACGCCACCAATCATCATTACACGACCAATTTCCAGTCACCTTATTTCCATTTCTTAATTGAAATGACCCTAATAGGGTCGTTTCTATTAGGGAAGGGAAGGGAAGGACACAAAAAGCTAGTAAAAGAAAGAAACAGGAAGGAGACGTCGGAGAAAAGTGGCCGGAGTTGGGTTTTTCGCCTCTGTTTTGGTCCGATCTATGCTGATTTTCTTGGATTTTAGAAAAATTAGTAGTAGATGTGGAAAGAGTACGTTGAGACGGTTTCGGGAAGGTATACATTGATATTTTTCGACCGCCAGCTGTGGTGGTCGGTGGTCCACCGGTGATTGCTGTGGTGAGCAGGTGGAGGTGACTTCCGGTTGTAAGGGGAATAGAGGGCAGGCTGGCCCCAAGTCTTAAGGGGTCGTTTGGTATGCGGGATTGGACTAATAGTCCCGGAATTAAATTTGGGACTACATTAATCCCATGTTTGGTTGTTGGGATTAGCTAAGTTGGGAGAGCTTTTATCCCAAAATGATGTAGGAGGTGGGTTTATTTATCCCACTTTTAGTCCAAATTTTAATCCCGAAATTTGTAATCCCGGGATTATCCACTTTGTACCAAACGACCCCTAAGAGGCTTATGTGAGAGTGAGGCAAAAAATGAGAAAAAAGGCTATATATATGTGTATATATTAAAGTAAACATACCACAGATAGGAAGGTCTTAAGCACTTGAGCTCTGGCACTCCTCCCTTTGGATTGCTGGATAGACCATAATAGTTCCAGATTCCACACCATTGCTTGTCTGCTAATGGTTTGTCATGTTAAAAGTTTGGTCCATACAGCAGCAGCAGCATACACACACTAAAAAAGAGGCTATATAAAAAGGGAGGAGTGCCAGAGCTCTCTAGACCACCTTTTAGGAGTTCTTGGTTTGTCTCCTAATATAAAAAATATTGTACTTACCTATTTGTTCTAGACCTTTACCTATTTTCTTCATCTCTGTAGTTCCTTCATCTGTCAATGTTGTGCCTTTTGGGACTTCCATGAATCCTTCTTCAATAATGAACCACAATCCAATATCAATAAAAAATTCTTTCATCTATTGATACCAACTCTCAAAATTTTCACTTTTTCCATCAAACACAAAAACGGGACAACTTTCTAAAATGATTATATCATCCATCTATATATTTTTTTTATACCCACAAGCCACATGCTTGGATTTCACTGGCTCTGATACCAATTTGAAGGAACTCAAATACCGAAAAAGTATTTTATTAATAGAACTATAGAGAGAAAGTTGGAGTCTTTGCTCTATCACTCATAAACTCTTAAACTCACCACAACTCACCACAAGAATAATGGGTAGCAACACCCCTTATTTATAAGTAGCAAACAAAGCGTACATTGACTAGAACTAAAAACCTATTCGAATATGGTTTAACCAAAACCCAACTAGACATTAATTAAATAAACTATCAAATATTAAATTCTAAAATATTTAGGAATATTGTTCTTGGTTTAATTCCTACCTGAGATAAAATGAAATGGAGGGAGTAAAATAATTTAGAAATCTTGGAACTTATACGACCAAACAGTCATGATTTCCTAGAATGGTAAGTAAGAGAGTCGTGCAATAATAAACAAAATATCTGGAGAAGGCGATGAACAAAGAACCGAAACCATTTATTTAATAAGTATGTAGTACTCTCGAGAAGGACAGAAAGGATAATTGAAACCTCCAAATTTACACTTGGTTGTTGATATAATATATTAATCAGAAACGATGGATCATGAACAAATATTAAACCAATATGACACTATATATTGCATGAGCTAATTACCACCTAAATGTAGTTATTAGCTCATCCATAATATAAAAAATATAGTATTTGCACAGTAGAAAAAGAGCTACTGAAGAAATTTAAATTAAAGACGAGTGCCAACTGTCACAGTCGAGAGAGGACTGTTCCATTAATTAAATTTGGCACTTTGCATGAAGCCTTCTCCTCGCGGTTAATGTTTGTCCACGTTAGATGCTGTTTTTTTGGAGATTCCTAGAATCAAATGGTTTATATATAGAATTAAAAGATAGAATGATGTGTTCACAGCTACTTGAGATCTTTTTTACTAGTATTTAATATTTGACTTATTCATCACGTGCTATATCATGAATACTTCTGTTTTTACGTCGTCGGGGGTACTGAGGAAAGGAGCATGGGCTGAAGAAGAAGATATTCTCTTAAGAAAATGTATTGAGAAGTACGGGGAAGGAAAGTGGCATCAAGTTCCTGTTAGAGCTGGTAAAACCTCTGGCAAACCCTCTGTAACGAACTTATATATATTGTGCAAAGATTTTTTTTTTTTTTTTTTTTTTTTTTGTATGTTATCAGTGTAGTTTAATCGTTATCCATTATATTACCAATAAATGCTTATCATATAGAGATTTAATCTCAATTCTAGTATCGTATGAGCACCTTGACTATATAATTTATACAGTCGCTACATATTTAATTAAACTTATGTTTTTATACTGTGAACACTTGTAGGTTTAAATAGATGCAGGAAGAGCTGCAGACTAAGGTGGTTGAATTATCTAAGACCAAATATAAAGAGAGGTGACTTTTCTCCGGAGGAAGTGGACCTTATTCTAAGGCTTCATAAGCTTCTCGGCAACAGGCAAGAACTTGTTCGTATATAACACTCGATTACTGATCCCTCTCATCTCCATTCCGAGTAAAATACTTAAAATGTCACTCAACTTTGAGAAATATGTGACCAAAGTCATTTTACTTTGAACTGTACTAACAAAGTCACTCAACTTAAGGTAATTCTCACCAAAAGTCATTGTAACCGAATTTTGCACAGTCATCCCACCGGAAATCTGACATGACATTTTTATTTTTAATTATATATACATGTGGCATACTTTATTTTCCATATAGGATTTTATAATAAGTTGATTTATTTTATAAGGATTTGAAAAGTGTTCTTTTAAATTATCACAATAATAGAATATTGTGTCCTAGCTAAACTGCTACAGGTACTGTCGAAGTATTAGCTTTACTACTCTTTCAAGTACTTAACTCTTTAATTAGTTACGGTTAGAATCATTATTTTTTGCAAATCTATTAGTTAAATATATATTTTATATAATAAATAATAGGTGGATAGGAAAAATGAGACTTGGCTCCTCTCCATTATCTAGTGTCTCCATTTTCCTAAGTTCTTATTTGGATGAATGACATTTGGCCCTCCTTAAAATCAGTGTTCAAGATTTAATAGGGTAAATAAAGGTATTTAACTATGGTTTGGACAAAATATCTTTCCATTTCCATTTCAAATTCAAATTATCTTAAAGAATCCTTTAATTTAGCAGCAAAATTTCACCCCGCCCGTCCCTCCAAACCTAAATTTCGATCATCTCAAACTTGAACTTTTTTTTAGTTTAATTCTTTATAGGAGTAATTTTTTGCTATTGTTCGAGAATGTGCACTCAAAAAATTAAGAAGCATTTTAAATAATAATTATATTAATAGTTAAACAAACTCATCTTATTTTAGATATAGAAGTATAGAAGACCTATGTGATTTCTATAAGTATTACGAATTGGTTGGAAAGTTTCTTTCCAAGATAAAATGTGAATAACTATGAGCAGAATATTAGGTACTATCTTCGCAACTAGTTTTAACTGATGTGATTGTGTGAAAAGAATTTCTTCGCGTATTGTATTTGAGTAAATTGACATTATTAAATCTTGTCTTGTTAATTCTATTTGTTACCATGTTATCACTTGTAAATAGTTTAACACTATTTTTGGTTTCTGCTATATTTTTGAGATTGGATTAGCAAAAATAAAGTCTTATTAAAAATAAATAAATGAATGAAAATTTTGGAGACCGAAAAATAATTTAGGAGGATGGATAAACTTGTTGCTAAATTATAAGATAAGTTAGATGCTTTGAATTTAAAATGTGAAGATATATGTTTCTAACCATGGTTAAACACTTAGTTTTACTTCATTAAATCTAGACCATTTATTTTGAAAAGGGAGCCGGATCCGAAAAAATGGGTAGGAGAAATGGGTTATGGATCTCGAGTTGGGTTAATCAACTAATTATAAAATCCTACATGGAAAATAAAGTGTGCCACATGTATATATAATTAAAAATAAAAATGCTATGTCAGATTTCTAGTGAGATGACTGTGAAAATCCGGTTACAATGACTTTGGGTGAGAATTACCTTAAGTTGAGTGACTTTATTAGTACAATTCAAAGCAACGTGACTTTGGTCACACATTTCTCAAAGTTGAGTGATCTTTTAAGTATTTTACTCTCTCCATTCCCTTTTGTTAATTTCTGTATACATAGTCAAGTTTTTTTTTAAATTCTAACTTCTATACACGAACAATACTAAAAGAATTCCTATCATATTAAATCACTTAAAAGAACCTTAACCTGGTGGCGTTCATAAAAGTAAATTAATTAGTACTCCTAACTTGAAAAGATATATATAAGACAGATTACCTGTTAATTAAAATAGTAAGCTTTTTTTTTTACTAGGTGGTCACTTATTGCTGGGAGACTTCCGGGAAGAACGGCAAACGATGTGAAAAACTACTGGAATACTCAACTTCTAAGGAGGTCAAACTTTGCTCCTCCTCAGCAACACCAAAGGAAATGTACTAAAGCAATTAAGATCATGGCCAAGAATGTCATAATAAGACCTCAACCTCGGAACCTCTCAAAATTAGCAAAGAACAACGTCTCAAACTACAGTACTATACACAAGGATGAACATAGCAAACAGAAAATGTTCATCGAGAAGCCAACAGCGGCCGAAGTCGTATCGAGAGATAACAACGTTGAATGGTGGACGAATTTATTACTGGATAACTGCAACGGATTCGAAAAGGCAGCACCTGAAAGCACTTCAGCATTTAAGAACATAGAAAGTTTGTTAAACGAAGAACTATTATCAGCATCGATAAATGGTGGAACCAACTATCCCATGCAAGAAACTGGAGACATGGGTTGGAGTGACTTTTCTATTGATTCTGACCTCTGGGAATTGCTACTCCAATGAATTAAGATATATGATTGGTGCTGTTATCTTGTACGTGTGATGTAATCTCAATAAATTGTCTGTACTTTATGTCCCAAGAACAACTATTTAGGCCCATTTTGATTCCCGTGTACTTCATTGATCTTTCTGTTCCTTCACGTATTCAAAGACTGAGATGTTGAAACCCAGTACTCCACTTTAGTTTATTAATCTTCCGTAAAAATAAAAAGAAAAATTAGAAATATATAGTCTTAAACTTGCTATGAGATTTATACAGCTATAAAGTTATTATGGCGGTTAAAATAAAATGTTTAAAAGTTAAATTTCATATAAAAATATTATTTATTTTACAAGAGACTAAATGAGAAATAATACAAGTATCACATACCATAAACCACAAATCTCATTGCGATTGTTGTAGTATATAATATACTTCACTTTTATGATTATAAATCTCCTTCCTTTTGTGGATAATTAATTGTAAATATCTTTTCAACTAGTTAATAGTATTAAAAAAATTTAACTATCAATTTATATAAGTTAAACTCATACTACAGTATAGTGATTATATGTGTGACTGATGTTAGGCTAAAAATGCATATATTTTAGTATTAGTTACATCATATTTTGGTGCTTTTGTGGATTATTTTAGCGTGAACAATAGTATTTTGTGCTTATATTGGGTGTTTGAATGTGTAGGAATCAAGTAACATGAAAAGTGTTAAAGTTTGATGATTTGGAGCAAAATGGAGTTAATTTACAACGTTGTAAGGTGCCAAGGCCGTGGATTAGCCATGAAAGGAATTTGAAGACGAAATGTCACGGCCCAGCCATCGTAAAGCCATGATTCAGCCATGAAGTTGAAAGCAGAATTTCGCAAGTGCATGGCCCAGGCATCGTAAGGCCATGATCCAGCCATGAGGCAAATTTTCTGGCGAAAAGTGGCGAGGGGCAAACTTGTCCACGAGTTTCACACGAGGTATAAAAGGTTTTCTAACCTATTTTCAGCCTCCATCTTGACTTGGGAGAGCAAGACCACCATTGTTGAAGCACTTTGGAGCTTGGAAACGCATCAAAACCATTGGAACTGAAGAATCAAAGAGTTTTTCTCAACTTTTCTTATTCTCTTTCCTATGGGTGTTGTTTTAACTATGAATTCATTATTGTTTAATACAATTATGAGTGGCTAATTTACCCATTCTAGGGTTGATTGTACCACTCCAATACTATGTGAATTGATTAATTGATTTTGATGAATGAAACTTGATTATTCTTCCTATCTAAGTATTTACGTTTTGTTTGCTAATTGATTGGAAGGGCCCCCAATTGATTGCTCCCTTTATCCTTGTGCGTTTAGGAATAAATTCACGAGTTAGGGTTAAATGCTTAGCAATATTTCAACCTAAAACCAAGGAATTACTTAGGTTGTCAATAGGGTGAGTTGTGACCACCGAGCCCGATTGTGAACCATACTTGTAGTTCTAATCATCTTCATTAATTAATTAGAAGATTAGTTAGTGAAAGTCATAGCTAGTGCACGGAAGTGGTTAGTCGTGAATTTGAAGCAAGTGTTCAATAGGAAGAACCAAGTTGAATTCGTTGATTCATTAGTCAATCACATAGGTAGGAGTCGGTGTAAATCAATTCTAGGCTTTTAATATCCTTGCTTGATTACTTTTTATTATTTTGCTATTTACCTTATTGTTATTTAGTTTCTATTTTAAAACCATCATTAAAATATAAACTCTTGAAGTTGGTTGATTAGATAAATTAGTTAGATTGACGACTGAATTACGAGTGTTCTCTGTGGGATTCGACCTCGGGGCTTTAAATACCGAGCTATATTTACCGCGACCGCTTAATTCCTTTTATAGGGCGGAGTTGGGCGTGATCAGTGACCTTCTTCATCTCTTTACGATTATTAAACTACAGAAAGGATGAAAGTGCCACGAAAGAAGGCAGCAACAAGAACACTGTAAGTTAAAAATAGCTGGTTATTTATATATCAAATCAAACTATTCGTCGTTAATAATAATGTGAAATACAAATTATTTAATTATGATTCACTGATAAATATGTAAATTAGATTTGACTATATTTGTATTTATCGGATCACATTGTAAACATTTGCCTACAACAGACGATGGAATGAAAGACTTTCCGTTGCTTCTTGTTTGGCAACGAAATGATTGTTTGATTTCTACTGTTTGTTCACATGCCATATATAAAGAATCCACGAATATACATCCTGGACCACAACTACATTTGCAAAGGCAGAGGAGTTTTGGAGGAGGGGGCATGTCGCCCAAAAAATTTCACCGCATGCCCTCCATAAGGGGTGGTTTTACAAAATTGTCCGTACTAAGGAATGTTTTAGCAAAATGCCCTTATTTAGTCTGGAGCCAAGACTTCAAGGCAAAAATTTTGTAAGTCTTGACAATTAGCTATGCTTCAAGGACAAGTGCTGTTTTACAAATACTTCAAGTTATATGGCGAGAATACAGGGAAGACTGGAAGGGGCAAGTAATTGTCAAGATTTACGACGAAGTGCGACAAGTGTTGCCTTTTGCGAACATTTGTCGTTCAAGTGTTGGCAAATCGAGCAGGGGTCAAAGGCAAGTCTTGCCTTTTGCCAAGACTTACGGCCAAGTGCGGCAAGTATTGCCTTTTGCTAATACTTGAAGGGATAAGTGTTGAAAAGCGAAGAAATATAAAGACAAGTCTTGGCTCTGACCTTAAAACTTGGCAGGGGTATTTCCGTCTGGATTTTTTTCATTAAATCTTAACGGGGGCATTTTTGCAAACTATCTGTTAGCGCGGGCAAAAAGGCTAACCATTGCTTCCCGTGTCATATTTTTGCAAATCAGCCCATGTTCGCCTCCAAGCTCCCCGGGAAAACCGATAAATGGCACCAATAGCCACTTTAAGGCCTGTTATTTAGCGATTAGTTAGTATTTATAATATATTTATTATTTAGCCACAATTTGAAATAGGAACAAACTTTAGGACTTGATTGTATTGGATAAAATCATATATAGCCGTGCCAAATAGATCTGATAACATATATCTCGAAGACAAAATATTGCTTACGATGAAGTGAATCCCAAAGATAGCGCTTCCACCCCCCCAACATGTCTATAGTTGGATCATTCCGTCGATTAATTGTCTCTCGGATACAATGAGTGAACCCAGCTGAATATACAATTGTGAATAGGGGTAGAATATCAGAAGTTGGTTGTTGACAACATTTATTCATATGATCGTGGCTCCGGACCATTACGCTTAGTGAAATGATGAGAGATTCTCATTGAATGCACGTCAATAAATCTTACTTAATATATAAACCTCCCTTACCCTCTTATGTAGGACATCTAAAATATTATCTTACTCATATGTATTACTGAAAGCAATAAAAAATTTCTCTTTCTCTCTTACTTTGGTCTATTATCTGACAATTATTTTACAAATCTTGTTGCCGGAAACAACATATTCCAGACAGACAGATAAGTAGTTCCACTTGTTCACTTTCAATCACTTTATTTTTACAATTGTATCGCTGTTATTTGATATTATCTTGATAAAATCATATGCTTATGGCTTAAAATAAAAATTCAATTGTTTGATCTATTAATTCAATTTTTAGGTTAAACAGTTTGGCGCCCACCGTAGGGCCCATACAATTGTTAATTGTTCCAAATCCTTGTTAATTCTTCACTTGTTCTTTTTTCAAATCTTTTGAACATGTTAGGAAACAGTGAACAATCTCCATGCAAAACAGGAATTTTCGATGCTTCATTTCCAACAGATAACACTACAGCTACACTGCATGGCAATGATGCTCGTAGAGAAGACCTTCTGGAGAATAGCCAACAACCACTCCAACCTTAAGAGGCAGCGACGTCTGCTTCCGTAGCCAGGAAGAAAGAGTGGGATAAATGGTTGAGTGCTGTAACTTCAAATGAGATTCCAAGAACTCCAACTCCGGTCAGGACAAGCACTAAAAGGATCACCCTACTGATTCGAAGACTGGCGGACGTCTGGCTGGTGCATGTCTTGGAAATGGATCGGGAGGCTCTGGTGCTGATGTCTAAGAAGATCTGGGGACCTAAACTCAATCGTTACTGGGGTCGTACTCAAAGAGTTCCAAGAATCACTTCGAGAAGAGCTTAGAGAACAGGCAAATCGTATTAATCAACTACCCGAGGTTCCGCCTGTCATCAAAGGAATTGTTTCGGCCAAGTATTCTCAGCAACCTTAGAAACCAAGCATTAGACCTTTGCCCATTCCTTAAAAGTTCAAAATGTCCGATTTGTCAAATATGATGGAACAACTGACCTTCAAGACTATGTCACCATTTATTCAACTGGAGTGAAAGAAAATGATTTAACAAAGGATGAGATTGACCCCGTCTTGGTCAAGAAGTTTGGGTATATCTTTGCAATAACTAAGTACTCACTTCTACTCGAGAATTCTATTGGTTCTTTTGCAGAAATGGCGGATGCCTTCATAAAAGATCACTACAAAACTCAGAATGTGGAGATGCGAAAAAAGGACATATTCAAGATTCAACTAAGAGATGATGAGCTCCACCAGGAATCCATAGATTGGTTCCAACGGGAGCATATACTATAGCTGAAAGTGTTAATTGGGCATTTATTACCTTTGCTATGGGGATTTATCCAAAACGTGTCGAGGCTACAAGAAAATTATAGGAAATCCTTAAGGAACATCCGACTAAGACTTGAGATGATGTGTACTGTTATTTCTGCTCGAGCTTCGGATTGAAGAAGACGTAGTTCGACCAAGTGATTATTCGAGAAATGGTGGATATGGAAGTCGTTCGGAAACATTTTCAAGGTGAAATAATGATGATCGTAGAGATTCGAGTACTCGTTATGAACCGTACTATTGGTCTTTATGGGCGGATTGATAAGGACACAATAGTCAGTCAAGCAGAAGTTTGGGTCGGAGAAACAACACAGTATCTTTGGAAGTTAAAAAGATTCACACCTTCCTCGGTTGGCAAACTACAATTTCAACATCAGCAAAATTCAGTTGGTTGATACTTTTGCGAACAATTGGTGATAAGGTTACATATCCCCGAGATATGAAAACAAATCCCGAAAAAGTAGTCAAGAATTTTGGTGCAAATTCCATGGAAATCATGGACATCTAACTGAAGATTGTAAGGCATTAAGATGGAAATGGATCACTTATTTAGGAAGGGTTGTTAAAAGACTTACATAACGGCAAAGGGAAGCAGACATACTCGAGGAACCGAGGAGAACACAATGTGGTGCTGAACATTCACCCATGACCCTAACCCCAAAGCGGAATGTGAACATGATTACAAGAGGATCAAAAGTTAGTGGAAATACATACATAAGATTTTTCAAAGTTTCAGTGACTCATAGTGAATAGCGGAAGTCCAACCGGGAAGCCGAATCTGTGGATTACATTACATACAATGATCCGGATCCTAACGGATTGTTATTCCCACATCATGATGCGCTGGTAATAACTCTTTGAATACTTGATACTGATGTCAAAAAAGTCTTACTAGATGCAGGTAGCTTTGAGTCATAGATTTTTAGAAGATGCAGTTGTCAGATAAGGTCATTTCACAATCTAGGGTGCTCTTTAGGTTAAAAACCTGGAGAGTCTATGCCCATGAGTAATCAAATGATCAAATTCTCGACCAATTGGGGAGTTCGGGAGATTAGAGGAGAGCAACAGAAGCCAACAGTTACTCAATAATAGGGGACAGGATCGAGCTAGCAGTTTTCCAACAAATAGCGATTAAAATAATTTCTCATACATTATCATAATAATTTCATGTTCTCATTTTTCCATATAATTCTTGGTACGAACAATTTTAATGCAAGGCCTTGTTAGTACACATGTTGAAAAGCTTCACCCACGTCATATAACAAAATTTCAATCGTTCTAAGCCTGAATCAAAAAGTATGGCATTTCTAGCGTTGTTTACATCAAAAACCTCGACCCCTGTATCTCTGTCTTGCTTAATTCCTCAAAAAAAAAACAATTGGATCTTTGAGGGAACGTCTTAAGGAGCACTCGGGGACTTATGTTTTTCTTCCAATACTCAAGCTATCGTACCTCAAGGATAACTATCGGGGGACTACACTATATGGGATTCAAGAAGGGAAGAACGACTAATTCATTTAAAACATTCTTAAACTTACAGCCTGACAAGCAGCTTTCATGAAATTATGGCCCCGTTTAGACATGATTCCAAGTCATTGTTTGAAGTAAGTGATTTGAAATCAAGTTGATTTGAAGTTGAAATATTTTTGGACCTACAATTTGAATTTCATAAGTTGTATTTTTTCTTATAAACATGAAGATCCCATACATTTTCAAAAACTATCAAAACATCATAATTCTTATACAATCTTACCAATTGAGAAAATCATAGTTCATAAACAAGGTATCAGAATATTTTAAGACGCTATATTACTAAATTATATATCTCCATATTCCTTTTATAGATAAATGATTACATGCTACTAAAGCATCAGACTTGAAGTGTCTCGAATTGCAAGTCAAACAAGGTCTAAATTTGCCTAAAATCAGGAAGCAAACTAATATACGAACACAATGTTCTAAAATGAAACTTCATTCCTTCAAAACACATCTCGAAGGCTTGAAAAATAACACACAACTACTTCTCAACAATATTCTTCAAAACGAAATGAGTAATTTGATTATGAAATTGGGGCCAAAGAAGAAGTGAGTGACACGACCCGAAATCCGGTTAGGCCGTGCGGGCACCCGACATCCTCCCCTAGACCCGTCGGGCGAACCCTTACAAATAAAATCAGGAAAATAAATAAAACAATTCAGGAATAAGGGAAATCTTTAAAGAAAAAACACAGACATACTGATACCTCTAAGCTGTACAAAAGAAATTACAGCTAACTACCCAACATACTAGGTTTAAGGCTATCCAGACTAGACATCTAAGAGTACAAAAGAAGACAAATACCTCCTGAAGGGAGCAAAACACAACTGAAATAATAACCAATAAACTGGTGGCCATCCGGAATAAAAGCTGGCTCACCCTGACAGCTGAAGTCGTCTTCGCTCCTTCACAACGTGGCGAACTCAATCCTGGAGCGAACCTGCCGAAACGAAATAGATAGACAAGAAACAAACAACAAACAAGGGTGAGTCAAAAGGACTCAATAAGTGGGGCAGACTAGCCACCTCAAAGAATAGGATAGCTAGCCAGGGAGAAAAGAAATAAACAAACAAGATTCCTCTTATTTAAATTATGAAACGGCAGAGCCAGATAATAACTAGAAACACGTATGGAATCGCAAACTCATCAACAACCAGGAACGTAAGATAGCCAAAACATATAGGTATCCCGAACTCGTCAACAATCATAAATCCATCCTGTTGCGGCGTGCAACCCGATCCATATAATTATCCTGCTGCGGCGTGCAACCCGATCCATATATTCATACCGTTGCGGCGTGCAAACCCAATCCCCGCAACCCAGAATACGAGCCAAAAATATATAGGCAAACTGAGATATGTTCACAACATGGTATACCTACCGCATATATAAAACACAACACAATACACACAATAGTCAGTATGCGGTGCAATGAGATGGGATGAATGCGGTATGATGCAATGCAGTCACATATGTCTGATACCTATCTCCGGCGCGGGACTCTCATCGTCTACCAGGAGATATATGCAATAATGACCCTTCACCGGCTCGGGACTCTCATCGATTACCGGAAAGTATATGTAATGATGACCCTTCACCGGTGTGGGACTCTCATCGCCAACCGGGAAGTATATGCAATAAAGACCCTTCGCCGGTGCGGGACTCTCATCGCCAACCGGGAAGTATATGCAATAATGACCCTTCGCCGGTGCGGGACTCTCATCGCCAACCGGGAAGTATATGCAATGCTCAAAACTAAAGTGCAATGCTCATATGTTCAATGCAATACCAACTACAGGGCATAACATATAATATACAATCTAAATTCAAAGCTAAGGCGTAATGAGTACGCCTATCGGCAGCTACACACGTAAGGAAACACGTGGTAGAAAATCCACGAGGCCAAGGGCCTCCAAAGAAATGGATATAAATACTTACCTTGTTACAAAGTTAGTACAGCCACTCAATAACCGCTTTGTCCTTTGGATTCATTGCCAAACGATCCCACTGTGTTCAATAACCAGAAAAATATATCAAATTAGGCTAAAGGCTTCATTCCTCATATCTTAGGGCAATCCAGGTAGGAACCTGAAATCCTATTCGCATACGCAATACGCAGGCCAGGCCTATATACAGGGTTTAAGGTCACATAGCCAAACCCCAAATAATTTACATTTATATGTCGCCAATAACTCACTGAGTACGAATATATAATCAATTTCATTATCGGAGTCCATTTGACCTTTCAAACTATTAATTGAACTTGTTAAAACAATGTCTAATATTCCAAATTTTACCGTTAAAATATATTTAAACACACGTAATAAACTCAAATAATATATTAGGATCATTACCTGAATGTTTCAGGGTAAAAATTCTATCTTTTCTCCGGCTCTTTTCTCATTTTCTGGCATTTTTCTTCCTCCCCGTCCTTTCATTTTCTCTCTGTGTCTGAATCGTTTTTTTGTTACTGCTTCTGCTATACTTAGCATATATGCACTTACCCACCACCTAACTTTTTAATTTTTTTGTCTTTTTGTCTTTTTTTTGTTTTATTTTATTTTATTTTCTTTTCTTAACAAAAATTAAAATAGTACCCTACGATATTCAAAATAATTCCAACTTTTGCATACGAGTTATACAAAATATATGTAACATACTCGCGAAGGCGGATCTCAAATTGGACTCCCGAAACTCAAGATGCGAATTTAAATGAAAAGAAGTCAAATTATTTAACTTTCGGCATTTTAACGGAAACTAGCCGAACACTATCGAAATTTACTTTCGAAAGTTTACAAAAATCACCAATAATCATACGAACCTAACGGCGCTTTCGGATTTCGAATCGGAGCTCATTCGGCAAAACCGAGCTCGAAAATCTCTTTTTAATATTTATCGCCAATAAAAACTGAAACCTTCTTCCGATGCCTACCAAACGAGGTCTGATTTAGCTCAAATTTTACAGACAGGTCCTAATGGACATTATAAATATTTTAAAATTATCGACACGCCAATCGGAGTCCTAACTTCCGAAACGACTGACCGAGGTCGTTTCATTCTCCTCCACTTAAACTCTCGTTCGTCCTCGAACGAGCCTAAATCTAAAGCAAGATTTACGCAGTTAACAAGAGAACTTGCACAACCTTCACTATTCCACGGACATTATCTCATAATTACAGAATCAGAGTTATAACACGCACATCAAACTCTTGGATAAAAACATAGCTGGATAATATGATAACGTCATTGCCCAGCTTATTCTGACTATGCCGATCCTTCCTCGATCACGTGAGGAGAGTTCTACATGTTTGAAACAAAAATACACGGAACTTTGAATGGATTAACATGATTCAGCTGATAATCACCTCTTCGATATACTTTTCGATATAGAATAGGTTGATGGAACTAAGAATTAACTCACGCTTGATGCAATAGAGGGAACTTTTGAAGTACCTTGTCACCACTCACTATAGAAGATTTGATGCAAGCTATATTATTTTTACGAATGCACTATACAACATCTCAATTGATTTAGTATTACCATTCAGTATTTGTAGGAAGACTCCTCCACTTAAAGCACAAACTCATGCAGCTATTTGAATAGGAATAACCATCCTCGCACAGTTTGCTGGACTAAAGAACACTTCGCTAAATAGAGAACGCGGGTCAGACCTGAGCTACCAAATTACTCTCTCGAGTTGCCAAGCAGCTGCAACTCTCGAGTTCACAACTCCATACCTTTGCCGTAAACACCACCGCCTGATGGATGGTATTTCTATATAAAAATTTTGGCAGAGTTTCCCCTGAAACTGGATGATCCGCAAAAATAGAACCAGCACTATACTATACATGGAAATGGATACCCGGATAAACTGATATCCAAAATAATAATATTCTTACCCGGCTACAATAACACGTACTCTGGCTCAACACAGGGAACGTCACAAGCGGCTACCAATCGCCCAAGCTCAGTAGTGCCGGACGAAGAAGAAATGGAAATAGATCGAGGATAGATATAATTAGAGCTTCAGGAAGTTCATCTTCTTATTTGCTTGACTACCAAAGCTAGACTACTTTCGCGTCAAGCGAGCCAAAAAATCGCAATTGAAGAGATAGACATTAAATAAGCTTTATGGAAAAACATCCATGCCAATTTGACCTCCCAATAAAAAGGAAACTTTGACAATTTATCAGTAAACTCTTTTACAACTGAGAGAAGCTCATGGAATAACATGACTCTACTAGCATCTTGAACCGAGAGGAGACACGTAGATCGAGTATCACTTACAAATCACTTTGCACAACGACACTTCCTGATGGTAACGAATAAGAATCCCATCATCCTACCAACACTGATTTTCGAGAAGAGAGGTAAACTGAATTGACATAATAACAGAAGGTGGCGTAACAAGATGCCAAGCTAACAATAGCGATACTCACTGTCAAATCTCTCATATTTAGACTAGAAAAACTAGTAGGGTCTCATAAATGCCAAGAATAAATCGTATCAGAAACTCACCCCTCTACCGCAACCGATTCTTAATTACGACAATATCCAAGGAAACCGTCGAAACATGATAAGACACACCATTTCTAGATCGATCGGAAAGATAAATCTTACTTACAGATAAGGGAAGAAGAAACACACGGGTCTACTACATCGGATGCCTCAGCATCCTGCCAGACTAGCAGTTCATAGTAGTGCCTCTGCAGCTGAGCTGAGCCAATACCCTGACAAGCACTTTCTGGAGAACCACTGCCACCACAATCTCAACCTCTATTGGATGGTGGCATTTCTTCAGCTGATTGAAATTTATATAAAATTCCCTGCAACTGTGCAAGTGTCTGACAAAAGAAAGGATGACTGCCTGCTTGCCGGAGTAAGAGAAAACTCCTCAAAGGATAACCAGACTCACGATAATGATAATACCTTTTTGACTAAAAATGGAAGCTGGAAATATTGTTGATAGCTGTAAAGAAAAGACTGAATCTGATCTTGACGAGCTACTGGCGCACTCTAAGAATCACATGATACAAGCTAAGATAACCTAGAAGATGATCTCCCAAAATAATCAGAACTCTTACCTCCAAATAAGGTACCATGGTTAACCACTAGGGCCACGAGATCTCTTGCTCTCCCGCTCTAACTTATGGTATGCCTCATACCTCTGAGCAATATTAACAAGAACATCAACTGAAATTTCGGCCTCAATCTCTCGAGCCATCTGGGATCTTAAGGAAGGAGAAAGGTCATCAGTAAATCTTTGAATCTCTCGAAAGGCTCATGGACTAGTTCTAATACGTATTCAACCATTCTATAGAATTCAATCTCATATTCTTAAACACCACCAGGTTAACCGACAGGCTACCCTGTCCAATCCACTCAAACTGGCAACACTCTCCATTTCGCTCGCTACTCGAAAGGAATTTTTTTTCCCACGAATCTAGAAGAAAACCGAACCAAGTTAGCTAATAAGAGAGAGAGACCCATCAATTCAAGGCTGAACCTTGAAACTGGAAAGCAGGATAATCAACACTATACCGTTCGATATAATCAAGAGCTTGAAGGATACAAATACCCTGACATTATTTTTTTAAAAAAAAAAAAATTCACGGGGTTTATCTGATGCATTGCTTAAGAATATCGGAAGGTTCAACCGCGTAAAATAATGCAACCTCTTTGGGCACTCGGACCAAATAATTACCTCCGCTAGCTAACCAGCCAGAACAATTGGTGGCGCAACACATGCTGCTTCCGGAACATAATTTACTGCAGCACTATTAAGAACCAGAAAAGGAGCTCCCTGAGACCGAACGTCTCCATCTGCGGCAACCTGATAAGCTGCCTAGCGAATAATAGGTTTTTGTGTATCTACGTCGCCAAGATTCTCGTAAAAGCACCGTAGAGAGCCAAGGGAACCACAAGGCCCTGCTCCCGTGCCCATCGCAAGCTCGTACAGCTGGGACCTCCATAACTAGATCGTCAGCATAATCAAAACTCTCGGGGCTTCGTCAATGCTAGCCCTAGGCTAGACTGCTTCATCTTGAACTCATGTCGTTTTCTGATTTGTCGCGTGAGGGTTCACAATTACCACGAACGAATTAACGAAAATACTTTTGCATCCTAGACCGACGCACGATCAGAAAAGAAGGAAGTGAAACTTCCTAAATGCCATCATAACCTCTCGTAGATAAGTACGGACGTCTACGTACCCATCAGCGAGACTCTACTAGACACTGTCTTAGTCTGGATAGACTCTAAATCGAGCTCTGATACCAACTGACACGACCCGAAATCTGGTTAGGCCGTGCGGGCACCCGACATCCTCCCCTAGACCAGTCGGGCGAACCCTTACAAATAAAATCAGGAAAATAAATAAAACAATTCACGAATAAGGGAAATCTTTAAAAAAAATACAGACATACTGATACCTCTAAGCTGTACAAAAGAAATTACAGCTAACTACCCAACATACTAGGTTTAGGGCTATCCAGACTAGACATCTAAGAGTACAAAAGAAGACAAATACCTCCTAAAGGGAGCAAAACACAACTGAAATAATAACCAATAAACTGGTGGCCATCCGGAATAAAAGCTGGCTCACCCTGACAGCTGAAGTCGTCTTCGGTCCTTCACAACGTGGCGAACTCAATCCTGGAGCGAACCTGCCGAAACGAAATAGATAGACAAGAAACAAACAACAAACAAGGGTGAGTCAAAAGGACTCAATAAGTGGGGCAGACTAGCCACCTCAAAGAATAGGATAGCTAGCCAGGGAGAAAAGAAATAAACAAACCAGATTCCTCTTATTTAAATTATGAAAAGGCAGAGCCAGATAATAACTAGAAACACGTATGGAATCGCAAACTCATCAACAACCAGGAACGTAAGATAGCCAAAACATATAGGTATCCCGAACTCGTCAACAATCATAAATCCATCCTGTTGCGGCGTGCAACCCGATCCATATAATTATCCTGCTGCGGCGTGCAACCCGATCCATATATTCATACCGTTCCGGCGTGCAAACCTAATCCCCGCAACCCAGAATACGAGCCAAAAATATATAGGCAAACACAACACAATACACACAATAGTCAGTATGCGGTGCAATGAGATGGGATGAATGCGGTATGATGCAATGCAGTCACATATGTCTGATACCTATCTCCGGCGCGGGACTCTCATCGTCTACCAGGAGATATATGCAATAATGACCCTTCACCGGCTCGGGACTCTCATCGATTACCGGGAAGTATATGTAATGATGACCCTTCACCGGTGTGGGACTCTCATCGCCAACCGGGAAGTATATGCAATAATGACCCTTCGCCGGTGCGGGACTCTCATCGCCAACCGAGAAGTATATGCAATAATGACCCTTTGCCGGTGCGGGACTCTCATCGCCAACCGGGAAGTATATGCAATGCTCAAAACTAAAGTGCAATGCTCATATGTTCAATGCAATACCAACTACAGGGCATAACATATAATATACAATCTAAATTCAAAGCTAAGGCGTAATGAGTACGCCTATCGGCAGCTACACACGTAAGGAAACACGTGGTAGAAAATCCACGAGGCCAAGGGCCTCCAAAGAAATGGATATAAACACTTACCTTGTTACAAAGTTAGTACAGCCACTCAATAACTGCTTTGTCCTTTGGATTCATTGCCAAACGATCCCACTGTGTTCAATAACCAGAAAAATATATCAAATTAGGTTAAAGGCTTCATTCCTCACATCTTAGGGCAATCCAGGTAGGAACCTGATATCCTATTCGCATACGCAATACGCAGGCCAGGCCTATATACAGGGTTTAAGGTCACATAGCCAAACCCCAAATAATTTACATTTATATGTCGCCAATAACTCACTGAGTACGAATATATAATCAATTTCATTATCGGAGTCCATTTGACCTTTCAAACTATTAATTGAACTTGTTAAAACAATGTCTAATATTCCAAATTTTACCGTTAAAATATATTTAAACACACGTAATAAACTCAAATAATATATTAGGATCATTACCTGAATGTTTCAGGGTAAAAATTCTACCTTTTCTCCGGCTCTTTTCTCATTTTCTGGCATTTTTCTTCATCCCCGTCCTTTTATTTTCTCTCTGTGTCTGAATCGTTTTTTTGTTACTGCTTCTGCTATACTTAGCATATATGCACTTACCCACCGCCTAACTTTTTAATTTTTTTGTCTTTTTGTCTTTTTTTTTGTTTTATTTTATTTTATTTTCTTTTTTTAACAAAAATTAAAATAGTACCCTACGATATTCGAAATAATTCCAACTTTTGCATACGAGTTATACAAAATATATGTAACATACTCGCGAAGGCGGATCTCAAATTGGACTCTCGAAACTCAAGATGCGAATTTAAATGAAAAGAAGTCAAATTATTTAACTTTCGGCATTTTAACGGAAACTAGCCGAACACTATCGAAATTTACTTTCGAAAGTTTACAAAAATCACCAATAATCATACGAACCTAACGGCGCTTTCGGATTTTGAATCGGAGCTCATTCGGCAAAACCGAGCTCGAAAATCTCTTTTTAATATTTTTCGCCAATAAAAACTGAAACCTTCTTCCGATGCCTACCAAACGAGGTCTGATTTAGCTCAAATTTTACAGACAGGTCCTAATGGACATTATAAATATTTTAAAATTATTGACACGCCAATCGGAGTCCTAACTTCCGAAACGACTGACCGAGGTCGTTTCAGTGAGAGTAGCCGAAGTTGCAGGAGGAAGTTAAGATCCTGAAGGGCAAGGTGTAGAAACATCTTCCTGGCCTTTGCTCCTTTCCTCGGCCAATTCATTTGAAGACTCGACATCTTCCCCAGGAACATCTTGAGGGAAGTCGGAGTCCAAGTCATGGTACCCGAGGAACATCATTTCTCCTTTCTCAAACTCTTTATCCAAGTCAAAGCCTTCGAATTTAACCTTCAAAAAGGCGTCGTAGAATGTTTTCACGACAACCCAGTTGAGGTTCACCTCACCAAGGGACTTAAGCTCTTTTAGCATCTTCTCAGCAACTTCAGCTCTTTTAGCATCTTCTCAGCAACTTCAGCTCGCCTTTACAAGAGCAATCTTTCACTCTCATCAACGGAAGCTACCTTTGAAGCTTCTATTAATTTCTTCTCTAGCTCAACCACTTTAGCCTCCTACAAGGAGCACTCTTGCAAAGCCGCAGTATCAACATCATTCGACTGGGCGAAAATGCTTTTGAGGTTCTGAATCTCCTCTTCAAACTTTACTCGTTCAATGGCAAAGACAGCTTCTTGATCCTGCTGAAGTTTCTGCAGGCATTCAAAATCTTCAGACATTATTTGAGTCCATCAGCTCAGGGCTTCCCAATTCATTTATGCAGGCATTCAATATCCTCGGACGCCATCTGAGTCCTTCAGCTCAGGGCTTCCCAATTCATTTTGAACTGAGCTTTTTCTTTTGATTGCTAATTAACAAGGTCACTGGTGTCTCTCATTCTCTTCATGGCCTCTACAACAACCCAGTTTTGCTACAAAAGCGGAGAAAAGGTCAACAGCTCTGATAAATGGGCAAAAAAGTTAAGAAGCATAAGGATAATAAATTGCTTACTTGGAAAGAAGTACTAGCAAGGAAGTTCATCAGTTCGTTTGTCCTTCGCCTCTTAAACTACTCGAGCTCAATAAGACTGATGAAGGGGTTAATTATAGTGATAGTTGTTATGCTGGCAATTTACCTATACATCTAGCTCTTTCATGGGAATTATGTTGACCTTAATCTAATATTTGTGAGAAAATCTTATGTATTTCCCTCTGTTACTCAGGGAATGGCACGATCAACTTCTGACTCCTTGGAACCTTTACTCAAGGACTGTTCCCTCGCCTAGGAGGGATCAATATCAGAAGTCTTGACCTTTTCTTGACACTTCCTTTTGAGCTTCTCAAGATTGGCATGAGCTTTATAATGTGTAAGAGGCTCATTTGATATGCGGGTACGCGGAATAATAGAACCCTAGCGAGTGCTAGGATTCTTTGGCACTGTTATTGGAAGACTAAAATTATGAAGACACAAATCAAGAAGGGTAGGGTAAGTGGTTGGGGAAGAAAAAAGGGAGAAGGATAGCTCATCCCAGTTTTACCATAGTTGTTGGCTTTGATTTTCAGATGAGGAGCGATAACTTTGGACTTGCAACCCGCATGAATAGAAGATTCCAAAATCTTCTACACCCAAGCTTCAGAATTATCCATGTCAGGATGATAACAAAAGCAATTGCAAGAAGCGAAATACTTTAATTAGGCTTTTGAAATAAATATTTGAGTTGAATATAAGAAGGGAGAAAATACTTACAGCTGAAGTTCCATTGTTCTGGGAAGGTAATCTTGTTATCAGGCTTGACAACTGAAGTTGGTACATGAACGTACTGCTATGAAAGTAGCATTGTTAGTCCGGCTATAGAAGATGATAACTCCACCACAAAGGAGTCTATGATAGTAGGGGTGGATGAGATGTTGAAAGGTGAAGGGGAACTCCGCCTCTTCATGAAGATATTTCGAACAAACAATTCTCCATGATTGGGGCCCAATCTACGCCAAGCAGATCTTTTAGGTGCAGCAAAATTCTTCTATAATTGGTTCCACCGGGAAGCGGAATCCGATAGTGAAAGGATAAGTGTAGATCAAGGAATTACCGGTTCTGTGATCAATTAAGCTAGCAGCATCAGAAGCACAATGAATGACTAGATCTTTATCCCATTTACAGTCGGCTATGACTTAAGGAACGCAATCTACAGCAATACCCAAGAGAATGTGAGTGATGTCTTCACCTTGTGAGGATCGATGATCAACATCCGTCTTCTTCTTTGATTTCTCTGAGGGCTTGACGAGCGATTTCCCTTCTCCCTTCTTCACCATGATGGTTGTAAGAGAAAGACTGTCAACCTCGACCTTTTTGGAATTCACCGACTAAGATCTGGAGGATGAAGACTCTATGTCTATCGACATATTGACAGCCCTTCTTTGCCACGATGATAGTAAGAGGAACTGTCAGCCCTGACCTCTTCGAAATTCACCGATTGAGATCTGGAAGAGGAAGACTCCAAGTCCACCAATGGGGGATTGAGGAGTGTTCCTGGAGTTGTCACTTTGGAAAGCCATGGAAATAAGAAAATAAAGGGAGGAAAACAGAAGGAAACTAGGGATTGCAAGTTGAAAGGTCTGGAGAAGCTTTCAAAGAAGAAGACTCAAATGATTGAGCCTATCAAATACTTATAAGAAATGAAATCATAATTACCTCGATCAACGCTCCATATGGTGAGGGATAATTCACGTCCTCAAACTGGAAGGCGAAAAGACAAGAGTTTTTGCTGTTTCAAGACAGACTGCGACGATCGTCACGTCAACTTTCCCACCTGAAAATCTTTCCACTTTCGATCTAGTTTCGAAGATCCAGCTGGAAAGTGCAGGAACTATCTATATTAGGTAGAATCATTCGTATGACATGTGGCAAATAGATCCAATAACATGGATCTCGAAGACAAGATATTTTTTATGATGAAGTGAATTTCAAAGGTTGCGCTTATGAACACAACATGTCTATAATAGGATCATTCTGACAACAATTTCCTCTCCAGATACAAAGAACGAACCCGAATGAATACTCAGTAATGAATGGAGGCGAGATATTAGGCGTTGGCGGTTGCAGTCGTGGCTTCGACCGTTATGTTTTGTGAAATAATAATAGATTCTCATTAAATGCACGTCATTAACTAAGTCATTATAGCCACTTCCCCTCGTTCATGAGCGTGGCTTACCCATGATTATACCTATTAAATACTGAATTAATGGGTTTCCGTTATGAGGCTATATATCTCATTGAAGTGTAACCGTTCTTCGAGGTGTAATATCCTCATCTCAGAGAGTCGAACTCCCTTTCACCGAGGTGAACATCTTTCGAGGAAAAATTGTGACCTCAAGGTCAACACATCAAAGGGCAAGTCTTACTCCTCGGTGATATTTCGACGAGTTCCCCTTGATACACATCTCGAGCCATGCACCGAGGTGCCACGTGTACAGTTGAATTTTTTCCCAATACAACTTGTATTGTAAATTATGGCTTGATATTAAATATATTGCAAGCACTGGCTCATCCTTAAATAACAATCATCAGACTGGCTATTGGTGCAATTGACCCCCAATAACTCTATGATAAATGATTGTACTCGGTATCCAATTTAGAAAGTATAAATTTTTTAATGATGTGACTCTATGGGTTCGGCATCTTTCTATTTCGAATAAAATACCTTAACCTCTTGTATTGGGTGAAAAATCAGTTGTGCCTCGGGCCCAAAGCTTGAGGTAAGTTTCAGTGAACATTTGTTGAGTTGACTTCTCGAGGAAAGAACCCGAAGGCAGAATGCGCCGGCAAGCTTTGATGAGGTCTACGCCTCAGGAATATGGAGGCTTGGTTCCCCGAGGCGATCGATACAACCGCGGGGAAGCTGTTATCCTTTAGAGCAATTAATTTTGTAACAGTTGCCCATTATGGCTGCATTAAAGAAGGAGATCATGGGTTGTCATCGATCAACATGTGAGTAATTGCCATAAAGTGTGCTTATTGCATTGATACCTTTGTTTACTATAAATAGCCCTTTTGTAACTATAGAAAGGCATTCAGAAAATAATCAAAAACACTTATCTTTGTTTCATTGCTATTGTTCAATTTTCTTTATTGTATTTCTTGTTATTTTTCAACTTTGATATGAACAATTGCTTGTTAACCCAAAGCAAAATTCGATATATTGTCCTAATCAGATTTAAGCTAACATAAATTAGCGCCATCTGTGGGGAACTAGCAATAACCTTTGTTCCAGGGTTGCATTTCGAGCTTTTTAGTATCATCCTTGTTGGTTCTTATCAATGGCGGATAACACTAATAACCCTGACAACACTACAGTCCCAACTTCTGACCCACCAACTGGCGTTACTTCGCTAGGTGATGAAGCATCAATTCCACCAACTGGTGTAGTGCCACCAAGCGGCTTAACTCCACCAGCCGATTTAACTCCACCAGCCGATTTAACTCACCAGCCGATTTAATCCCCTCAACCGGGATTATTCCACCACCAATTGATCCCTCTTAATCAGGTTCCAATGATCCTTTTCAAATATATGTAATGGCCACTTTGCAACGGCTTCAGGAGCAATTTGCTGCTCAAACGACTTTTAATGATGAATTTCATAACTCATTGCAAGCTCTCTCTAGAAATGGGAGAAGTCAACAAATCCCACCGAGGCTCCACCTGATACTCTTAATGGTTATATCCCGAACGTTGTTCCTACGGACGCAACAACAGGGGGACTTCCTGACACGACCCGGAATCCGGTTAGGCCGTGCGGGCACCCGACATCCTCCCCTAGACCGGTCGGGCGAACCCTTACCAATTAAATCAGGAAAATAAATATAACAATTTACAAATAAGGACATAACATATAATATATAATGTAAATCCAAAGCTAAGGCGTAATGAGTACGCCTATCGGCAGCTACACACGTAAGGAACACGTGGTAGAAAATCCACGAGGCCAGGTGCCTCCAAAGAAATGGATATAAACACTTACCTTGTTACAAAGTTAGTACAGCCACTCAATAACCGCTTTGTCCTTTGGTTTTCTTGCCAAACGATCCCACTCTATTCAATAAGCAGAAAAATATATCAATTTAGGCTAAAGGCTTCATTCCTCACATCATAGGGCAATCCGTTTAGGAGCCTGATACCCTATTCGCATACGCAATACGCAGGCCAGGCCTATGTACGGGGTTTATGGTCACATAACCAAACCCTAAATAAATTACATTTATAAGTTGCCCATAACTCCCTGAGTACGAATATATAATCAATTTCGTTATCGGGGTCCATTTGACCCTTCAAACTATCAATTTACGTCATTAGGGCGATGTCTAATATCCCTATTTTTACCGTAAAAATATATCCAAACATACGTAATAAACTCAAATAATATATTAGGATCATTACCTGAATGTTTCAGGGTGAAAATTCTACTTTTCTCCGGCTCTTTTTCTTATTTTCTGATATTTTTTCCTCTGCTGCTTCTCCTTTTCCATTTCTGTCTTTGTGCTTCCCGTGACTCTTATCAATTAAGCTTTTGCTTAATTGTCCACCGCCTAACTCATTTTTGTATTCTTCTCTTTTTTTTTTTTTTTAATTTTATTTTGTTCTCTTTTCTTAACGAAAAGTAAAATAGTACCCTACGATATTCGAAATAATTCTAACTTTTGCATACAAGTTATACAAAATATATGTAACATACTCGCAAAGACGGATCTCAAATTGGACTCCCGAAACTCAAGAAGCGAATTTAAATGAAAAGAAGTCAAATTATTTAACTTTCGGCATTTTAGCGGAAACTAGCCGAACAACATCGAAATTCACTTTCGAAAGTTCACAAAGGTCATAAATAATCATACGAACCTGACGGCGCTTTCGGATTTGGAATCGGAGCTCATTCGGCAAAACCGAGCTCAAAAATCTCTTTTTTAATATTTATCGCCAATAAAAACTGAAACCTTCTTCCGATGCCTACCAAACGAGGTCTGATTTAGCTCAAATTTTACAGACAGGTCCTAATGGACATTACAAATATTTTAAAATTATCGACATGCCAATCGGAGTCCTAACTTCCGAAACGACTGACCGAGGTCGTTTCATTCTCCTCCACTTAAACTCTCGTTCGTCCTCGATCGAGCCTAAATCTAAAGCAAAATTCACGCTGATAACAAAAGAACTTGCACGACCTTCATAAACTATCCCACGGAATTTTTCTCATGATTACAGAATTAAAACTATAACACGAACGCGGAACTCTTGGAATAAAATATATTTGGATAATATGATAACACCTTTGCCTGAATTATTCTGACTAAGATGATCCTTCCTCGATCACGAGAGGAGAGTTCTACATTTTTGAAACAAAGATACACGGAACTTTGAATGGGTTAAGATGATTAAGCCGATAATCACCTCTTTAATATCCTTTCGATATAGAACAAGCCGATGGAACTAGGAATTAACTCACACTTGATGCAATAGGGGAAGCTTTTGAAGTACCTTGTCATTACACATTATAGAAGATTTGATGCAAGCTATATCATATTTTTACGAACGCATTATGCAACATCTCAGCTGATGTTAGTGGTGTTCCGCAAGCTCCTTGTGGGATTGCAGTTACTCATATCCTAATGTATGTCAAAGGTTCATCTGAACAGGGTCTATCATATAAGGATAAGGATCATGCAAATAATACTAGATAGTATGATGCAGACCAGGAATGATCTTCAGACTGAACATCTACTTCACGGTATTGTCTTTGAATTGAAATTATTATGACTTGAAAAAATAAATATAAAAGAGACATGTTGTTGGACCTTCCGCTGAGGCAGAATACCAGCAACAAGGTTGATTACATGTTCACTTATAACGCTAAAGTAACTTCTTAAAGAGTTGAGGTGTGAAAGAGATATACACACTAATGATGGATTGTCGACAAGCTGCACTAGACCTTTAACTCTAAATTTCCATGAAGTAAAACAGCGTCAGTATAAGGATCCAGTTCTAGTTGAATACAGACAGATAGCCAAAAGAAAACCGAAGTCACCATACAGGGTCACTACTGACGGTGTTTTCATGTATAAAGATAGACTTTGTATTCCTGATGTTGCAGATTCAGTTTGTGATAAAGGCACATTATTCCAAATACACTGTTCATCCAGGTTCGACTAAGATGTACCATAATCTTAAGCAGATTTATATGTGGGACGGAATGAAGTGTGACATAGTAAAATTTGTGGCTCAGTATTCTAATTGCCAATAAGTGAAAGTCGTGTCATCTTCCAAGACGTTATACTTTCTGCAGATCGGTACGTATATATGATCAGGTCGCCATCTTATCTCTATCATTAGTAGATTATTAGTGGGTTTAGTGTCGTGGCCCTAGGTTGAGTCGTGACAAAAGTGGTACCAACGCCTTAGAGATCTAGTATTACCATTCAGTATTTGGAGGAAGACTCCTCCACTTAAAGCACAAACTCATACAGCTATTTGAATAGGAATACTCATCCCCGCACAGTCCGCTAGACGAAAGAAGATCTAGTTAAAAGTTGTACGGAGGCAGGCCTAAGCTACCAACTACCTTTTCGAGTTGCTAAATAGCTGCAACTCTCGAGTTCACAACTCCATACCTTTGCCGTAAACACCACCGCCTAATGGATGGTACTTCTATATAAAAATTTCGGCAGAGTTTCCCCTGAAACTGGATGATCCGCAAAACAGAACCAGCACTATACTATACATGGGAATAGATACCCGGATAAACTGATATCAAAACAATATATGCTTACCTGGCTACAATAACACGTACTCTGGCTCAATACAGGGAACGTCACAAGCGGCTACCAATCGCCCAAGCTCACTAGTGCCGGACGAAGAAGAAATGGAAATAGATCGAGGATAGAAATAATTAGAGCTTCAGGAAGTTCATCTTCTTATTTGCTTGGCTACCAAAGCAAGACTGCTTACGAGTCAAAGTAGCCCAAGAATCACAATTGAAGAAACAGATATTAACTGAGCTTTATGGAACAACATCCATGCCAATTTGACCTCCCAATAAGAAGGAAACTCTGACAATTTACCAGAAACTCTTTTTATAACTAAGACAAGCTCATAGAATAACATGACTCTACTAGAATCTCAAACCAAGAGAAGATACATAGATCGAGCATTACTTACTAGCCACTTTACACCGGAAGAAATAACGACACTTCCTGATGGTGACGAATAAGAATTCCATCATCCTACCAACACTGATTTCCGAGGAGAGAGGTAAAATGACTTGACATAATAACAGAAGGTGGAACAACAAGATGCCAGGCAGACAATACCGACACTTACTGCCAAATCTCTCATATTTAGACTAGAAAATTAGTAAGGTCTCACAAATGCCCGAAATAAATCATATCAGAAGCTCACCCCTCTACCGCAATCGATTCTTAATAGAAACGACATCCAAGGAAACCATCGAAACATGATAAGACATACCATTTCCAGATTGATCGAAAAAATCAAAGCTTACATATATTTAAGAGAAGAAGAAATCTCAGGGTCTACTACATCGAATACATCATCATCCTGCCAGACTAGCAGTTCATAGAACTGCCTCTGCAGCTGAGCCACAACCCTGACAATCACCTTGTGAAAAATAACTGCCACCACGCCCTGAACCTTTACCGGATCGTTGCATTTCTCTGGCTGATTGAGATCTAAATGAAATCCCTGCGACTGTGCAGGTGCCTGATGACAAGAGAATTGACAACTGCCTACTTACCGGAGTAAGGAAAAACTACTCAAAGGATAACAAGACTCATGACATTGATAACACCTTTTTATTGAAAATGGAAGCTGGACATATTGTCGATAGCTATAAAGAGAAAAACTGGGTCTAATCTTGATGAACTACTTGCGCACTTTGAGAATCACGCTCTACAAGCTGAGATAACCTGGAAGGTGACTTCCAAAAATAATCAAAACTTTTACCTCCAAATGAGGTACCATGGTTAACCACTAGGGCCACGAGATCTCTTGCTCTCCCGCTCTAACTTATGGTATGCCTCGTACCTCTGAGCAATATTAGCAACAACATCAACTGAAATTTCAGCCTCAAATCTCTCGAAAGGCTCATGGACTAGTTCTAATACGTATTCCGCCATTCTATTGAATTCAATCTTATATTCTGAAACTAACAGGCTAACCGACGGACTACCCTGTCAACTCCACTCGAACTGGTAACACTTTTCATCTCGTTCGCTACTCGAAAGGAACTTTTCCACGAATCTAGAAGAAAAACCGAATCAAGTTAGCTAATAAGAGAGCGGTCCACCAATTCAAGCCTGGACCCCTGAAACTGGAAAGCAGAATAATCAACACCATACCGCTCGATATAATCAAAAGCCTGAAGGATACTCTGACATCATTTTATTTTTAGAAAGAATCACGAGGTTTATCTGATGCATTGCTTAAGAATATCGGAAGGTTCAACCGCGTAAAATAATGCAACCTCTTTGGGCGCTCGGACCGAACTGTTACCTCGGTTGGCTAACCAGCCGGAACAATTGGTAGCGCAACACATATTGCCTCTGGAGCATAATTCACTGCAGCAATATTAAGAACTGGAATAGGAGCTCCCTGAGACCGAACATCTGTATCTGCGGCAACCTGATAAGATGCCTAGCGAATAATAGGTTCCTATGGTATCTGCGTCGCCAAAATTCACGTAAAAGCATCGTAGAGAGCCAAGGGAACCACAAGGCCCTGCTCCCTTGCCCATCGCAAGCTCGTACAGCTGGCACCTCCGTAACTAGATCGTCAGCACAATAAAAACTCTCGGGGCGTCATCAGTACTAGCCCTACGCTAGAGTGCTTCGTTTTTAGCTCAAACCGTTTGCTGATTTATTGCGTGAGGGTTCACAATTACCACGAAGGAATTAATGAATTAACGAATTAACGAAAATACTTTTGAATCCTAAACCGACGCACGATCAGAAATGAAGGAAGTGAAACTTCCTAAATGCCATCATAGCCTCTCGTAGATAAGTACGGACGTCTACGTACCCATCAGCGAGACTCTACTAGACACTGTCTTAGTCTGGATAGACACTAAACTGGGCTCTGATACCAACTGACACGACCCGGAATCCGGTTAGGCCGTGCGGGCACCCGACATCCTCCCCTAGACCGGTCGGGCGAACCCTTACCAATTAAATCAGGAAAATAAATATAACAATTTACAAATAAGGACATAACATATAATATATAATGTAAATCCAAAGCTAAGGCGTAATGAGTACGCCTATCGGCAGCTACACACGTAAGGAACACGTGGTAGAAAATCCACGAGGCCAGGTGCCTCCAAAGAAATGGATATAAACACTTACCTTGTTACAAAGTTAGTACAGCCACTCAATAACCGCTTTGTCCTTTGGTTTTCTTGCCAAACGATCCCACTCTATTCAATAAGCAGAAAAATATATCAATTTAGGCTAAAGGCTTCATTCCTCACATCTTAGGGCAATCCGTTTAGGAGCCTGATACCCTATTCGCATACGCAATACGCAGGCCAGGCCTATGTACGGGGTTTATGGTCACATAACCAAACCCTAAATAAATTACATTTATAAGTTGCCCATAACTCCCTGAGTACGAATATATAATCAATTTCGTTATCGGGGTCCATTTGACCCTTCAAACTATCAATTTACGTCATTAGGGCGATGTCTAATATCCCTATTTTTACCGTAAAAATATATCCAAACATACGTAATAAACTCAAATAATATATTAGGATCATTACCTGAATGTTTCAGGGTGAAAATTCTACTTTTCTCCGGCTCTTTTTCTTATTTTCTGATATTTTTTCCTCTGCTGCTTCTCCTTTTCCATTTCTGTCTTTGTGCTTCCCGTGACTCTTATCAATTAAGCTTTTGCTTAACTGTCCACCGCCTAACTCATTTTTGTATTCTTCTCTTTTTTTTTTTAATTTTATTTTGTTCTCTTTTCTTAACGAAAAGTAAAATAGTACCCTACGATATTCGAAATAATTCTAACTTTTGCATACAAGTTATACAAAATATATGTAACATACTCGCAAAGACGGATCTCAAATTGGACTCCCGAAACTCAAGAAGCGAATTTAAATGAAAAGAAGTCAAATTATTTAACTTTCGGCATTTTAGCGGAAACTAGCCGAACAACATCGAAATTCACTTTCGAAAGTTCACAAAGGTCATAAATAATCATACGAACCTGACGGCGCTTTCGGATTTGGAATCGGAGCTCATTCGGCAAAACCGAGCTCAAAAATCTCTTTTTTAATATTTATCGCCAATAAAAACTGAAACCTTCTTCCGATGCCTACCAAACGAGGTCTGATTTAGCTCAAATTTTACAGACAGGTCCTAATGGACATTACAAATATTTTAAAATTATCGACATGCCAATCGGAGTCCTAACTTCCGAAACGACTGACCGAGGTCGTTTCACTTCCAAATGTAGCCATATCTAGAGGCTCTGGGACTGCCCCCTTAGGCACTCAACCCTTCGGGCCAGCTCCCACGGTGGTGAAGCAAGCGTCTCGTCAGACTTTGCAAAATGAAGAAAGAACTTGGAAGCCCAGTTTAAAAAATGGCTCAAAAATGTCCCCGGGGTCTGAAAGCCTCAGCGAGTTTTGGACAATGAGAAATGCAGACAACAACCATTCAAGCCCGAGGTTGCTCCCTCTCTTATTTCCAAACACTTCAAGCTGAAAATCTTGAAAAGTATGACGGGACAACCGACCCAATTGACCAAATAACCGAGTATATGGCTGTGGTCAAAAGCAATGATTTGACCCCGGTGGAAAAGGAATCCATGTTCCTTAAAGTGTTTGGGGATACCATTGAGAAAGGAGTGTTGTGTTGGTATATGCATCTCCCCTCCGAGTCAATTTTGAACTTCGAAGAGCTAGCTGATATGTTTATCAAAGCTCACACTAGAGCTCAAAAAATTCTCAAGAGAAGGGAGGATATATTCAAAGTTAAGAAAATGTATCTCGAGCTAATTAAAGATTTACTCGAGCGATTTTAGGCTGAGAGGATGGATCTGCCAATGATGGAGGAAAATTTGGAGGTTTTGGCTTTTGAGAAGAATATAAACGTCAGCAACTTTGAGGCTGCTGCTGAGTTGAAAATAGGGCTTCAACAATGGCAGGCACAAACTTGGGATGAGTTGCACGACCGAACTACTGCAAAGATTAGGCTCAAAGAGGCTGAATGGAGGGCGACGGGTCGATATAATTCTTATCGAAATTGATCCCGACGCGCCGATGCGCCATGAGGAAACTCAAAAGGTCACTTCGAGCCCTATAACTCGCAGAAATAGCATGTGAGCCAGCACCTCAGAGGGTCATATATAGACTCGGGGGAAGATCAGCACGAATGCTAGCCAAAAGAGTTCCTCGGGGCCATCTCTGGTGTCCAAGGATAAAGACTTTCCCCGAATTCCTGACTACAACTTTAACGTTTCAACCACTGAGTTGGTAAATGCCATAAAGGGGATTACAAATTAGGGTGTAAGATTGTCGTGGCATATGAGAACGCCCAGAGAAAAAGAGATCAAACTCAGCATTGTGAATTTTATATGGATTATGGACACTCTACCGAGGACTGCAAAGCGTTGTGCCTCACGGTAGCCCATCTTCTCAAGAAGGGTTTATTAGCAAAGTATCTCATTGATAAGGGGAAACAAAACTTTTCTAAGAATAGGGGAGGGGTACAGCCATTGAGGGCTCAATCTCCCAAAAAAGTTATGAATGTTATAACGGGGGGATCAGAGGTGAATGGTGTTAACTTCGCTGCTGCGAAGAAATTCACAAAGCTTTCAATCACCATGGAGAAAAGGACCCGAGCTGGTGGTTTGGATAATGAGATAGTTTTTGATGAGGAAGACTGTGATGAGATGATGTTTCCCTATCATGATGCTCTAGTGATCATGTTAAGGTTTAGTGACTGCGATGTCAAATGAGTCTTGATCGATCCTGGCAGTTCTATAATATTATTAATTATAGAGCTGTCAAGAAGATGTGGTTGAAGGACCTCGTCGTCCCGAAAGCAACCACATTAACAGGATTTAACAACTCCACGGAGAAGACGCTGGGAGAAATCACACTACCACTGCCGAGGAGGTAGACAAGAAAACTGTTTTTCAAGTGATAGCTGAGGATATGGCCTACAATGTTATCCTCGGAAGACCTTGGATTCATGAGATGGAGGTTGTGCCATCTACTCTACACCAAGTCATCAAATTCTCTACCCCATGGGGAAATCGTGCCATCCGAAGTGAGCAGCGAATAGCTCGCGAATGCTATTGAGTTGCCATGAAGAATGGAGTCACCCTAGTTGGGGCATCCAAATAGCAATTACTTAGCTAAGGGTCTGATGAGGAGGAGAGCTCGGTTCTTGAAGTAGGCTCTCAAGAAGAAGTAGAGACCGACATTCATACAAGAGCCTCGAAAGCAATAGGCTGAGGATTCCACAATTGAGGAGTTGGAATCTTTTGCTTTGTCAGAGGAATTTCCAGAAAGGAAGGTGTTCGTGGGCTCAGAGCTGGATCCCGAGTCAAAAAGATTTCTCATTGAGTTGCTGAAAGCAAATGATGATTGTTTCGCCTGGCCTCATGCCGACATGGTTGGGATCGAACCCGAGATAATGATGCATAAGCTGAATGTGGATCCTAAAGTAAAAGGCAATTCAAGATGAGACCAAGAGGTTTCTTGGCAACGATTTCATTAAAGAAGTAAAGTACCCCAATTGGCTCGCAAACGTGCTGGTAGTGCCGAAGAAGAATGGCAAGCAGAGGATGTGTGTTGATTACACTAATCTGAACAAGGCTTGCCCAAAGGATTCATATCCTTTACCCCAAATATATATATTAATAGACTCCGCAACTGGACATAAGCTATTAACCTTCCTAGATGCGCACTCGGGGTACAACCAAATTCTAATAGATTCAAATGATGAGGAGAAAACTTCTTTCATCACAGATGAAGGAACATATTGCTAAAAGGAGATGCCCTTCAGTCTCAAAAATGCTGGGGCGACCTATTAGAGGTTAGTATGTCGAATGTTCAAAGATTATATTGGAAAAATAATGGAAGCTTATATAGACGACATGCTAGTAAATTCTGTTCGAATGGAAGATCATTTGAGGGAGGCTTTTGCAATTTTGAGACAATATTGCATAAAGTTAAATCCCAAAAAGTGTACTTTTGGGGTTGGCTCGGGAAAGTTTTTAGGATTTATTGTCTCCGAGCATGGCATTGAGGAAAATCCTGATAAGATCAAGGCTATTCAAGAAATTCCCGAAGAATTGTCAAGCCCAAAAGAAGTTCAACGCTTAACTGGCCGACTAGCCGCTCTAAGCAGATTTATCTCGAGGTCCTCCGAGTAGTGCCACAAATTCTTTTCACTTTTGAAAAAGAACACTACCTTTGAGTGGACTCTTGAATGTAGAGAAGCGTTGAAGGAGCTACAACATTATTTGGCAAATGCGCCATTGCTCGCCAAGCCAAGAGATGGGGAAATATTGTTGGTATATTTAGTTGTCTCCGAGGTGGCAGTCAGTGCTGTTTTGGTTCGAGAAGAAGATGGGAAGTAGCAGCCTATATACTACGTCAGCAAGACTCTTCTCGATGCCTAAACAAGGTACCCTCATCTAGAAACATTAGCACTTGCCTTGGTTATAGCAGCTCGTAAACTTCGACCTTATTTTCAATGTCATCCCATAGCTGTAGTAACAACTTTCCCCTTGGGAACTATACTACATAAGCCTGTATTGTCAGGGAGATTAAGTGGGCAGTTGAGCTAAGCAAGTATGACATTGTATATCAGCCTCGATTCGCCATAAAATCTCAAGTGTTGGCAGATTTCAGTGCCGAGATACTCCCCGAGGCAGAAAAGGAGAATCTATTTTCAAAAAGTCCAACCTCCGGGCTTTGGAAACTTTGCAGAAAAGGAGAATTTATTTTCAAAAAGTCCAGCCTCCAGGGTTTGTAAACTTTACACTGATAGAGCAACTAATTCCAACAGCTCGAGGCTCAGAATAGTACTCGTAACTCCTATGGGGGAGAGATTGAGGCATTCTGTGAAATTTGCGCTGTTGACTAGCAATGAAGCTGAGTATGAGGTTGTAATAGCGGGTTTACAATTGGCTAAGAAAATGGGGGCTGAGAAAATCGAGCTAAGGAGTGATTCGCAGTTAGTTGTGAACTAGATCCTCGGTAAATTCTCGGCTCGGGAGCCCAAAATGAAACTATTTGTGATCCGAGCACAACAAACCCTCAGTGCTTTTCAAGAATGGAAAGCCCAACAAATCCCTCGAGAAGAAAATGCCGAAGCTGATGCATTGGCTAACTTGGCTTCTGCTATCAAAGCTGGGGACTCGGGGACTGATGCAAAAGTTCGGATACTCACGTTTGCAGTGGGAAAATAAAGTTGGAGGTAAATGCAGTAAATAGACATTAGGATTTTCCGACCAAGTTTATTTCCTATCTAGATTCGGGAATCCTGCCGGCAGACAAGAGGGAAGCTAAGAAGCTTTGAAGGCAAGTGGTCCCATACTCACTTGTGCAGGGGCAATTGTATTAAAAAATTCTATTGCAGCCCGATGGCCAAATGTTTGGGTCCAGAGGAGTATAGCTACGTGATGAGAGAGGTTCACGAGGGTGAATGTTGGAATCATTCTGGGGGAAGGCCTTGGTACGCAAGCTCCGCTGAGCTGGCTACCACTGGTCCGAGATGAGTGGAGATGCTAGATCATTTGTTAAAAACTGTGACAAGTGTCAGACGAAGGGAAACCGAGGTTGGTGAGCCTAGCCTTCGATATTCTCATGCAACCGAGAAGACAAATAAGCAAGCTATGTGCGTGGAACTGGATTTACTCGAAAGACGAAGGGAAACGACTTTGGTTCGGTTGATAGCCCAAAAATAGCAGATCGAGGCCTACTTGAATAGGAAGGCTAAATTGAGAGCTTTTAAGGTTGGTGATTATGTTTTAAGGGCCTCAAATCAAATGACCAAAGAGAAGAATACAGGAAAATTGGTTGCTAATTGGGAAGGACCTTATCGAATTAAGGCCGTTGCAGGAAAAGGATCTTACCAGCTAGAAGATCTCCGAGGCAAGCAAGATCCTTTAAATTGGAACATCTCTAACTTAAAGCGCTACTACTTTTGACATTAAGGTATGTTACTCTTCGTCAGATATAATGTTGCACCTATGGCATCGAGCCGAAAATGCTCCAATGCTTGGGTCGAATGATGCTAAATCCCACGTTTTTTCTTTGCTTGACCTTTTCAGGAAGCAGAGGGAACGACATACAGTGCTCGGGTCTTCACTTTTCACACCCGTCTACTGGGGGATGCAAAGGGAGTTAATACAGCCATTTTTCAACTCAGAGCTTCTTAATCGGGAACTTCGACGAACGAAACCCGAGGACAAGCTATCCGCGCACCGGGGACTGTTTCCTAAGGATTAGCTTAGTTGGTTATAGTCATCACCCGAAGTGGCTTTGTAATGGAACTCGCGTAAGTCTCATTACGACTTGGTTCTATGTAAGATCGGCTCGTATTTGTGTATGAAATAAAACTTGATTCGACATTTTTTTTTATTTTTGTTCGATGCTTAAAACCAAGTGTTGTCTTTTATGCCTCGGCTCGAGAACGAGACGTCGTTCTAAGCTAGCTTTAACTTAAGATGAATTTTTTCTAAGTCTTACAAGCAAATTATTCTAAGTACAAACACTTTCAAAAGCAAAGTAAACACAAAACGACAGATACTTCATTAATAAAGGCTCGAAGGCCCAAGAATTATATACAAAAGGCTCGATAGCCTTAAACAAATGAAAAGAAGGAGAAGAGCCACCACACTTCGACACTTCGGCACTCAAAGTCTCAGCTTCGGAGCCCTCTTCTTCATCAGCAGATTCATCATACGAGTTCTCACTTCTCGAGGGGAATTTGTCCATTAGTTGATAGGCTTTCGCAGCATTACTTTCAGCCCTCGCTATCTCCACATCTAGATTTGCCCCGGCTTGGCATTGCTTGAGAGTCTTCAACCTCGTTTGAATGATATTCCAGTTCTTATCAACTTTGGCTCTGTTGCTCTCATTTTACGCTTCGACGAGGAAGACGCCATTTTACCCCAAAGGGTCTCGATCTCAGCCTCGAGGTGCTTTTTTCCCCTCAGCCAGCTCGTTTATCTTGAGAAAGTTTTCCTTCAGCTTAGAGTGATACTTTTCAACATTTTTTGTGACGGTGGCGTTGGCCTCATCGGTTATTCTTTTCAGCTCAGCTTTGCAAGTTTCTTTTAGGGCTTTCATTCTGGCCTCGAAAGAAGATACAACCTCACGAATATTAGCCACCTCGAGGTCAGACTTGTCAGCATCTTTCCGAGCTTCATCTAGCTCAAGTTTGGCGTCAAGAAGTCGCTTTTCAAGATCGACTACTCGGGATTCAAGGACATTTCTTGTTTGATTCAATTCGTCCTTGGTCTTCTTAAGGATGGAAATTCGGTGGGCCTCAATCTCGATAGCCCTAATTGCATAGATGTTGCCTTGTAAAGGTTTAGCTAAGGAGTTAGGGCACTAGAGAGAAATAGTTGAAACTGAAGAAAGAAAAATGAAATAAGGATACCTGAATTGCATGCTTAGCCGCGTCGGCCATCAAATCAGGCACAGATGATCTCCTGAGGAGTCCTCTACAGTTGATTGGGACAGCCACATCATCGTCTAAAAGGTAGAGATCGAAGGAAAGTTTAATGCTCCTAACATGCCTTCAAGGAACCGAGCCATGAGCAGGCTCGGAAGTAGCTCGTAAAGCCCTCTATTCAGCACGAGGTGGCCCATCCACGCTCTTTTCCTTATTCATCGATGAAGGGACTGTTTCTCCAACTTTAGCAGTAGGTTGGGTTGGCTCCTCGAGGTTGATTGTTTCAATTCCCTCTGAGCCTCTTCCTCTTCAGGCTCATCAATCAAACCTCTACAAGGAGGAGTAACTCCCTCGGGATTGGAAATGGGATTTTCCTCTACTCTAGCCCGCTTGGCCTTGGAGGATTTCTTCGAAGCCTGACTTTTCCTTTTCGGAGCTTCAAAAGAGAAGGAAGGAAAAAAAAAGAAGATTTAGTGAAGGACGAAGTATTAGAAGAATTAGAAGTAAAGTGTTAAAAGAAAAGAGAGGATGTGATTACCTTGGTCCGGTGACGCCTCGGGAACAGTCTTTTTCTCTTTCTTTTTCTTTTTCTTTTCCTCGAGGTTTCCAATCCAACCCTCGAGTTCCCCTACAGCCTCCATAGTCTCGGGGATTTTCTTCTTCTTGTCTCCTTTTTTTTCTTTTTCTTTTCTTTTGGCTCGGTAGCTGCTCTATTTCGAAGACCTGCAAAAGGCGGTGTAAAGATTAGTAAAGAAGAAATCTTGGAGGAAAATTTTTGTAGAGGTTGAGTGTGACTTACCATGACGTTTGCATGCCCATCGATTTTCACTCAAAGCAGCCAAGATCATCCATGATTTTTCTTCCCTTGGCTTCGCATCAATGATGGCTAGCACCCAAGACGTCAAGTGGTCTGGAGGAGTAATTGAAATTAAATCGGCTAAAGAAATCGAAGCAAAAAAGTTAGAAATAAAGAATTATGAAGAGGGGAGTTATTGAAGGCAACTGAAGCAAATGCTTACGTATTCGGTTCCACCGCTCGGGAAAACCAGGCCTCGAGGATAGAAGATTGGTTGGCAGTAGAATGAAGCGATCGTTCCATCCATGGTCTTCAGTGTCCTCGCCTTTTGTGATCTGCGAGAATTTTTCTGGCTTGTTGAGTTAAACAATCTCATCTTTATGCAATGTGGAGGAAAAGAGATAGATGAAGTGATGGAAAGTGAAGGGAACCCCTGCCCTTTATTCAAATAATCGAGGCACTGCACAACCCTCCAGAACCCCGGGCCGATTTGAGCTATGCACAAGTTGTAGGTTCTGCAGGAAGTGTCCACAATCTCATGGATAGATAGAGTGAATCCAATTGTGAAGGGGTAGATGTACAAAAAATAACTCCCCTCCACTCTATCATAGTTTCGGCTCTCTGGAGCAGGGATACTAACTTAGGCCTCATGCCCCATCTACATTCTTCCCGAACCAAATGAATATTGGCTTGTGTAATTCGGCTCCGTGTGTTTTGAACTGGGATATTTGTATTCCTTTCAATATCAGCCTCGGTTTGGTCCTGCATCTTAAAATCATTTGAAAGGTATAGCTTTGAGCGTATGACATCGTGAGGCATGAGCTCTTTCAAAGAGGATTTCTTTTTCTTGGGTTTTAGATTTTCTGCCCCGATATCGCCAATTTCCACGGCGGCGTTTTCTTCTTCGCCACTTGTTTCCTCAATGTTGCCGCGGTTAGCAATGGCTTTGCTCCGCATTGGGTTTAAATCGCTAGGGTGTGATATTGCCTCTGTGTTGTCATCCGTCAGTAGGATAATGTTTAAAGGCACTGGGACGTTTACTAGCTCGTCACCGACGACCATGGTGGCAACGTCAGGAACCTTTTCCTCAAAGGGACCTGAAGATTTTTGCACAGAATGAGTTGCAGACATCTTTGCTAAAAATGGTGGTGGTGTTTTTTCTAACTGAGATTCAAGAAGAATGAATTCAAGTTGAAGCTTTGCTATGAAAATTTACTGTTGCTTGAAAGATTGAAAGTAAGGAACAAGGTAGACAAGTTGGGGTATATATAGTGGAGGAATTATCATTGTGTTTACATGGGGAAGGAGGAACGAAGAGTCACACCCATTCAATGGATGCCACGTGTGATGGATGGGAATGCGGAGTGACAACCGCCATTTTTGAATTTCATGGTGCACGTGTGGCCACGTCGACTTTCCGCTTAAATTCATTCAACTCCTAGGAAGTTCTGCCAACTACTCGAGGAGTGGGGGGGACTATCTGTATTGGGTGAAAACTCAGTTGTGCCTCGGGTCCAAAGCTCGAGATAAGTTTCATCAGACACTTGTTGAGTTGACTCTTCAAAGAAAGAATCCGAAGGCAGAATGCGTCGGGAAGTTTTAATGAGGTCCATGCCTCGGGCATATGGAGGCTTGGTTCCCCGAGGCGATCGATACAACCCTCGGGGAAGCCGTTATCCTTTAGAGCAATTAATTTTGTAACAGTTGACCATTATGACTGCATTAAAGAAGGAGATCATGGGTTGTCCATGATCAACATGGGAGTAATGGCCATAAAGTGTACTTATTTCCGTAATACCTTTGTTTACTATAAATAACCTTTTGTAACTATGGAAAGACATTCAGAAAATAATCAAAAACATTTATCTTTGTTTTATTGCTATTGTTCAATTTTCTTTATCGTATTTTTTGTTATTTTTCAACTTTGATACGAACAATTGCTTGTTAACCTAGAACAAATTCGATTTATTGTCCTAATCAGATTTAGGCCTAACACACCTCTTATATGATAAAAGGTCTTCAAAGATGGAGTATAACTATTATACGTGTTGGTTGAACAACTTTTACATCCAACCCATTTCCCTTCTCCATCCTTAGTAGAGATCTTGGATTTGAGGAATTCTTAGTACCTTGTACTAGTACTTTTCCTTTAAACCCTCCACAATGAGCCGAATTAGTTGGATCAAGTACCGAATACTGAATAATTAGTATGGAAACCCCAATCCAACCGACTACATTTCATAAGCAGTCCAGTTTCTCAATAAATATCGGATACTGAATAATTAGTACGAAAAACCAAAAATTTCGAACCAACTACATTTCATTAGCAGGCCAATTTCTTAATAAGTACCGGATACTAAATAATTATCATGAAAAACAAAAAAATTTCAACCAACTACATTTCATAAGCAGGCCAATTTCTTTGAGGATATCAATGTTAAAGTGTGTCATCATCTCATCTAAAAATTTTAAATTGTTAGAGAGCACACACTCTATTTATTTAATTACTTTGTCGACACGTCTCCTAACGTGCGAGCCTAATTAATTAAAATTCTTTTCAATAATTGGTGGCAGTGAGATTCGATCTCCTAACCTCTCTATGCTCTGATACCGTGTTGAATTGTGTGATCGTCTCATCTAAGCTTGAACTATTAAAGAGAGCATACTTTATCTATCTAATTATTTCCTCAAAATTATTGGGTAAGTTGGTTTTAGCTAAGCTAGGAGTGTCAAAATTGACCATAAAACTTGATCCACCCAATCCATTCATGTTTGGCCGGATCAAGGACACGCCCAATTTAGCCCATATAAAAGTTGGATTGATTTGGCTGAAAATTAACCCATAAAAACATTGTCAATTTTTTTTAACAAAAGAATTGTTTGATATATTTTATATATTGCAAAACAATAGAATTGTTTGATATATTTTATATATTGCCACAATAAAGAGAAAAAAGAGTTTTCTTAATTTTGTTTGGTAACCAAACAAATTTTTTTTAAAAAAACAAAGAAAATAAAGTTTAAGGATTACTAGACGAATTGAGTTATAACATGTTGTTTAGGCTCATCTTGACCCAACCCAACTCATCTCATCCCATCCCAAGTAATCTTTGCGTGGACAATTGCTCAACTCATTTTGACCCACTCAAATTCAACCTAACCCGCTTATTTGACCCCTCAAATTTTGGCTAATGGAACACATGTTTGGAAAGTTAAAGTATGATATAAAGGCATACATGTCAAATATTCAGGTAATGAAATTTATGTCAATTGGGATAGCTAGCAGTACTATATGATGACTAAAATAATGAATAAACAGTGAACTAAGAGTGTTGGTGAGGTGAATTACAAATACTGACTAATGTGCATAAGAAATAGAGTTTTTGAACTTTGTTTGGATAAAAATACTTAAAAGATGCGTAGTAACGAGAAAAATGAGTGATATAAGTATATATTAACATAGTACTTTAAATTTTATTATTTCTATATTTTAACTCAATTATGAACGGTTTATGGGTTTACTAAGAATATAATATGATATAATCAATAAAATATCACTCATTAGACGTTTAACTAACGGTTAAATAAGGATTGGGATTTGCTTCAGTGTGCTAACTAACAGTAAGTAGCAGTACATTTTTGGTTATTTGACACGTGTCCCTATACTCTTTAAAGGCTGTTATTCTTAGTTAGTTTATATTATTTCAAATGTAATTATAAATGAAAAGGCAAAAGGCTACTAGAATATTGTGGTTTCTTAGGGAACTACTCCGCACCAAAAGCTACCCTCCTAAGTCTCCAGCCCGCCAAAACTCTTTTTACCCTACACTATACTGTTATTGTTTTTCTAAAGTCAGAGATCATGAGGCAATTTTTTTCATTGATCTTGTGTTTACAGGAACCTTTAAGTTTTTACTTTTCATGCATTTCAAAATTTTTAAAATTATAATTCTCGTCCTAGTGACCAAGCTAGTATTATTTAATTTTATAATGAATTATATCTTATTATTGATTATTGAGGTTACTTATATTTAACAGGCAACCAATTTAAGTACTCCTCTTCTGTTATGATTTATTTCAACTTTTCTAACTTATGTTTATGTCCTTGCTACTGATATGTTGATACATCCTTTTTAGAATATCACAGTATTTGTTAATTCTATCCCTGAAGATTTTATATTGCACTTTTATTTGCAAATATATGTCTTTTTTAATTAAATTCATGATAATTTCATGAAGATATAAATTAATCAAGTTTTATTTTATTAACATTTTAATGAAAGTATACTCAAATATAAAATATTAAATTAAATCCGTAGATAATCTTTCTTTTGTCAATGTGAAATTCATCAATAACTAGTATTATTCGAATAACAAAAGATGAAATGTAGAAACCTTACAATTGTAGTTTTTGTCCTAAGTCAAACACAGATTGGGGTTGTTGGGGAGGGTAAGCTTTTGGCGGGGTAGGGGTAGTTTCTTAGGAAATCAAGATTTATTAGCTTTTTGCTTTTTCATTTATTATTATAATATTCAAAATAATATAGACTTAACCAAAAATAGAAAGAATAGCCTATTAAAGAATAGAGGACACGTGTCAAAGTACCAAGTGTACTGCTACTTACTGCTAGTTAGCACACTGGAGCAAATCCCAATCCGTTAAATAAAAGGAACAAAAAGAAGAAGCAGCAGCAGCGATAATGTCAAAGAAAAAAAACTTTATGTACACAACGGAGTTGTTTGGTTCGCTTAGTATGCGCTTTGCCGTGGCGGTAAGAAAGTTACTGCCAACCATTTTGATAAATGATTTTTAAAAAGGTAAACCATATAAATTCTAAAAGCAGATTTATCAATAAGAAAACTACTATGGCGAAGTTATTTGTTTCTTTTTTTTTTTTGGTTAAAACACGACATTATATTAATTAAGAAACATTACATACATAGTTCATATGGATGCCAACAGGATCCAAAACATTACGATTAACAGAAAACATTGGGATGGCCTTAAGCGCATTTAGGTTTCCTAATGATGCTCGAAAAGTACATGTACTAGCCGAAATATGGATCACAAAATTTGTGTTGGTCCTATCTTCTTCAAAAGCTTGACAAACAAAGATGGGAGGCACTGCATAGTGAGAAGTAACTTCAACATTGGACTGTGAGAGAGCTCTTTTTGCCATGAGATGGGCAACCTTGTTTCCTTCTTGAAAGTTATGCCTGATCAAAGGCATTTGCAGCTGGGACATCATTAACCTGCATGAATTAATTATATTAGCATAAGTAGGAGAAGGCTTATCTAAAAGGCTAATTATTTCCGTTGAGTCCGTTTCTATTTCAAGTGACCGAAACCCTTTGTGGATAGCTATAGATAGACCATGATGAAGACTCAATAGTTCTACATGAGTGTGATTAAGACCAATTACCTTCCTATGGAAACCTAAGATCCAATCCCCTTTCGAGTTTCTGAAAACTCCACCAATACTAGCGTGGTTACCATTAAGCTTATAAGAACCATCAATATTGAGCTTAATGTAGTGGTCTTTTGGAGGGAACCAAGCCACTTTGATGAAGTTGGAGATGTTCCTATTAGGCTCTTTTAGGGTTAGCAATTTGAATTCCAAAGTTTTATGATGAATTATACTAAGAGGAAGAGTATTTTCCATGTTATTAATATTGTTATGATTTCGATTCAGCCAGAGATTCCATAATGCGAAAGACATAAACTCCATCCATGAGTAGTAACGATTCTGAATGGGATCAGTGAGCTCCCTAAGATTAGTTAACCAGTCATGAGGATCAATGTTAATTGTACTAATAGGGACAGCTTCCCAAAAGTTTTGGGCAATGGGACAAACTACAAAAATATGATATAAGTCTTCACTACCATTATGACAAATCGGACATATAGGATCAATATTAACTCCAATTTTGCTAAGATAGCTCCTGGTAGGGAGTCTATTATGCTGACACTGCCAAAGAAAAAACTTTATTTTATTCAAAGTATTCAAGTTCCAAATCCATGCAAAATCTTGGGTAGTGTTAGAGGGAGTTTCGATTAAGGAGTAGGTCGATTTCAATGAAAAGAGACCATTGCTATTAGGTGCCCAAATAGGGTAGTCAACCTCTGATTGGACCAAATTAGGATTTAGAGTAGAGAATAGATCCAAAATGTCAGCAGGGAGAGTAAAAGAAATTTTAGAAAAATCCCATGCATGGTTACGAGAGAAGTCAGAAACAATCAGTTTATCCTCATTCACAGTTAGAGGCCCACTAATTTGGCTTCTCAAATTTTTCCTATTGGCCAGCCAGCTATGATCCCATAATGAAATATTCTTTCCATTGCCTAGAATTCAGTGGGCACTGTTAGTACAATAGGGCAAGGCTCTTTTAATGCTGTGTCATACTATAGAATTTGACCTACACAAAGGGTTATTAAGGTATCTATTACTTATGACTTTTGCCCAAAGAGCATTAGGCTTAGTCAGCCATCTCCAAGTAAGGCTTGTAAGCAAAGCAACATTTTTAATACGAGCCTTGGTAATGTTAAGCCCTCCTAAGTATTTAGGTTGAGTGACAGTGTCCCAGGACAAAAGATGGAGCTTTTTCTTACAATCAGTAGTCCCCCATAGGAAGTTACGCTGGATCCTATCAATGGTGTTAAGAGTTTTAATGGGGAGAGAGTGGAATTGCATTACGTGGTTGGGAAGAGTATTAAGCGTGGATTTAATGAGAGTAGTTCTACCAGCCATGTTGAGGAATCTAATTTTCCAGCTCGAGAGCCTGGTGTTAAGGTTATCAATAATAAATTGGTAATCAACATGTCTTGGCTTATGGTGTAAAATTGGGAAGCCTAAATATTTACCAAAATATATGGTTCAAATAGTCATGACACTAAATTTAGGCAGAAAAAAATGAGAACTTGAAGAAAGAAAGTGAAAAACACTTAAGAAGATGCAAAACATACTGAATTCTTCCACCAGTGTTTTGATGAATTTTTTCCTTTACAAGCTAAAAAAGACTCCTAAATTAGTCTCTAATAATTAGTCTCTGTTGTAAAAGAATTACTGTGGGTGTCAATGCATCCACTATTCATTGAAGACTTATCTTTTCTTTACTACTATTGGATTTGACTAATGCATAGTTACAACAATAGTTTATCCCTCAGCATATGTCTATAAATGAAGACTTGCATTACATTTGTAAACTAAACTTCTTCCGAGCAATAAAGCTACTCTCCCTCCTCTCTCATTTATTTAAGTTATTATTATCTTTTATAATTTTAGTTAATTACTTTAAATTTATAACACGTTATCAGCACGAGGCTCTAATTATCTCATTTGGATCCTCGTACAAATCAATGTGAACTAGAAGTTCAAAAGATAATCTATTTGCAAAATCTTGCAAATCAACTACCAGATGCATTCACTGACCTACCAAGGATTACTAAATCTCATATACCAGCTGCAAATGCTGCAATTCGAGTTGATATTCCGGTAGGACAATCTATTTGTGCAAATGAGTCTAAGGCACGCATGAAGCGTGGTAGACCTCTCGGTTCCAAAGATAAAAATCCTCGAAAAAGAAAAGGAGCAAATGAAAAAGATGGTCATGACATGGAGGTGGTTGCTCAAGAAGCATCCCAAGACATAATAATTGATAATACCTCAGAGGAGGTTCAGGTGCCTGAAAATAATGAAAATCAAGAGATCTCAATAAATTATGTCTTGACAGGAAAAAGGTGGAACTGAAATAATGTTGTCGTAGATAATGCTTTTGCATATAATGTTGCTGTTGAGGTAATGCAACAAGATGAGGATCTTGAACCAAAATCTGTCGGTGAATGCAGACAGAGAAATGATTAGCCAAAATGGAAAGACGCTATATTCTGTTGACACCTAATTTTGTCCCGGAGTTATTGAAATGGATAATTTACTATGAAAAGGTTTTAATTAAGGCTAAAATTGAAAATAAAAGAGATAAAGCAACTGATTTTGATCAAAAGAGGCTAAAAGCATAATTCGTAGCCTAAATTCTGTCCTATCCATGCAAAACATATATACATAACATTACACGCATATCTCCTCCTCATTTCAGTAAACCCCGCGACCCGATCCCCCATTTCTGTTCAACCCGTAAAAACCTGATTTCCCATTTCGATTTCCCTCTCAAATCATCGGTCCCCACACAAAATCCAGCTCATCCATCGTACTAGCAGCGAACCAAAAGGCTCCAGCAACGTCCTTTTTCTCCCCAGTACGATTTTGTTCAAATCCAGCATCCAAGTGGCAAAAGCTTAAATTGAACGATCAAGATTCGTTCAAATCCCAGGTAATACCATTTCCCACATCGTTTTTGCACCCTCTTTGAACCCCAAACTTCAGCTATAAATACCCCCATCGATTCACAGATTTGGGGGTCGGATTTTGGTTGAAGGAATTGAGGGACTTTGGAAACAAGGACCCTCTTAGTGCTTTTTTCAATAAGCGATTTTATTTTTTTCCTTCCTAATTTCCGACCTTTAAATTTTGTGAATCGTTTCATTATTTGTGTCGTTGCTTCGCTATTCGAGTCATTGACTTTACTCAAGTCGCTTAGTCGAGTCGTGCATTTCTTCGGATCGTCGCCTCAGTCACTGCCTTGCAAAAGGTAAACTTTCATTTTATTCTACAGTTTCTTTTACTTTAAGTTATAATGATGTGCCTGCTTTATCTTTGTTGGTCATGAATTTTCTTTTGAAAAGTTAATGGTCTGATTAATGGGGTTGAGTTGTTTGATGGAAAATTTAGCTTGTTATCGGGTACATAAGATATCTACTTTATTAGTTGGAAAAACAGTTTATGATAAATTTAGGTGTAAAGCTTTGATCTTTCCGCTGTTTTAATTACTTGCTTGTTTACTGTTAAAAGCTTACGAATGATCCAGTCTATTTCCTTTGAGAAACTTGATATGGTTTTGATAACCTGAAGTGAATAATTTCCTTAGTTGTTGGCTTCTTTAGTATCTAACTGTAAAAGGGCCTAAGTTTAAGCTTGCTTGTTTGAAATTTTTCTTTGCTTAGAAGCTGTTATAATATTAGAAATAGAGTTGTTGTTTTGGTCTTCGTTCAGGTAGGAGTTAGGAGTTTCAGGGAGGAGAATAGGGAGTAGCAGGCTGATTCTGGATTTTGGAGTTGGATCTGGCTTAGTTTTGGACTTTGTGAGTATATGCAGGTCCTTCTTGTTAGCTTCTAGTTGTTCGAGAGATTTTATGTGAGAGTTGTGTGATGATGTTGCATTGTCTAGGCTGTTCTGTAGGTGTGTAGTGAATTGAGAGGGTGTGAGCCTGAATCTGCAGCGGTAGCAGGTCTTAGTTTCTGGTAGAAGAGTTCGGGGCTTGTTGCATTGTTTTGGAGGTCTGCATTGAGGTTATTTGTAGGAGGTGTAGGAGTGTGTAGGTGGTGAGGATATGGTTCTGTCTGTTTGCTAGTGAAGTAGTTCTTAGTAGTATGCAGGGCTCCATGTTATTGTTTTTATTTTCTGTGGAAAGGGGCTATAGTTGGTTTAGTTCGGGAGAGTTTAGGTCAGGGGATGAGTGTTTTCTTGGTTCAGTTTTAAGGGCAAGAAGGAGTGTGCTTTAGTTTGTTTGTAGGGAGTAGTTTCTGGTGTGGTTTAGAGAGTCCAGGAGGCCTGGAATAATGTTGTCTTGTTTAAGTTCATAAGGTCAAATACTGATTGCTAAAAGTTGCATTTAAAGTTTAAAAATGCCCTGTGTTTGGTTGCCTTTTGATAAATGCCTAAGGGATAGAGCTAGATAAGATCAGCCTGCTTCCTTTCTATCTGTTTGGAGTCTCGTGTCGATTTTTTTTGAATTCATTGCCTTTTTCTAAAAAATTTCTGAACTTAAAAGCAGTTGAGTATTATGTTCATGTTGTATGAAGTCTGCCTTATTTGCTGCAGTCTGCTATGATTCTGTAAGTAGGGGTCATTTGCTCTCATGACGTTCTTCAGTGGAAAGCTTAAGTGGCATTATTTCTTTGGGTGTATTCTCGGCAATAATTAATAAGTTATAAATAGGTCATATTGTAGTTATGTATTTAACTCTCTTTGGTATGAAAATCTAACTTGTTAAAATATTTGATAAGGTTTCCTATGTTTCCTGAAAAGATATGGTCTTCATTTTACCTTATCAATTCGTTGTCCGTTATTAATGTTGTAGGAAAACTATTGACATGTATTAAATATTAGTAGAATTTCTTACTAGATTATTGTCAATGATTGTGACTAAGATTAAGATGTTGCATCTTGAGATGGCCATCCATGTCTATTCTTTTAGTAATCATATTTTCAGATCATAGCTTATTTTGTTAATTCTTGCTCATTTTCTTTGGAAAAGTGTTTCAATTCCTTTCTTTTAGCGTAGCTTTGGTTTGATATTAGTCCCTTTACGTTTGCCTATATCTTGGAATTCAACCAGTACCTAGAATTTTAGCTACAAACCTTCATTTGCTTGTACCTATTCAGCGCCACCATATTCTAGTGTAGTCTATAATTGTTGCAGCTATTTTTTGGTTAGTTTGACTATTGTTTCTTCTTAACTTTCTATTTGTTTATTACTTGTACCTATCTATATCATTCTTACCTACATATTTTTCCTAATCTTTATTTCCTTCTTATTTTGGCATGAAAACACAACTTGGGACGAGTTGGGTAAAACTCGCAAATTGGGACGGTCTTTGGGGATGAGGTCGCATTGGAGTCAACTCGCATTTTAAACTCAAGTTCAAGTCAAGAAAGAAGGACCTTTTAAAAAAAAAATGCTTTGTTGAGCCATGTGATGTTTTAGGCTCATGGGCATAAATGTATAAAATTAAATAAATTCAAGGCTCCCATGAGTTTTATCAATCTCCGGGTTCTTCTTCTAAACCTCCTCTTTTCCCATCCTTAGAAACTGCATGTCTATAGGAATTTTCCCTTTTATCAGTTGTAGAATAATTTAATTGTTTATTTGTTAATGAATATTTATTTTGAGTTATTTATTGTGAATAAATTATTTTCTTTAGAATTGCCATCTTATTCACGAATTGTGAATCTTTAGTTAAATAATGCGTGCAATCAAAATTTGAAATCAATAAAAGTGTGACTTGGTTTTCTTTATCCATTAAAGTGCAACTTCTTTCAAATTAATTAGTTTATTCCTATTTTTGGCGAAAATCGCATTTTTTTTAAGTCTAAATCCATTGATTGGTATTTCTTTAAAGCATAATTTATTAATTTTAAACTCTTTAAATTAAATATTTAAAAATGCATTTATAAAGTTATTTTTGTGAAAACCGAAGGATTAACCGTTATTTTACGGATTTTCGAAAGTGCTTTCAAATCGAAACCTTCTTTCGAAAATAACTGAACCTCTTACTTAGAATCTCTGAAAAGACCATTTTTCCTTAAAACGGAGTGCTTGCACGCACTATTTAATTAATTGGTTCCTAATTCTCCTAAATTAGGTGGCGACTCCAAAGAAAGCCCTTTGGAGTCCCATATTGTTGAACATTATACCCGAAACCTATCTTTTCCTTAAAGAAAGGGTAATTTTTGGGGTTCAACAGCGTGGCGACTCCGCTGGGGACACCTTAAGGTTCTAACCGCAAGGTTTTCACAAGATAACTCTTTATTTGTTTATTATTTGCAAAAAATAGCATGATTAGTTAATTTGATTATTTGCAATTGTTTGTCACTCAAAGCATGTCACTACACTTTTATTTGCGCACATATTAAACTGGCATTCCGTTCATATTTCCCCCATTCCTGGGAGCTTCTTCATGGTTAGTTATACCCGCGAGGTGCATGCATATACACCCGCAACTCACAAAAAACCCTTTAAGAAAGAGTGCGCGTACCTGCGGGGTGAGCGGATAGTTTTACTACCGCGTGACCGCTTGCCACTCAAAACAGCCTTGTGTCTAGTAAACCCACTCTAGAGTTTTCGTTAGGAACATGCATGCATAAGCCTTAGATTGGACCCGGTCCTTGGTACCGCCTCCATAGTTAGGAAAACCGCCCTTTTTCTGTTGACGGGTTTAAACCCAACAACAGTGCATATTATGTGTTTATGTGATAACGGAACTTCCCGTCCAAGCCAAGTTTTGCAATTAATTAAATTTAGAATATTTTTATTAATTTTGTAGACTAGAAGATACTTGAATTCAAGAGGTGTTCAAGTTGAAATTGAGAAGATACTTGCAAGAAGATAAAAGGTTAGGGGTAAGAGATGTCGAAAGGACGATAAGACGTTCGATCCATTTGATCGATGTTTGATTCAAGCAAGTCTTTGGATGTAAACCACATTTGGGACCAGATGTCAGAAATTACACCAATTGTGCAAGCAAGCAAGGATTGACCCTAACCAGGCCCGCACTTCAGTTTCATTGCCTCCTCGAGCCTGATGCAGTGTAGTTATAGCAGTTATTTATATTTTCATTGTACTCAAAATGATGTATTATGTCTGGCAGTTTCTATTTTTTGATGTAACAATGATGTACTCAAACTCAAGTTATAATGAAAGAAATTATTATTACTGTTATTGTCACTTACTCTAAATTCGATTATTGCAAAACTGGCTTGGACTACTTTTCGTTATCACCTATATGGCGTCTTAGGCCCACCTCTGGCACAAAGAGGCACCTTACAGGGTAGGACGCGCCTGCATCTTTATTTACGCTTGATTACTTGTGTTTGCTACATATCAATTATTTGTCTACTATGCAATAACTTGCTAAATGCTTATTTGCTATGTGCTAACCGCTTGTAATTCATTTGTGTTGTTTGTTGGGTAATTCAGTTTGCTTGATATTGTGATTCGATTAACACTGTATTTTTTGCAGGAATTAACCGCTTTATTCTTTTTATTCATTTAGTTACTTTATTTTCTGAATGCATGCATATTATTATTCTAAAATACTTTTTGAATCTTTATTTGGTCTGTCTTAATTTTACAAAATATTGTTTCAGCATCAAATTTTAAGTGTTCCATCCTTTTAATAAATAATATTTCTCAGAATTTAATAAGCATTGTTTTGTCTAGTTTTCTTTAACAAAACAAATGTCCTACTTAAACTTTTTTAGGTCTTTTCAGTATGGTCTCAATTTCTCCATTTTGGAATAAGTTGACCCGTCAGTTTCATCTTTAATAAATTTTTATTAAATTCGGTATGCGTTGCTAAAGGGTTAATTATTTTGAACATAAAGATCAGGACATATGGCTCGTCAAAATGTCGTGATTGACTTGACTGGAAATGATGGATCCCACCAAGACAAGGTTAACAAGTTTGAAGCAACCGTAGCAAGTTTGGAAAAGAGACTTGATAGCCTTACTGAATTGGTTGTCACGCTCATGGATGCTCACAACCCAGTGCGAAATGTGTCAAGCCCAGGACCAAGTGCTCCCGTGGCTCCTATCTATACTGTTGCACCTCCTACAATGCAAGTAGCTCCAGCATTTGAGTGTGATGCTCAACAGTTCCCTAATTTGCATGCATTCCTGTTGGAAAAGGAATTTAGTGGCTTCTCAAAGACGAGCAATGAGAAAGGCAACGGGAAAGGGCTTCCCAATGCTAAAGAGAGCAATGGCACAATGGCAGATGGGAAGGCTCTACCATCTAAAGCAGGCTTAGGTGAAGTAGAAAAGGAAAATGTGTTTCTTGACATGGCTTATCCACCAGTGTATGATGGGATAGGAAATCCTCATGATCATTTGAAAGCATTCACTGATTGGGTGGCAATATTTGGAAAAAGCAATGGAATCAAGTTGAGGTTATTTGTTAAGACGCTCGCGGGGCCGGCTTTAACATGGTTTGCACTGCAAGACCTTGGAAAGCGATTCACATGGGATGACTTAGCTCATAACTTTGTCAAGCAGTACGAACTCCCGAACCTAACCTTTGCAAGGGGCAGTCCACTGAAAAGAAAATCTGTAGAGCTTCAAGAAGAGCCGGTTGCAATAATTTCTGACAAGAGAAAGTGTGAATTGGTTGAGGCACAGTCCAAAGACAAAGGAAAAGCTGTCATGTCAAAACCTTTGCCAGCCATAGTAGGGGAACCTAGTGCACATAGGCAGGTAATTGTCAATCCAAGTTCACAGTCAAACCGCGCCAAAAGATCTGCTTTCGCATACACACGGCTCCCAGAATCTTACACAAGATTGTTTGAGAGGCTCAAGGGATTCAATTTGGTACATCCTATAGAATCAAAGCCGTATTGGTCACATAAGCTTGACAATTTGGGAAAATTTTGTGCTTACCATTCAGGGATGCAGGGGCACATTATTGAAGAATGCACTTTATTTAAGCAGAAAGTTGAAACCTTGATTAACTCTGGCCAGGTCAAAATTCTACCTACAAATGGCACTGGCGAACCTTTTGTCGCAATCTTTCCATATGCAAAGGGAGTTTCCTCGAAGAAGGGCATTTAGGCACCTACCAAGTTCCAGAAAAGCAGTAGAGTTGCAGAAGCGGAAGCTAGTTTATTTGCATTAGTAGGAAGTAGCTATTGTAATTTTCTTTTGTTGAAAGAAAAGAAAGAATATCAAATTATGAATGTTTGAATCTATTTCTATGTAAGCAAACTACTGTAACCGGTTTCCCAAGGCGGGAAGCGTAGGCAACTCATATCGAGTTTCGGTTACACCAGCATTTGAAAATTCTCTTTTTATGTAAGCAGAACTACGCACGGTCTGATTCCCAAGGACGGATACGTAGGCTCCTCCATCGGGCTCGACCCTTTAGTATTTTAATTTTAATTTTTCCAAAGATAGAAACTGGGGCAAATTTTGCAAAGCAAGTAGAAGACGTGGGAGATTGCAACTGGGGCAGTTTTTTGCAAAACAAGTTGCAATGCTGAAGTCATAACTGGGGCAGAGTTTTGCGAAAAGCAAGTTGAAGACATTGTGTTGGTTTGTTCGTTATTAGAAGCAGTTTCAAGGATTGGTGCAGACTGTCATTTTGCAAGGAGGAATCGATAGTCGAGCAAAGCATTGATGTTCAAAATAAGCCGACCATTTTAGCAATTTGTGTCAAAATGGTCTAGCACGCATACTAATTTAGTAAAAAACTTTCAAAGTTGTTTTTCTCAATTCGCATCTTGAAAAATCAAATTTTGTTGATCATTGAGTTTCGAACTCTTAAATATTTTACTCATGTGTTGAGTCGGGATTTTGGTCTCATCCATTCGGCCTAATGGCCTATTTTACATTTAAAATCCTATGCATGCATCACCATTTTACGTATTAACTTGCTTTTGTTCAATATGTAGAATTCATTTGTTAAAAGTTGGCTAGCATTGAACACTGAAATGGCTGAAAATCTGCATCAAGGACAAAACAACATGGCAAAGCAGCTTCAGGCAACCAGTTCTGGTATGGGTATCTTGCAAGCGCAGAATGATGATGTTGAAGAACATGTGGTCCAAAGGAATAGGATTGTCAACTTTGTCAACACTAGCAAACCTTCGCCAAATACAAGCTTTACCTCCAATGCACCTTACTTAACAATGCCTAATTACCCAATGCCTATACATACTATATATCCACAAATCCCACAAGAATATCTTACCAATCCAAATGCTTGGACAGCTGCAACTTTATACCAACCACCTTTTATCACTATACCTGCTGTGGAGAGTCAGTCAAATCAATTGATAGTGCGTTCACCAGAATTGCCTAAGAAAGAAGTTGAGACAACTTATCCTCACAATGTGGATGAACAGATTTTGAGAAAGATCATAGGAAAAGAATTGCGCTCTAGGAACATTCAGAGTTTATGTTATGAAGACTTGTGCATTCATCCGGATATTGAGCTTCCATGTGGGTACAACATACCAAAACTCAACACTTTCGATGGAAAGGGAAATCCCTACATTCATTTGAAAGATTATTGCGGCAGATTGATCGGAATTGGGAAGAATGAAGCTTTGCTAATGAGACTATTTAGTCAGAGTTTGTCAGGAATGGCACTTGCATGGTATACTAAGCAGGATTTTACCAAATGGCATACATGGGAAGACATGGCTCGAGACTTTGTGGAACAATACAAGTTCAACATAGTAAGAGATCCTTATCTAATTGATATGCGCAGAATCAAGAAGATGCCGCATGAGTCTATTGCAGAATTTGCTGTGAGATGGAGGCTAGAGGCTTCTAAGATGCATCCTCCATTGCCTGAAGATGAGCTGATAGCAACTTTCATTGACCTTCAAGAAGGCATATTTTACGAAAAGCTACTTTTTGCCAATTTAAAGGATTTTTCCAGTTTAATTCGGTATGCAAAGATTTTGGAAGAAATGTTTCAAACCGGAAGGTTGATTGACTATGACACTACAATGCCAGTTTTCAATTGTTCTGATGCACCTGAAAATATTCAAGACTCTCAGCCTTCGCAAGTGCACTACAATCATGATATGAAGAATCCAAGTCGTCAGCATCAATCTTATCAGGCACCATCTGGTCATCAAAGCACGAAGAAGTTTAGACCTCGTACTTTCACTCCTCTATATGAATCATTGTCAGACATATTCGAGAGATTGAAAGCAGAAGGGTTATTGCAAGCAAAGAGGGGGTGGATTCCTGAGAATCCGCCTCAAGGATTTGATTTATCAAAGAGGTGTGCATACCACTCAAATATTCAAGGCCATGATACAGAAGAATGTTCGGCACTTAAGCACAAAATCCAGAATATGATTGAAAAAGGCAAGATAAGTGTGAAGCAAGAGCAAGCAAGCAACTATGGTCATTCGGCAGCAAATGCAATTATCATCAGAGGTGATTCATCAAAATTGGCACCAAGGCATTTGAAAAGGAAGCGTGAAGCTTAGCAAGAAGATCAAATGACAACACTTTGTTTTTTGAAAATGGCATTTCCTTGCCTAACTATCTTATGTTTGCCTAATCTTTTGAAGTTTTATGTAATGAACTATCTTGTACCCTTTATTGGGCTTTTAATCCCGAAATCAATGAAAATCCATTTTCCCCAAATAAGCCAAGCCAAAAGCAATTATGGATGATATCCTTTTGTGCAAAAGAAGAATTTCAAGAACATCAAACTCTCGCAGCAGCAGTACATCTGAGTGCCATATAAGAAGATGCAGATTTGAAGCCGCATTAGGTGTTCAATCAAGCCAGCCACTATTTGTCCAAAAACTAACAACTTTTTCTTTGGAAACAGGGGCAAAATGTGTTTGCATGTTACCGAAGCATCAAGACAAGAGAAGCAAAGCAAATCACTAAGGCTTCGTACAGTTTTTAGAACTCACGACCTTTTCTTTGAGCGCAGGAATTCCACAAAATGGAAGAGAATTGAACATCAGATTCAATATGAACTGGAGGCAGCATTCAACTCTTTGCAGCAACACGACCCAGCTTTACTTATTGGTTTTGTATTATCTTGCCTTAATTAATCCAATTTGAAACTTTGTTTCGCAGGCTGTTATCAAATTTGGGCTCGTTCACCTTATATTCGAACGTTTTGGGCTCGTTCATCTTATAATTGAACGTTTTGGGCTCGTTCGCCTTATAAATGAATGTTTTGGGCCCGTTCGCCTTAAAAATGAACAATCCGGGTTCATCCACCCGTAAATCGGATATGCAGGTTTATTTCAAGCCATTTTGGAGCTTTGGATGCTTCAAGACTGGATGTCTCATTTGCTTTGTCAGAGGATTGAAGCACAGTTGAAGATCACATTGCAGATTGCCAGTAGATAATTAAAGCATTACGCTTTATCACGGATATTGCCAAGTTTGAAGAAGCGCATGCATTAATGAATTTTGTGCCTTTTGCTTTATCTTATGATTTGGGCTCGTTCATCTTATAATTGAACGTTTTGGGCTCGTTCGCCTTATAAATGAATGTTTTGGGCCCGTTCGCCTTAAAAATGAACAATCCGGGTTCATCCACCCGTAAATCGGATATGCAGATTTATTTCAAGCCATTTTGGAACTTTGGATGCTTCAAGATTGGATGTCTCATTTGCTTTGTCAAAGGATTGGAGCACAGTTGAAGATCACATTGCAGATTGCCAGTAGATATTAAAGCATTACGCTTTATCACGGTTTATTGCCGAAAGGCGGCATTTCTCCTTCCTATAATTCTCGCAATTGTTAAAATATCAGTTTCATTTCTATTCCTCTATGAGAGCATTCACTAAAATTCCATTGTTGTGATTTGCAGATATTGCTAAGTTTGAATGAATTTTGTATGATTTGGGCTCGTTCATCTTATAATTGAACGTTTTGGGCTCGTTCGCCTTATAAATGAGCGTTTTGGGCTCGTTCGCCTTATAAATGAACAATTCGGGTTCATCCACCTGTAAATAGGATATGCAGGTTTTTCCAAGTTGCGCTAGGACGTTGGATGCTTCAGGACCCGACGCCTTATTGCTTTATCAATTGAATGGAGCACATTCCGAGATTCCATTAATAATGATCAGCCTAGAGGTTCCCCGGGCGGAGCGCCTCATCAGTTGATTGAAGGAAGAACTTGTTGATAGCATCACAACCAGCATTTATAGTTTTATATTATTCCTTTATTTATTTCTTATTCCAATTATTATAGTTTATTAGCAGTTGCTCGCTTACCGTTTGTCAAGTTTATTACAGGATTTTGGAAGTACCGCAGCAGCATTTGGAGCATTTGGAGCATAACGTGGAACTTTTTCTTAGCAGTGAACTGGGGCAATCGTTGATATGAGCTAGACTCGTCAACAAGGATCTGAAGAATCGCACTCGAACAAGCAAGTCTTACCTAATCTTTCATTCCAGATTAGGCGTCAGTTTGAACTCTTTCCTATTCGTGCGTCTTTTCTATCAATCGTGCGAGTCTTTATATCTAAGTGTCGTTGAACTACATATGGCCTGATTCTCTTTCAGCCCGAGATATGTAGGCAACTCAGAAACTGGAGTTCGGCCATAAGCCTCGCCTTTGGTCCGTGGAATCAAAAGTCTTGGTTTTATCGGGACAAAATTGGTTTCTAGACAACTTCTTTACCCTGAAAACTCTTTCATCCTTTTCCGGGTAAAGAGGGGCAGCTGTTGACACCTAATTTTGTCCCGGAGTTATTGAAATGGATAATTTACTATGAAAAGGTTTTAATTAAGGCTAAAATTGAAAATAAAAGAGATAAAGCAACTGATTTTGATCAAAAGAGGCTAAAAGCATAATTCGTAGCCTAAATTCTGTCCTATCCATGCAAAACATATATACATAACATTACACGCATATCTCCTCCTCATTTCAGTAAACCTCGCGACCCGATCCCCCATTTCTGTTCAACCCGTAAAAACCTGATTTCCCATTTCGATTTCCCTCTCAAATCATCGGTCCCCACACAAAATCCAGCTCATCCATCGTACTAGCAGCGAACCAAAAGGCTCCAGCAACGTCCTTTTTCTCCCCAGTACGATTTTGTTCAAATCCAGCATCCAAGTGGCAAAAGCTTAAATTGAACGATCAAGATTCGTTCAAATCCCAGGTAATACCATTTCCCACATCGTTTTTGCACCCTTTTTGAACCCCAAACTTCAGCTATAAATACCCCCATCGATTCACAGATTTGGGGGTCGGATTTTGGTTGAAGGAATTGAGGGACTTTGGAAACAAGGACCCTCTTAGTGCTTTTTTCAATAAGCGATTTTATTTTTTTCCTTCCTAATTTCCGACCTTTAAATTTTGTGAATCGTTTCATTATTTGTGTCGTCGCTTCGCTATTCGAGTCATTGACTTTACTCAAGTCGCTTAGTCGAGTCGTGCATTTCTTCGGATCGTCGCCTCAGTCACTGCCTTGCAAAAGGTAAACTTTCATTTTATTCTACAGTTTCTTTTACTTTAAGTTATAATGATGTGCCTGCTTTATCTTTGTTGGTCATGAATTTTCTTTTGAAAAGTTAATGGTCTGATTAATGGGGTTGAGTTGTTTGATGGAAAATTTAGCTTGTTATCGGGTACATAAGATATCTACTTTATTAGTTGGAAAAACAGTTTATGATAAATTTAGGTGTAAAGCTTTGATCTTTCCGCTGTTTTAATTACTTGCTTGTTTACTGTTAAAAGCTTACGAATGATCCAGTCTATTTCCTTTGAGAAACTTGATATGGTTTTGATAACCTGAAGTGAATAATTTCCTTAGTTGTTGGCTTCTTTAGTATCTAACTGTAAAAGGGCCTAAGTTTAAGCTTGCTTGTTTGAAATTTTCCTTTGCTTAGAAGCTGTTATAATATTAGAAATAGAGTTGTTGTTTTGGTCTTCGTTCAGGTAGGAGTTAGGAGTTTCAGGGAGGAGAATAGGGAGTAGCAGGCTGATTCTGGATTTTGGAGTTGGATCTGGCTTAGTTTTGGACTTTGTGAGTATATGCAGGTCCTTCTTGTTAGCTTCTAGTTGTTCGAGAGATTTTATGTGAGAGTTGTGTGATGATGTTGCATTGTCTAGGCTGTTCTGTAGGTGTGTAGTGAATTGAGAGGGTGTGAGCCTGAATCTGCAGCGGTAGCAGGTCTTAGTTTCTGGTAGAAGAGTTCGGGGCTTGTTGCATTGTTTTGGAGGTCTGCATTGAGGTTATTTGTAGGAGGTGTAGGAGTGTGTAGGTGGTGAGGATATGGTTCTGTCTGTTTGCTAGTGAAGTAGTTCTTAGTAGTATGCAGGGCTCCATGTTATTGTTTTTATTTTCTGTGGAAAGGGGCTATAGTTGGTTTAGTTCGGGAGAGTTTAGGTCAGGGGATGAGTGTTTTCTTGGTTCAGTTTTAAGGGCAAGAAGGAGTGTGCTTTAGTTTGTTTGTAGGGAGTAGTTTCTGGTGTGGTTTAGAGAGTCCAGGAGGCCTGGAATAATGTTGTCTTGTTTAAGTTCATAAGGTCAAATACTGATTGCTAAAAGTTGCATTTAAAGTTTAAAAATGCCCTGTGTTTGGTTGCCTTTTGATAAATGCCTAAGGGATAGAGCTAGATAAGATCAGCCTGCTTCCTTTCTATCTGTTTGGAGTCTCGTGTCGATTTTTTTTGAATTCATTGCCTTTTTCTAAAAAATTTCTGAACTTAAAAGCAGTTGAGTATTATGTTCATGTTGTATGAAGTCTGCCTTATTTGCTGCAGTCTGCTATGATTCTGTAAGTAGGGGTCATTTGCTCTCATGACGTTCTTCAGTGGAAAGCTTAAGTGGCATTATTTCTTTGGGTGTATTCTCGGCAATAATTAATAAGTTATAAATAGGTCATATTGTAGTTATGTATTTAACTCTCTTTGGTATGAAAATCTAACTTGTTAAAATATTTGATAAGGTTTCCTATGTTTCCTGAAAAGATATGGTCTTCATTTTACCTTATCAATTCGTTGTCCGTTATTAATGTTGTAGGAAAACTATTGACATGTATTAAATATTAGTAGAATTTCTTACTAGATTATTGTCAATGATTGTGACTAAGATTAAGATGTTGCATCTTGAGATGGCCATCCATGTCTATTCTTTTAGTAATCATATTTTCAGATCATAGCTTATTTTGTTAATTCTTGCTCATTTTCTTTGGAAAAGTGTTTCAATTCCTTTCTTTTAGCGTAGCTTTGGTTTGATATTAGTCCCTTTACGTTTGCCTATATCTTGGAATTCAACCAGTACCTAGAATTTTAGCTACAAACCTTCATTTGCTTGTACCTATTCAGCGCCACCATATTCTAGTGTAGTCTATAATTGTTGCAGCTATTTTTTGGTTAGTTTGACTATTGTTTCTTCTTAACTTTCTATTTGTTTATTACTTGTACCTATCTATATCATTCTTACCTACATATTTTTCCTAATCTTTATTTCCTTCTTATTTTGGCATGAAAACACAACTTGGGACGAGTTGGGTAAAACTCGCAAATTGGGACGGTCTTTGGGGATGAGGTCGCATTGGAGTCAACTCGCATTTTAAACTCAAGTTCAAGTCAAGAAAGAAGGACCTTTTAAAAAAAAATACTTTGTTGAGCCATGTGATGTTTTAGGCTCATGGGCATAAATGTATAAAATTAAATAAATTCAAGGCTCCCATGAGTTTTATCAATCTCCGGGTTCTTCTTCTAAACCTCCTCTTTTCCCATCCTTAGAAACTGCATGTCTATAGGAATTTTCCCTTTTATCAGTTGTAGAATAATTTAATTGTTTATTTGTTAATGAATATTTATTTTGAGTTATTTATTGTGAATAAATTATTTTCTTTAGAATTGCCATCTTATTCACGAATTGTGAATCTTTAGTTAAATAATGCGTGCAATCAAAATTTGAAATCAATAAAAGTGTGACTTGGTTTTCTTTATCCATTAAAGTGCAACTTCTTTCAAATTAATTAGTTTATTCCTATTTTTGGCGAAAATCGCATTTTTTTTAAGTCTAAATCCATTGATTGGTATTTCTTTAAAGCATAATTTATTAATTTTAAACTCTTTAAATTAAATATTTAAAAATGCATTTATAAAGTTATTTTTGTGAAAACCGAAGGATTAACCGTTATTTTACGGATTTTCGAAAGTGCTTTCAAATCGAAACCTTCTTTCGAAAATAACTGAACCTCTTACTTAGAATCTCTGAAAAGACCATTTTTCCTTAAAACGGAGTGCTTGCACGCACTATTTAATTAATTGGTTCCTAATTCTCCTAAATTAGGTGGCGACTCCAAAGAAAGCCCTTTGGAGTCCCATATTGTTGAACATTATACCCGAAACCTATCTTTTCCTTAAAGAAAGGGTAATTTTTGGGGTTCAACAGCGTGGCGACTCCGCTGGGGACACCTTAAGGTTCTAACCGCAAGGTTTTCACAAGATAACTCTTTATTTGTTTATTATTTGCAAAAAATAGCATGATTAGTTAATTTGATTATTTGCAATTGTTTGTCACTCAAAGCATGTCACTACACTTTTATTTGCGCACATATTAAACTGGCATTCCGTTCATATTTCCCCCATTCCTGGGAGCTTCTTCATGGTTACTTATACCCGCGAGGTGCATGCATATACACCCGCAACTCACAAAAAACCCTTTAAGAAAGAGTGCGCGTACCTGCGGGGTGAGCGGATAGTTTTACTACCGCGTGACCGCTTGCCACTCAAAACAGCCTTGTGTCTAGTAAACCCACTCTAGAGTTTTCGTTAGGAACATGCATGCATAAGCCTTAGATTGGACCCGGTCCTTGGTACCGCCTCCATAGTTAGGAAAACCGCCCTTTTTCTGTTGACGGGTTTAAACCCAACAACAGTGCATATTATGTGTTTATGTGATAACGGAACTTCCCGTCCAAGCCAAGTTTTGCAATTAATTAAATTTAGAATATTTTTATTAATTTTGTAGACTAGAAGATACTTGAATTCAAGAGGTGTTCAAGTTGAAATTGAGAAGATACTTGCAAGAAGATAAAAGGTTAGGGGTAAGAGATGTCGAAAGGACGATAAGACGTTCGATCCATTTGATCGATGTTTGATTCAAGCAAGTCTTTGGATGTAAACCACATTTGGGACCAGATGTCAGAAATTACACCAATTGTGCAAGCAAGCAAGGATTGACCCTAACCAGGCCCGCACTTCAGTTTCATTGCCTCCTCGAGCCTGATGCAGTGTAGTTATAGCAGTTATTTATATTTTCATTGTACTCAAAATGATGTATTATGTCTGGCAGTTTCTATTTTTTGATGTAACAATGATGTACTCAAACTCAAGTTATAATGAAAGAAATTATTATTACTGTTATTGTCACTTACTCTAAATTCGATTATTGCAAAACTGGCTTGGACTACTTTTCGTTATCACCTATATGGCGTCTTAGGCCCACCTCTGGCACAAAGAGGCACCTTACAGGGTAGGACGCGCCTGCATCTTTATTTACGCTTGATTACTTGTGTTTGCTACATATCAATTATTTGTCTACTATGCAATAACTTGCTAAATGCTTATTTGCTATGTGCTAACCGCTTGTAATTCATTTGTGTTGTTTGTTGGGTAATTCAGTTTGCTTGATATTGTGATTCGATTAACACTGTATTTTTTGCAGGAATTAACCGCTTTATTCTTTTTATTCATTTAGTTACTTTATTTTCTGAATGCATGCATATTATTATTCTAAAATACTTTTTGAATCTTTATTTGGTCTGTCTTAATTTTACAAAATATTGTTTTAGCATCAAATTTTAAGTGTTCCATCCTTTTAATAAATAATATTTCTCAGAATTTAATAAGCATTGTTTTGTCTAGTTTTCTTTAACAAAACAAATGTCCTACTTAAACTTTTTTAGGTCTTTTCAGTATGGTCTCAATTTCTCCATTTTGGAATAAGTTGACCCGTCAGTTTCATCTTTAATAAATTTTTATTAAATTCGGTATGCGTTGCTAAAGGGTTAATTATTTTGAACATAAAGATCAGGATATATGGCTCGTCAAAATGTCGTGATTGACTTGACTGGAAATGATGGATCCCACCAAGACAAGGTTAACAAGTTTGAAGCAACCGTAGCAAGTTTGGAAAAGAGACTTGATAGCCTTACTGAATTGGTTGTCACGCTCATGGATGCTCACAACCCAGTGCGAAATGTGTCAAGCCCAGGACCAAGTGCTCCCGTGGCTCCTATCTATACTGTTGCACCTCCTACAATGCAAGTAGCTCCAGCATTTGAGTGTGATGCTCAACAGTTCCCTAATTTGCATGCATTCCTGTTGGAAAAGGAATTTAGTGGCTTCTCAAAGACGAGCAATGAGAAAGGCAACGGGAAAGGGCTTCCCAATGCTAAAGAGAGCAATGGCACAATGGCAGATGGGAAGGCTCTACCATCTAAAGCAGGCTTAGGTGAAGTAGAAAAGGAAAATGTGTTTCTTGACATGGCTTATCCACCAGTGTATGATGGGATAGGAAATCCTCATGATCATTTGAAAGCATTCACTGATTGGGTGGCAATATTTGGAAAAAGCAATGGAATCAAGTTGAGGTTATTTGTTAAGACGCTCGCGGGGCCGGCTTTAACATGGTTTGCACTGCAAGACCTTGGAAAGCGATTCACATGGGATGACTTAGCTCATAACTTTGTCAAGCAGTACGAACTCCCGAACCTAACCTTTGCAAGGGGCAGTCCACTGAAAAGAAAATCTGTAGAGCTTCAAGAAGAGCCGGTTGCAATAATTTCTGACAAGAGAAAGTGTGAATTGGTTGAGGCACAGTCCAAAGACAAAGGAAAAGCTGTCATGTCAAAACCTTTGCCAGCCATAGTAGGGGAACCTAGTGCACATAGGCAGGTAATTGTCAATCCAAGTTCACAGTCAAACCGCGCCAAAAGATCTGCTTTCGCATACACACGGCTCCCAGAATCTTACACAAGATTGTTTGAGAGGCTCAAGGGATTCAATTTGGTACATCCTATAGAATCAAAGCCGTATTGGTCACATAAGCTTGACAATTTGGGAAAATTTTGTGCTTACCATTCAGGGATGCAGGGGCACATTATTGAAGAATGCACTTTATTTAAGCAGAAAGTTGAAACCTTGATTAACTCTGGCCAGGTCAAAATTCTACCTACAAATGGCACTGGCGAACCTTTTGTCGCAATCTTTCCATATGCAAAGGGAGTTTCCTCGAAGAAGGGCATTTAGGCACCTACCAAGTTCCAGAAAAGCAGTAGAGTTGCAGAAGCGGAAGCTAGTTTATTTGCATTAGTAGGAAGTAGCTATTGTAATTTTCTTTTGTTGAAAGAAAAGAAAGAATATCAAATTATGAATGTTTGAATCTATTTCTATGTAAGCAAACTACTGTAACCGGTTTCCCAAGGCGGGAAGCGTAGGCAACTCATATCGAGTTTCGGTTACACCAGCATTTGAAAATTCTCTTTTATGTAAGCAGAACTACGCACGGTCTGATTCCCAAGGACGGATACGTAGGCTCCTCCATCGGGCTCGACCCTTTAGTATTTTAATTTTAATTTTTCCAAAGATAGAAACTGGGGCAAATTTTGCAAAGCAAGTAGAAGACGTGGGAGATTGCAACTGGGGCAGTTTTTTGCAAAACAAGTTGCAATGCTGAAGTCATAACTGGGGCAGAGTTTTGCGAAAAGCAAGTTGAAGACATTGTGTTGGTTTGTTCGTTATTAGAAGCAGTTTCAAGGATTGGTGCAGACTGTCATTTTGCAAGGAGGAATCGATAGTCGAGCAAAGCATTGATGTTCAAAATAAGCCGACCATTTTAGCAATTTGTGTCAAAATGGTCTAGCACGCATACTAATTTAGTAAAAAACTTTCAAAGTTGTTTTTCTCAATTCGCATCTTGAAAAATCAAATTTTGTTGATCATTGAGTTTCGAACTCTTAAATATTTTACTCATGTGTTGAGTCGGGATTTTGGTCTCATCCATTCGGCCTAATGGCCTATTTTACATTTAAAATCCTATGCATGCATCACCATTTTACGTATTAACTTGCTTTTGTTCAATATGTAGAATTCATTTGTTAAAAGTTGGCTAGCATTGAACACTGAAATGGCTGAAAATCTGCATCAAGGACAAAACAACATGGCAAAGCAGCTTCAGGCAACCAGTTCTGGTATGGGTATCTTGCAAGCGCAGAATGATGATGTTGAAGAACATGTGGTCCAAAGGAATAGGATTGTCAACTTTGTCAACACTAGCAAACCTTCGCCAAATACAAGCTTTACCTCCAATGCACCTTACTTAACAATGCCTAATTACCCAATGCCTATACATACTATATATCCACAAATCCCACAAGAATATCTTACCAATCCAAATGCTTGGACAGCTGCAACTTTATACCAACCACCTTTTATCACTATACCTGCTGTGGAGAGTCAGTCAAATCAATTGATAGTGCGTTCACCAGAATTGCCTAAGAAAGAAGTTGAGACAACTTATCCTCACAATGTGGATGAACAGATTTTGAGAAAGATCATAGGAAAAGAATTGCGCTCTAGGAACATTCAGAGTTTATGTTATGAAGACTTGTGCATTCATCCGGATATTGAGCTTCCATGTGGGTACAACATACCAAAACTCAACACTTTCGATGGAAAGGGAAATCCCTACATTCATTTGAAAGATTATTGCGGCAGATTGATCGGAATTGGGAAGAATGAAGCTTTGCTAATGAGACTATTTAGTCAGAGTTTGTCAGGAATGGCACTTGCATGGTATACTAAGCAGGATTTTACCAAATGGCATACATGGGAAGACATGGCTCGAGACTTTGTGGAACAATACAAGTTCAACATAGTAAGAGATCCTTATCTAATTGATATGCGCAGAATCAAGAAGATGCCGCATGAGTCTATTGCAGAATTTGCTGTGAGATGGAGGCTAGAGGCTTCTAAGATGCATCCTCCATTGCCTGAAGATGAGCTGATAGCAACTTTCATTGACCTTCAAGAAGGCATATTTTACGAAAAGCTACTTTTTGCCAATTTAAAGGATTTTTCCAGTTTAATTCGGTATGCAAAGATTTTGGAAGAAATGTTTCAAACCGGAAGGTTGATTGACTATGACACTACAATGCCAGTTTTCAATTGTTCTGATGCACCTGAAAATATTCAAGACTCTCAGCCTTCGCAAGTGCACTACAATCATGATATGAAGAATCCAAGTCGTCAGCATCAATCTTATCAGGCACCATCTGGTCATCAAAGCACGAAGAAGTTTAGACCTCGTACTTTCACTCCTCTATATGAATCATTGTCAGACATATTCGAGAGATTGAAAGCAGAAGGGTTATTGCAAGCAAAGAGGGGGTGGATTCCTGAGAATCCGCCTCAAGGATTTGATTTATCAAAGAGGTGTGCATACCACTCAAATATTCAAGGCCATGATACAGAAGAATGTTCGGCACTTAAGCACAAAATCCAGAATATGATTGAAAAAGGCAAGATAAGTGTGAAGCAAGAGCAAGCAAGCAACTATGGTCATTCGGCAGCAAATGCAATTATCATCAGAGGTGATTCATCAAAATTGGCACCAAGGCATTTGAAAAGGAAGCGTGAAGCTTAGCAAGAAGATCAAATGACAACACTTTGTTTTTTGAAAATGGCATTTCCTTGCCTAACTATCTTATGTTTGCCTAATCTTTTGAAGTTTTATGTAATGAACTATCTTGTACCCTTTATTGGGCTTTTAATCCCGAAATCAATGAAAATCCATTTTCCCCAAATAAGCCAAGCCAAAAGCAATTATGGATGATATCCTTTTGTGCAAAAGAAGAATTTCAAGAACATCAAACTCTCGCAGCAGCAGTACATCTGAGTGCCATATAAGAAGATGCAGATTTGAAGCCGCATTAGGTGTTCAATCAAGCCAGCCACTATTTGTCCAAAAACTAACAACTTTTTCTTTGGAAACAGGGGCAAAATGTGTTTGCATGTTACCGAAGCATCAAGACAAGAGAAGCAAAGCAAATCACTAAGGCTTCGTACAGTTTTTAGAACTCACGACCTTTTCTTTGAGCGCAGGAATTCCACAAAATGGAAGAGAATTGAACATCAGATTCAATATGAACTGGAGGCAGCATTCAACTCTTTGCAGCAACACGACCCAGCTTTACTTATTGGTTTTGTATTATCTTGCCTTAATTAATCCAATTTGAAACTTTGTTTCGCAGGCTGTTATCAAATTTGGGCTCGTTCACCTTATATTCGAACGTTTTGGGCTCGTTCATCTTATAATTGAACGTTTTGGGCTCGTTCGCCTTATAAATGAATGTTTTGGGCCCGTTCGCCTTAAAAATGAACAATCCGGGTTCATCCACCCGTAAATCGGATATGCAGGTTTATTTCAAGCCATTTTGGAGCTTTGGATGCTTCAAGACTGGATGTCTCATTTGCTTTGTCAGAGGATTGAAGCACAGTTGAAGATCACATTGCAGATTGCCAGTAGATAATTAAAGCATTACGCTTTATCACGGATATTGCCAAGTTTGAAGAAGCGCATGCATTAATGAATTTTGTGCCTTTTGCTTTATCTTATGATTTGGGCTCGTTCATCTTATAATTGAACGTTTTGGGCTCGTTCGCCTTATAAATGAATGTTTTGGGCCCGTTCGCCTTAAAAATGAACAATCCGGGTTCATCCACCCGTAAATCGGATATGCAGATTTATTTCAAGCCATTTTGGAACTTTGGATGCTTCAAGATTGGATGTCTCATTTGCTTTGTCAAAGGATTGGAGCACAGTTGAAGATCACATTGCAGATTGCCAGTAGATATTAAAGCATTACGCTTTATCACGGTTTATTGCCGAAAGGCGGCATTTCTCCTTCCTATAATTCTCGCAATTGTTAAAATATCAGTTTCATTTCTATTCCTCTATGAGAGCATTCACTAAAATTCCATTGTTGTGATTTGCAGATATTGCTAAGTTTGAATGAATTTTGTATGATTTGGGCTCGTTCATCTTATAATTGAACGTTTTGGGCTCGTTCGCCTTATAAATGAGCGTTTTGGGCTCGTTCGCCTTATAAATGAACAATTCGGGTTCATCCACCTGTAAATAGGATATGCAGGTTTTTCCAAGTTGCGCTAGGACGTTGGATGCTTCAGGACCCGACGCCTTATTGCTTTATCAATTGAATGGAGCACATTCCGAGATTCCATTAATAATGATCAGCCTAGAGGTTCCCCGGGCGGAGCGCCTCATCAGTTGATTGAAGGAAGAACTTGTTGATAGCATCACAACCAGCATTTATAGTTTTATATTATTCCTTTATTTATTTCTTATTCCAATTATTATAGTTTATTAGCAGTTGCTCGCTTACCGTTTGTCAAGTTTATTACAGGATTTTGGAAGTACCGCAGCAGCATTTGGAGCATTTGGAGCATAACGTGGAACTTTTTCTTAGCAGTGAACTGGGGCAATCGTTGATATGAGCTAGACTCGTCAACAAGGATCTGAAGAATCGCACTCGAACAAGCAAGTCTTACCTAATCTTTCATTCCAGATTAGGCGTCAGTTTGAACTCTTTCCTATTCGTGCGTCTTTTCTATCAATCGTGCGAGTCTTTATATCTAAGTGTCGTTGAACTACATATGGCCTGATTCTCTTTCAGCCCGAGATATGTAGGCAACTCAGAAACTGGAGTTCGGCCATAAGCCTCGCCTTTGGTCCGTGGAATCAAAAGTCTTGGTTTTATCGGGACAAAATTGGTTTCTAGACAACTTCTTTACCCTGAAAACTCTTTCATCCTTTTCCGGGTAAAGAGGGGCAGCTGTTGACACCTAATTTTGTCCCGGAGTTATTGAAATGGATAATTTACTATGAAAAGGTTTTAATTAAGGCTAAAATTGAAAATAAAAGAGATAAAGCAACTGATTTTGATCAAAAGAGGCTAAAAGCATAATTCGTAGCCTAAATTCTGTCCTATCCATGCAAAATATATATACATAACATTACACGCATATCTCCTCCTCATTTCAGTAAACCTCGCGACCCGATCCCCCATTTCTGTTCAACCCGTAAAAACCTGATTTCCCATTTCGATTTCCCTCTCAAATCATCGGTCCCCACACAAAATCCAGCTCATCCATCGTACTAGCAGCGAACCAAAAGGCTCCAGCAACGTCCTTTTTCTCCCCAGTACGATTTTGTTCAAATCCAGCATCCAAGTGGCAAAAGCTTAAATTGAACGATCAAGATTCGTTCAAATCCCAGGTAATACCATTTCCCACATCGTTTTTGCACCCTTTTTGAACCCCAAACTTCAGCTATAAATACGCCCATCGATTCACAGATTTGGGGGTCGGATTTTGGTTGAAGGAATTGAGGGACTTTGGAAACAAGGACCCTCTTAGTGCTTTTTTCAATAAGCGATTTTATTTTTTTCCTTCCTAATTTCCGACCTTTAAATTTTGTGAATCGTTTCATTATTTGTGTCGTCGCTTCGCTATTCGAGTCATTGACTTTACTCAAGTCGCTTAGTCGAGTCGTGCATTTCTTCGGATCGTCGCCTCAGTCACTGCCTTGCAAAAGGTAAACTTTCATTTTATTCTACAGTTTCTTTTACTTTAAGTTATAATGATGTGCCTGCTTTATCTTTGTTGGTCATGAATTTTCTTTTGAAAAGTTAATGGTCTGATTAATGGGGTTGAGTTGTTTGATGGAAAATTTAGCTTGTTATCGGGTACATAAGATATCTACTTTATTAGTTGGAAAAACAGTTTATGATAAATTTAGGTGTAAAGCTTTGATCTTTCCGCTGTTTTAATTACTTGCTTGTTTACTGTTAAAAGCTTACGAATGATCCAGTCTATTTCCTTTGAGAAACTTGATATGGTTTTGATAACCTGAAGTGAATAATTTCCTTAGTTATTGGCTTCTTTAGTATCTAACTGTAAAAGGGCCTAAGTTTAAGCTTGCTTGTTTGAAATTTTCCTTTGCTTAGAAGCTGTTATAATATTAGAAATAGAGTTGTTGTTTTGGTCTTCGTTCAGGTAGGAGTTAGGAGTTTCAGGGAGGAGAATAGGGAGTAGCAGGCTGATTCTGGATTTTGGAGTTGGATCTGGCTTAGTTTTGGACTTTGTGAGTATATGCAGGTCCTTCTTGTTAGCTTCTAGTTGTTCGAGAGATTTTATGTGAGAGTTGTGTGATGATGTTGCATTGTCTAGGCTGTTCTGTAGGTGTGTAGTGAATTGAGAGGGTGTGAGCCTGAATCTGCAGCGGTAGCAGGTCTTAGTTTCTGGTAGAAGAGTTCGGGGCTTGTTGCATTGTTTTGGAGGTCTGCATTGAGGTTATTTGTAGGAGGTGTAGGAGTGTGTAGGTGGTGAGGATATGGTTCTGTCTGTTTGCTAGTGAAGTAGTTCTTAGTAGTATGCAGGGCTCCATGTTATTGTTTTTATTTTCTGTGGAAAGGGGCTATAGTTGGTTTAGTTCGGGAGAGTTTAGGTCAGGGGATGAGTGTTTTCTTGGTTCAGTTTTAAGGGCAAGAAGGAGTGTGCTTTAGTTTGTTTGTAGGGAGTAGTTTCTGGTGTGGTTTAGAGAGTCCAGGAGGCCTGGAATAATGTTGTCTTGTTTAAGTTCATAAGGTCAAATACTGATTGCTAAAAGTTGCATTTAAAGTTTAAAAATGCCCTGTGTTTGGTTGCCTTTTGATAAATGCCTAAGGGATAGAGCTAGATAAGATCAGCCTGCTTCCTTTCTATCTGTTTGGAGTCTCGTGTCGATTTTTTTTGAATTCATTGCCTTTTTCTAAAAAATTTCTGAACTTAAAAGCAGTTGAGTATTATGTTCATGTTGTATGAAGTCTGCCTTATTTGCTGCAGTCTGCTATGATTCTGTAAGTAGGGGTCATTTGCTCTCATGACGTTCTTCAGTGGAAAGCTTAAGTGGCATTATTTCTTTGGGTGTATTCTCGGCAATAATTAATAAGTTATAAATAGGTCATATTGTAGTTATGTATTTAACTCTCTTTGGTATGAAAATCTAACTTGTTAAAATATTTGATAAGGTTTCCTATGTTTCCTGAAAAGATATGGTCTTCATTTTACCTTATCAATTCGTTGTCCGTTATTAATGTTGTAGGAAAACTATTGACATGTATTAAATATTAGTAGAATTTCTTACTAGATTATTGTCAATGATTGTGACTAAGATTAAGATGTTGCATCTTGAGATGGCCATCCATGTCTATTCTTTTAGTAATCATATTTTCAGATCATAGCTTATTTTGTTAATTCTTGCTCATTTTCTTTGGAAAAGTGTTTCAATTCCTTTCTTTTAGCGTAGCTTTGGTTTGATATTAGTCCCTTTACGTTTGCCTATATCTTGGAATTCAACCAGTACCTAGAATTTTAGCTACAAACCTTCATTTGCTTGTACCTATTCAGCGCCACCATATTCTAGTGTAGTCTATAATTGTTGCAGCTATTTTTTGGTTAGTTTGACTATTGTTTCTTCTTAACTTTCTATTTGTTTATTACTTGTACCTATCTATATCATTCTTACCTACATATTTTTCCTAATCTTTATTTCCTTCTTATTTTGGCATGAAAACACAACTTGGGACGAGTTGGGCAAAACTCGCAAATTGGGACGGTCTTTGGGGATGAGGTCGCATTGGAGTCAACTCGCATTTTAAACTCAAGTTCAAGTCAAGAAAGAAGGACCTTTTAAAAAAAAAAATGCTTTGTTGAGCCATGTGATGTTTTAGGCTCATGGGCATAAATGTATAAAATTAAATAAATTCAAGGCTCCCATGAGTTTTATCAATCTCCGGGTTCTTCTTCTAAACCTCCTCTTTTCCCATCCTTAGAAACTGCATGTCTATAGGAATTTTCCCTTTTATCAGTTGTAGAATAATTTAATTGTTTATTTGTTAATGAATATTTATTTTGAGTTATTTATTGTGAATAAATTATTTTCTTTAGAATTGCCATCTTATTCACGAATTGTGAATCTTTAGTTAAATAATGCGTGCAATCAAAATTTGAAATCAATAAAAGTGTGACTTGGTTTTCTTTATCCATTAAAGTGCAACTTCTTTCAAATTAATTAGTTTATTCCTATTTTTGGAGAAAATCGCATTTTTTTTAAGTCTAAATCCATTGATTGGTATTTCTTTAAAGCATAATTTATTAATTTTAAACTCTTTAAATTAAATATTTAAAAATGCATTTATAAAGTTATTTTTGTGAAAACCGAAGGATTAACCGTTATTTTACGGATTTTCGAAAGTGCTTTCAAATCGAAACCTTCTTTCGAAAATAACTGAACCTTTTACTTAGAATCTCTGAAAAGACCATTTTTCCTTAAAACGGAGTGCTTGCACGCACTATTTAATTAATTGGTTCCTAATTCTCCTAAATTAGGTGGCGACTCCAAAGAAAGCCCTTTGGAGTCCCATATTGTTGAACATTATACCCGAAACCTATCTTTTCCTTAAAGAAAGGGTAATTTTTGGGGTTCAACATATTCAAGCAGAGTTGACTTCACTTGAGAAACGTGAAGTTTTTGGACCTATAGTTCGAACACCTGAAGGTGTAAAGCCAGTTGGATATAAATGGGTTTTTGTGCGAAAACAAAATGAGAAAAATGAAGTCGCAAGATACAAAGCACGACTTGTGGCACAAGGATTTTCGCAAAGACCTGGAATTGATTATATGGAGACATACTCTCCCGTGGTGGATGCAGTAACCTTCAGATATCTTATAAGTCTGGCAGTGCGTGAAAAACTTGATATGCGTCTGATGGTTGTTGTCACAGCTTATTTATATGGCTCATTGGACAACGAAATATTTATGAAAATCCCTGAAGGATTCAAAATGCCTGAAGCATTTAAAGGTTCCCGAGAAACTTGTTCAATAAAGCTTCAAAAATCCTTATACGGATTGAAACAATCGGGTCGTATGTGGTACAACCGCCTTAGCGAGTACTTACTGAAAGAAGGGTATAGAAATGATCCAGTTTGCCGTTGTGTATTTATAAAGGGGTCTGGATCTGAATTTGTTATAATTGCTGTGTATGTTGATGACTTGAATATTATTGGAACTCCTACAGAAATTCCAAAGGCAGTAGACTATTTGAAGAAAGAATTTGAAATGAAAGATCTTGGAAAGACAAATTTTTGTCTTGGTCTTCAAATTGAACATTTGACAAATGGAATTTTTATCCATCAATCAACATACACTGAAAAGATTTTAAAGCGATTTTACATGGATAAATCTCATCCATTGAGTACTCCGATGGTCGTGAGATCGCTTGACATAAATAAAGATCCATTTCGCCCCCATGAAAATGATGAAAAGATTCTTGGTGCTGAAACACCATATCTTAGTGCAATTGGGGCATTAATGTATCTTGCTAATAATACTCGACCAGACATTGCTTTTTCCGTAAACTTATTAGCAAGATTTAGTTCTTCCCCGACACAAAGACACTGGAATGGTATCAAACATTTATTCAGATACCTCTGAGGAACAATCGACAAGGGTTTGTTTTATTCAAGTGAATCCAACTTACCACTAATTGGCTATGCAGATGCAGGTTATTTATCAGATCCACATAAAGGTCGATCTCAAACAGGCTATTTATTTACTTGTGGAGGTACAACTATATCATGGCGTTCAACAAAACAAACTCTAGTTGCTACTTCCTCAAATCATGCAGAAATAATAGCTATTCATGAGGCTAGTCGTGAATGTGTTTGGCTGAGATTAATTACTCAACACATTCAGGAAATGTGTGGATTTTTAAAAAAGGGGATCCCGACAATATTGTATGAAGATAATGCCGCATGCATAGAACAATTGAAAGAAGGATATATTAAATGAGACAGAACGATACATATCTCACCAAAATTCTTTTTTACTCATGATCTTCAAAAGAATGGTGAAATAAAGGTTCAACAAATTCGTTCAAGTGACAACTTGGCTGATCTATTCACAAAGTCATTGCCAACCTCAACATTTGAGAAACTTGTGTACAAGATCGGAATGCGGCGTCTCCGAGACATGAAGTGACGTTTTCATCAGGGGGAGTAAAATACGCGATGTACTCTTTTTCCCTTAACCAAGGTTTTGTCCCAATGGGTTTTCCTGTTAAGGTTTTTAATGAGGCAGCATACGAAGCGTATTACAAATAAGTATACATTAACAAGATACACTTAATTATTGATGCATAGACATCCAAAGGGGAGTGTTGTAAAAGAATTACTGTGGGTGTCAATGCATCCACTATTCATTGAAGATTTCCATTGCCTATCTTTTCTTTACTACTATTGGATTTGACTAATGCATAGTTACAACAATGGTTTATCCCTCAGTATATGTCTATAAATGGAGACTTGCATTACATTTGTAAACTACACTTCTTACGAGCAATAAAGCTACTCTCCCTCCTCTCTCATTTATTTAAGTTATTATTATCTTTTATAATTTTAGTTAATTACTTTAAATTTATAACAGTCTCAATCTTTTTGTTGCATTACTATATTGGTCATTCTCCTTTTCCACCTCATCGAAAAGCTTTTATAACTGGCATTGGTGTGTACTCAACTTGAATCTCTATATACCTTCCTAATTGCTCCTCATTAACAGCTTGTTTAGATGGTTGTTACCGGTTATATTGAATCGTACTGTTACTATAAAATAATATTTATTTTGATCGTTAATTTAAAATTTTATTCTATCATATCATTAATTTGTTGTTATATAATGATGAAGACCCATATTTTGTAACAATCGATTTAGTGTGATTGCGTTGTTACCGTATCTTTTGTCTCTCTTCCCCTTAATATCTCATATATCATTTATCCTACCTTTTCTATACTAACTCTACCTCGTACCTTATTTTGTCCTGACAATTTTGTAAAAAAGAAAAAAAAAAAAGGACAAAACCAGCATATCATTTGATGTCTGAATGATAAGCATATAACATGAAGAAACAGTACAAGTAACTGGTATAACAAGTACCAAAGTTCAGAAGAAACCGACATAAATAGGAAAAGAGGACAAAATTTTAACTAAATAGAACACCGTTATTTTGAAACTTCTAGCTCAAGCTCTCCACCAGACATTTAGCACTTGACCTCCTTCAAGCCATGTGCAAGGTACAAAAAGGTAGGATCAGTTGCACCTTCCTTGTAGTATGCGAAGACCATGACCCATCATCATGCATGCTCTCACCGACAAAGAACTGAAGGTCCTTATGTTTTTCCAAGAGGAACTTTGTTGCTGGTTCAATATTCCTTTTAAATGTTTTGTCTGTCAGGAACTTGATGTAATTCTTTTATGTATCCAATTGTAATAACAAATTTCAAAGTCTAAAAAATTCAAGACAAGAAATAGTATAACAAAATATTATATTAATATCAATAGAAGATGTGGGTTACAATTTCTAGAGTGTCGCTAATTTTTTAAATGATGTCCTCTGATTCTTCTCCTCGCGAACTTTGGTTCAAGGGCTCGGAAGCTTGATCTTGAACTTGATGAATTTTGGATTTGATTTCAAGAAGCTTGATCTTGGATTTGATTCAAGAGCTTGATTTAGCTAGATTTGTTGTATGTCACAAACAATTGGCGTCCGCCACGAACAGGATTTGATATTCAACTGCTACGAACAGAAGATTTGAACTCATGCCCGCCGAATATTGATTTGAACTTTGCTGTTGAACTTGGACAAGGACGTAGATCATGACCTCCGTTGTTGAACTTGAAAAGGGACGTAGATCGTATTCTCCGTTGTTGAACTTGAACAAGGACGTAGATCGTGGCCTTTGTTGTTGAACTTGAACAGAGACGTATAGATCGTAGTCTCTATTGTTGAACTTGAACAAGGACGTAGATTATTGCCTCCTCCGTTGTTGAACATGAACAGGGACGTAGATCATAGACGTCGAAGAAGACTTTGAAAGCTTTCCTTCAGAACTTCTTTGATTGCCCTTCAGTTTGTTTGATGTTCTTTGCTTGGCCTCCTTTGATGTCTTTCTTGATGATCTCCCCTAGATATCCTTCTCCTTGTTCTTCTTTTTTGGCCTTATGGGAGCTCTCTATTTATAGAGAAACTGTGATAAGGCTAAATGTATTTGCATTTATTTGATTGGATGGTTTTGAATTACAAACCAATCTCCTTTATCTTTGTGATAAGCTTTCATTTGATTTGCCAAAGCCTATTATTTTTACACTTTGGCGTACTTACATTGGTTATTTCATTTGATTTGGCGCCACGTCATTTGTCACGTGGCATTTTGTTTTGTTTTGTTTTGTTTTTGTTTTTTAAATTTAGGAATTAATTCAAATTTCTTATGAATTTAATTCACCAAATTTTAAATGCTTACAAATACCCCTACTTTAAGATGTGTCGAGGTGCAAACTTTTGAATCCAAGGCAAGACTTGAAGTACGAGTCGACAGAGCCGACATAATTCTTTTACGACTTGAAATGAAGGCTCTGAGCACAAGTTTGAGGTAACTTTGAACTTACAGCACACTAAAAATGGATTTTTTTTGTTGCTGGACGAACAAATTCCTCTTATCCAAATTGTCAATTCCAATTTCAAGTTAAGCACGACAAGAGTACTTTAGGTAGGACACAACTAATATAAGTGAGCTAAACGAATTCTTGTGAGAAGACTTAACAAATTCATTTAGGAAACTTTCACTCAACTCTTAATAATGTTTGGTATCCTTATCAGATAAAGACAAAGTATCAAAGTCTTTCCCCAACTTAAGCTCAAATATTGCACGTGAGCACTTGGATCTTCATGAGATATATTTTATTTCTTCCAACCAGGAGATAGAATCAAAAAGTTTGTCTCATAAAAACTTAATTTGTTGCAACTCTTTTGCGTCCTAAACTTTTGGAGTTTGATACCCTATCATATTGTTACTGGAGAATTCTAAAGGAATAGTTATCCATATAACAAACTTGATCACCTCAGAATTCATTTGTATTTATCCAAACAAAATAGTTTTACATATAAGATACATTCTCCTTTGGACTTTAAATTTTACTACTTATTTTAAAAGTCCCACAACAATACAAATTTCAATCGGATTAGAACACTTTGCCCGCTTGGGGTATCTATAAATATTGTTGGACTAATGCATCTTCACAACACGATGATTCGTCCTTTGTGATTGCAGTTGCGACTCGCAACTTGCGAGTGCCTTCAGTCTTTCACTCTTCCTCCTTTTGCAAGTTCAAGTGCAGTTATGGTGGTGATAAGGTTGAGTTTCTGTGCGGCACAACAGCAAAGGAAGGTTTCCCATTACGTAACTTGAACTCTTTTGTTTGTAGCAAGCAGTTCAAACATGCTGATTTGAAGGAGAACCACGTACTAATCTCAACGAAATTGTTCTTCTTGCGTACTTGAGAGTTACGTTCAGCACCCCAAGTGGCGAGGACTCAAAACTTTGTGCTATAAGCACCGATATTCACCATGATGACTTGAGGCATGTATTGCCACCGACACTATATTGCTCATCATCTTTTTTTTTTTTTTAATTGCAGGCTTCCGAACGAAGGAGCACAAACGGTCTCGATTTCAGACCGAGAAGGTGTAAAACACGTTCACTTGATTGACGAGGAACTATTGTAGCATGTTGTCCCCGCAACTTTGCATTCTTGGTGTGACATTACTTGGAGAAGCACTTTATGTCAACCCTTGAAGAGAAAATACTTGGAGTGGCCTTGCTTCATGTAGCTTGATGATGAAGAAATACACGGAGGTGTTCATGGTTCCAGCTTTGCCGAAGAATCAGATGAAGCGCTCTCTTCTTTCGTGATGTGCCCGCTTTTATTCCATCTCGGTGAGAGACCACAAGCTATCTACTTTATAGCGGCTTTTCATTTTTGGCGCGAGAACATTTGGCTTGGACTCTTGCTGTTTAGTAGGTTTGGCGAGAAACCACTTGAAGGCATCCTCCTCCTGCACCTTGATGAAGAATCAATGGTGGCGTCCTCCGTCCCAGCGAGTCCTTCCTCCCAGCTTTGTTCAAGCAACTAGGCAAAGAACTACAACATCCTTTGCGGCTTGGTGAGGAACTCTTGGAGCAACTCTTTTCCATCCTTGGCAAGACTGGTGCATCATATCCTGCGGTCACATCTTGAAACTTGACGGAGAGGCTCATGGTGCATCACATTTTTCAAGCTTCATTGAATTCCCCTCTGCATGTGTAACTCACAGCTTGGCACCTTCTCGATAAAAAAAATCATATTTTGAGATAGGAGCCTTAAAATTGCAAGCCGCTTAGTTATGTAGAAACTAGACTTCAAACAGTGAAATATATCAAAATTTCAGAGCAAAACATCTTCCGGATTAGCAGGAATCAATTTTTGAAGTTGATGCAATTGTTCTCGTGTTAGCCTGGCAGCCCTGCAGAACTTTGCCGAAAACTTCATATCTCGAGATAGGAGCATCCAAATCGCGAGCTGTTTGTGCCATTGGAAAGAAAACTCCGCTAACTATAGCATATTAAAAAATAAGGTCTTGAT